>CM059871.1:31603266-32155721 GCA_030490815.1 Acer saccharum
TCCGAGCCTTTTGAAGCCTTCCCCGAGCCGTTTCACTTGCTGTCCAAGCTTTTTCCATATTCTTATCCGAGCTTATGTATTTGTAATCCGAGGCTTTGTAAATGTAATCTGTGAAAAAATTTGGGTTTTTATTAATGGTTTGTGATGATTAATTTGACAACATCATGAATCAGGTCATAATAGTAATATCTTACAACGGTCGATGAGAGCAGTTACCCAATGGAAGTCAGAGGTTTGTTGGATCCGATAACCAAGGCATGTATGTGTCAAAGAATATGACTTACGAAGAATTAGTGGCGATCGTGCATACCATTGTGAAGTATGATGTAAACAAATTCAATGTTGATTTGTCATCAATATCAATCGTTCCTGGCACTACATGTCGCACATTTATAAGAAATGACGATGATATTCAGTTAATGCTAGGGGAAGATCGGGTGATCCCTCAAGTATGTGTCAGTCTAACTAAGAGGACAGTTGGAAATGTGATAGGGAATGATATTCCTCCTCATGAAAATACCTAACAATTTGGATCCTCTAGTGGTAGCAATCAAGTGTTCACACAAAAGAGTGGCACCGAAGGTGGGGAAAACATGTGTGTTGTCCCACCGATAGTGGTCGACCATAGAGCCATAGTTGAACCTCAATACGGCGATGTGTTTGGCTGTGGAATTGAGATGAATGATCACCAGTACAATGAGCATGTAGATGATCTACAAAATGTGGATGAAGAGCCTGCACAAATTCAAACACGTGGAAGACGTGTACAAGAGCCTGTGACTGCACCAGATATGCCTGGGACTTTCGAGGTCCGGCATAATGTAACTACATTTGATTTCGATAATACGACCACGTGGGTTATTCCCGGAGCAGATTCATACTCATTTGGTATTAGTAGAAGTACCACCTTGGCAGCGTAACCTAGAACCATGATTTATAAAGGTCAATTTTTTCCGACTAAAAAGGATTTGAAGAGGCTAGTTGGTCATTTTGCAATACGGCAGAACTTTGAATGGAAGGTGGAAAGGTCCAATAAGACAACTTTACATCTGGTTTGCATCATTGATGACTGTTCATGGAAATTAAGAGCGGTGAGGAGAGATGAAGGGACTTTGATGTAGCAGCCTTGGCTATGGAATACATGGAGGGGTGGGATTTGAAACAAACCAAGTAAGACCAAACCCGAGCGACGGAATCCGAATGACTTGAATTTTGACAGCTGATGCGTTTCGGCGTTTCCGGAACTACTACGCAGTTTTGCTGCGTAAGCACGTCCTTTTTTAGGCAAATTCCGTCGTTTAGGCCTTGAAGTTGCCGTTTTTACCGTTTTAGGAAAGTTTCGTTTTCGCATTAAATTGAGTTTTCCAATTCCGAATCGACTTCCGTCAATTCTGGAGTGTTTAGGATTCTCAGTAGAATTAGTTTTTGCTTTAAACTCGTTTTTTCCTTTTTTTGGTAATTTTCCGTTTTTATGTCGTTTTTCTTGCTTTCCAAGGAATTCGATTAAGTTTAGGATTTGTTTGCTTTAAATATTGATGTAGGCCGAATTGGCCATTCGGTTTTTGATTAATAAAAAATACCAGAGAATTGTTTCTCAATTTCCAGTTACTATTCGTAATTGAAGCCTTTTAACAATCCTTCATACGCGAAGTTGAATGTTATTAGTAGGTTGTTTCTTATTGTCATTTTGCAGGATTTTCTCATAAGCTTCCACTACACCAAACTTACTTTCAAGTCAGAAGTTTTGTCAACAAACATGGTTGTCCCTTGGAGGAGATTCACAGTCGCCACAGACAAGTTAGTGCAGTCACAATCGGAGAAGTCGTTGCACCTAGACTTCAACAACATGATGTTCGTCTTATGCGTCCCAAGGACGTAATTGTCGATATGAAAACAATGTATAGCATCCAAATCATGTACATTAAGGCACATGATGCCCTGCAATATGCATTGTCATTGACCTATGGAACGCATGAAGAAACTTTCCAACTGCTGCCATCTTTTGCATACGTTCTGGAACAGCAAAATCCTGACACAATCATTGACTTACAGTGCGCAGACAATGGTAAATTCCTTTACTTTTTTATGTCGTTAGGGTCCTCGATTAGAGGTTTTCGGAGGTGTATGCGTCATGTGATTGCAGTTGATGGTACCCATTTGAAGGAAAGATTCGGGGGTACAATGTTTGTTGCAACTGCACAAGATGGAAATGAACAGGTGTACCCAATTGCTTTTGGGTACGGTGACTCAGAAAACAACCTTTCATGGGAGTGGTTCTTGGAATGCTTGAGGGGTGCCCTTGGTCATATAGATGATCTGGTTTTCATTTCTGATCGTCATGTAAGCATTGAAGCAAGGATTTCTAAAGTGTTCTCTTATGCAACTCATACCATATGTTGCTGGCATTTTGGTGAAAATATGAAGAAGTGATTTCACAGAAAGGATGTTACCGACATAATGGATGACGCAGCTAGGACTTACAATGAATTGGATTATAACCGGCACGTAGAGGAGTTACGTAAGCTGCACAAGGGTGCATTCGATTATGCCATTGCTGCCGGTCCACACAAGTGGTCCTGCGTACACTGTCCCCAAAGAAGGTACAAGGTGATAACCACAAATGTTGCAGAATGCATAAACTCGTGCCTAAAATTCGCATGACAACTGCCACTGATGACACTGGCAAAGTTTATTAGGAATATGCTACAAAAGTGGTTTCACGATCGTCATGCGGCTGCACAGTCCATGCGTCATCAATTGACTGACGTATCACATCTTGTGATCCTGAAACGTGTCAAGAAATGCAATTATATGACAGTAAATCTGGTTGATTGGAGCATATTCTCTGTCAAACTAAAAGGAAAGCAATGGACGGTTAACTTAGCCCTGAAGACTTGCACATGCAACAAATTCCAAATGGACCAGTTCCCATATTCTCACGCACTCGCAGCAGCAAGGTACATGAGATGTTATAGTTAACGCTTTATATTACCCAAACGTAAATCTCACTGTTTTGTTTGTTGCAGGGAGCGAAACTTGGATTTCACATCTCTGTGTTCGGACTACTACAAGAGGGAGACACTTATTGATGCATACTCGGTTCCTATTATGCATGTTGGCCATCCTTCTTCATGGGTAGTGCCATCCAACATCGCAGCGCAGGTGGTTTTAAATCAAAAGTCGAAGAGACAATCAAGTCGCTCGATAGAGGGTCGACATGCCTCGTCTTCAGAAAGGACAACCACACAATCGTGTAGAAGATGTGGACAATCAGGACATAATAGTATGAGGTGTTCCAACCCGCCTATGGTTAATGAAGGTCCCAGCACAATTGTTCCTAAGAAATACCGTCGCAAGTGCAGCATCTATCATTCAACTGGACACAACAAACAAACAGTCGCTGACTCAACTCCCATTTCAGAATACGGATGGATAGCTCAATTTCCTTACGGGTCCCACATTCGTTATTGCCAAGCTTGGGGATAACATCGAAAGCAAATATCTGTGTAATAGATAAGTACGATAATAATCTAATACATCAATCATATGAAAAAAAAAATACAATTAAAGTATGGATTCAAATTCTAAATTCTCACTAACAGTGCATACATAAGACCGTATATGTTGTACGTCTCCACCTTGTGTACTTCAACGCCCTTTCGTTGCTGTCGTTTTTCAAACCGTTCCCGTCGACTGTCGAATGCATGCTTGAAGCCAGAAATAGACTGCCTATGCACGTGTGCACCCCACGGGAACGCATCAAAAGCGTCCAAGTCCTCGATTAGGCAAAACTGCCATAATGGAACTTTCTCTCTCTCGTCCAACCCCATCAATATCTAGTTAAGCATATATAGCAAGCATAGCTTAACCGCATCGTACTGCTCAGTAAAAACACTAATCCGTAGAACGGCTCTCAGCTCTCCAAACTCGACCTCATCTCAACCCTCAAAGTACCGCTAGTGTATGTCATTCTCTACCATATCATAGGTCGACGTGTCGAGAAGTTCTCCGAACTTCAATCCAGTGATCAGACAGAACTCAACCTTCGAGAATCGAACCGAATGCTTTCCTAATAAAAATCTCATCTCATCTCATCTCATCTTTCGGCCCATCGTGATGCAACTCGTGAATAAGAAATCGATGGACAATGCCAGCTGAAAACTTCATGTTGCGCTGCATCCGAAGGAAATGTCCAAAACACGACTCAGTGTACCGACGTCGTTCTTTGACCACAAGATGTTCAGGTACATTGTTAAGTGCATTGTCGATATCTCTAAGGTGTCCGAAATGGTCATGCTGAGTTATTTTCCCCGGGTACCTTTCTTCCGCTGGAGTTTAAGCATATCTTTCAGCTGATTCCTCATCTGCATATTCACATTAAAAAAAAAATTAATATATATATATAAGTTCATGAAAAGGCTCGGAAAGTATATGAAAAGTCACGGACAGTGTATGAAAACTCTCTGAGAGTGTATGCAAAGTCTCGAACACTAAAAGAAAAGTCTCGGACACTACATTAAAAGTCTCGAACACTATATGAAAAGGCTCGGATTACCTTAAAAATTAAAAGCTCGGATTACTATTCAAAAGTATCGGGCACTTTATGGAAAGGCTCGGACACTATATTAAAAGGCTCGAAGACTAAAAATTCACAAACCTATAACTTTAAAAATAAATAGCTCAGATTACTGTTCAAAAGTCTCGACCACTTTATGAAAAGGCTCAGACACTATATTAAAAGGCTCAGAGACTAAAAATTCACAAACCTATAACTTTAAAAATAAAAAGCTCGGATTACTGTTCAAAAGTCTCGGAGACTTAATGAAAAGGCTCGGACAATGTTTTAAAAAGCTCGGAGACAGTGTTAAAAGGCTTGGAGAAAGTGTAAAAAGCTCGAAGATTCAAATTGCAGAAACCTATTCATATTCCTTAAAAGGCTCAGATTACATGTGAAAAAGCTCGGAGAAAGTGGTAAAAGGCTCAGAGATGAAAAATTGCAGAAACCCTAATCACAAGCCTTAAAAGGCTTGGATTACATATGAAAAAGCTCGAATGAAGGTTTAAAAGGCCTAGAGAATGTGACATTCATCGTGTTCTGCCACCAGTTTTTGATAAAAAAGAATTCAATGATGACTCGGATAGCTCCGAGAACGTGGTGTCTGACGAGTACAGCTCCTAGGGATTGACGTCATTTCATCATCATCTAGGGATGATGAACCTTCGAATTCGAGGATGAATTCTGTCCAGCCCGGAGAGGATGATGTGGATAAACTTAAGGTAAAAAGGTAATCAGATTGGTGAGAAGGTCAACTCCAAACCCTACCGTCTAAGGCAGCTCGGCCATATTCGTACGGCTGATATTTTCAATGTGAAGCATCTTGTCCCTTACAATGGAGATTCGGCTTTAGAGGACAAAGAGGTGCTGAATTCGAGGCCAAATTTCATCCAACCTGGGGAGGATGATGTGGCACGGGTGGCGAATTTGTATTTGGGTTGTGTGGGCTAACCAAATCCAGGCTGAACTTCATGGACCTTTACAGAAGGAATAAGGGCTCAGGTCGTCTATTATAATATGTTTTCGAAAAGCCCAAAACGAGCCCTACAGATGTTATGAAGACTTCATCCTCCATAACAGATCACTGCAAGCCCAAGTTCGGACATCTAGATTGTTGTGCGAGGACTTTTAGTTTCCTACGCAACTTAGGATTTTATTTCCTTTTTTTTTTCTTAGTATTAAAACAAATTATAGCACGGTGTGTATAAAAATATCTAGAGGGGGGGTGAATAGATTTTAAACTTATTACCCAATTTTTCGTGTGAAGTCAATATTACGAAATTACCCTTAACTAGATAAAGCGATAAAGCAATAAATCAAGTATAAAATGCGAAAATTAAATAACACTTGATTTTTACGTGGAAACCCTCACGGGAAAAACCACGGGCTAGTAAGTAAGCCACACTCGAACCTCGAATCCACTAAATATGTAAAACGATTACAACCTAATCCCGGAAGTAATCACACACCTACCTAATCCCGGTATAAGTGAACCTAGTCCAATTTGCTTGCGATCTAAGCAACCTAATCCCGGAAGCTACACACAAGACTTACTTTCTCAATGAAGAGAATAACACCCTAAGTGAATATATGAATATCCAAATGCAACATAGAGCAATGGAAACCCTATATGCTTATCTAAGATGATGAATATGCAATTAGAACAATCCTAGATATTAAAACTAAATGACATGTCAAATAGTTTAGCTAATCAAGATTAAGCACAAAACCTAATTAGCTATCACAATACAACTTCTCAAACATACAACACACTAATCTCAATCTTGTATCAAAAGTTATATGAAAATCATACAAGTAATAAATTGAGATTGCTTGTTAAGAAAAACACAAAATATGTAAGATATTAGTAAAAAGCTTACCAAGAAAAGTGTGATGAAGAATCCATGCAAAAAGACATCTAGATGATCAAAGATGATGCTAGATGATGATTGATGATCATGAAAAGGTGTTTGAGTAATTAAAAATGAGTTCTTGGGATTTTTCTTGTCTTTGAAAAATATCCTAAGTATGAAATCTGAATATGAACTCTCTTGATTGACCTAAAGTCAAAGTGGCATATATATAGGGGGCCAAATCAAAGTGTGGTCGTTTTGAATAAATTGGCCTGAAATTGCCTTGGGCGCTGTACGTAGAGCACTTCTGTACAGCGCCCCAACTCTGATCTCTCGGGTCTGAGATGGGCGCTGTACGTACAGCGCTTTGTACAGCGCCTGTACAGCGACCGAATTAAATCGATCAGGTCTATACAGCGCTCGATGGGCACTATTCGTAGAGCGCTTTTGAGAGCGCCCATTGCAAAAATGCAATCCTAAGTCTATGTGAAAATACCTACAAGGTTATGCTAAACAACCTAGAGGGGGGGTGAATAGGTTGACACACTAGTTTTAAAAACTTTTTCGTGACTTATGTCAAAACCTTGGTGAGCATACATATTAACCTTAAACATGATTGTTATGAGAAAACAATTATCACAAGTATGCTCAATTCACCACCCTTAGTCTACAAAACATATATCAATAAACAATATATCTCTTTTACAAGTATATTCAATAATGAGCAAATTTAAATTCCACAAGTTGTACTTTGAATATTACAATGCAAACTCACCAAGTTAAGCTTTACAACTTGATATAGAATCACAAGATACAATGTTCAAGTACTTACAAGATACAAGAAACAAATGTTGATTCAACCAACAATGTGCGAAACTCTTTCTTTATCAATAACTTGTTTACAAGGATGTGAGGAAATGAAGAGCTTAAACAAGTTATATAGATCATACATACAAATATAAAGAGATAGAGATAGAGACATTTGACACATTGATTTTTACGTGGTAAACCTCCGAAGAGGAAACATCCACGGGTTGAATCCACAACCACCGGCAAAGCAATTCACTATGACGAAAAGGACTCACACACTCAAGCTACCAACTCATGATATCCGCTCAAGCTATCAACTCCTAGTCTACCCTCGGGCCTAGTGAACCACCTAGCCTACTTCCTATCCGAGATGTGTCCTACACCTCTAGGAAGCAACTTCCTATCCAAGACACTCACGTCTCTAGGAAGATTTCGTGCTTAGCTATCCGGATCACGAAGATCCTAGTTAAGCTCTCCTAGCTCAACCATCCGGAGTACCACACTCATAGCTAAGACTTTTGCTTGACTATCCGGACCACATGTCCTAGTCAAGACTCCTTGCTCTTTCCACAAAGCTTCACTCACTTTGCTAGAGACTTCCACCTTTTACAAGGCAATGATCTAAGTGATGCAAATGATGCAAACACATGCAACATAGAATATATGATCAATACATCCTATGGAAACTAGAAATAATCAACGAGCACACAATGTACATTTTTCTAGTTTATGATCCAAAACATGACACCATACAAAATGATGCATGAGCATATGAAATGTATGGATAAGGTACACTTCATGAAGATCTAGACATAGGCAATAAAATTCACAAAACAAAGTAGTCTAGATCTTAAACATGAACAAAAATCTAGAGCATGCAAAACACCTAAAACATGCCAAGCATAGATTCTATTCATGTTTCTAAAGCTTGAAAACAAAGCATGTTCATTAAGCATATAATCAAGACTTTAGAACATAAACAACAAAAAAATGCTAGAATCACAAAATGTATACAATGAATATTCTAGCAAGTATTTAGAGCAAGGATATAATGAATAATCAATTAAATCCTAATTAGCTCTAAATACAAAATCAAATGTGCTAATCTTAGATTTGTTCAATAAGAGGATCTAAGCACATGTGAGGATTATTAATCATAAAATACATCAATTGTTAGGTTGATAATTAGTGTTGGCATTAATTCCATATCAAAACGTGTTTTACTTGTAATGTTTAGTGGTTAGTAATTGAAGAATTTCGAAGACGAAGGACGTCTCAACCATTATTCGTTCAAGTTGCCGGCTTTTAAGAGTTTCGGGCATTATCGGTCTACAAAGGTATTCAAAGACCTCTTATCTCTTACAAGGCTAGGCACACACTCACACATATCATTCTTGTGTGTCCCTTCATGTTTTTATTTCATTTACATTTCACTTTCACACACTTGGCAAAATATGCTCATGCATTCACATTTAGTTAATAAACTTTGTGTTTTGCATTTTCTAGGACTATGTCCGGAAACTAGCATATGTGTGTGTATTTGTGTTTGTATGTTTCCATATTTTGTGTTTAGGACTTGAACATGTTCTTATTCAATGCCTTATTGAGTTCCGGTCGTTTCGGTTACTCATTCATAAGGTTTCGAGTCCAAACGTGTTGACTATGCCACTTTACGTTCTCTTACATTGTGTTGACTTCATCGATGATTTCCGAGATGATTTCTCAACTGTTTTTCAAATTTGTATAGTCGTTATCGTGCGTGAGAGAGTCACGGTTCGTAATCCAAAAACAGATTTGAATTCGGAGTTCGGACGCCTAAGATACGGGCCGACGAACCGAGGGAGCGCGCGAGAGGACAGCCCAGGCCGTGGGCCACAAGGGCTGGCCGTGGTTGAGGCCGTGGGCCCCACGGCCTAGAGCAGCCTCTGCTCCCGTGTGGGCCACGCGCCCCCCATGGCTAGGGGGTGACATGGCACCACCTGGTTGGCCGGTTTCCTCCTTCTCTCTCCTCCTATTTCTTCCCTCTCTCTCTCCATTTGAATTTTTAAGAAGAAAAATTCTGATTTCCCGTCTAGAATTCTCTCCAATTTTTCCAAACTTCAAAACACCATATCTTCCTCACCCGGAGTCGGATTTGAGTGATTCAAGTTGGAGAGTGTTCGTATTTGAGTCCTCTAACATCTCCAAGTGGTTTGGTGGCTGATTGATCGTGATTTCAGTGGTTGGACACTGAATTTCGCACCAGCTGCAGAATCCGAGGTTTGAGTCTCAACTTTGGGATTTCTTGTTATTTGACCTTCCATTTGCTTGGGGTTTCTTCTTCTATATCTATGTTATTGTTTTGTAAAAGCTATTTGGAAAGGTAGCTTGATTATCATTCTAATTGAAACTCAATTTGTGGACTTATGTTGACTAGATTTTATGATTCTAGGTTTTACATTTGTTTGTGAGTTGTATTGTGATTAGAATGGCATCTTAGGTTGTTTGATACTTAATTGAATTAATTTTGTGTTAAAATGACTTTGAGATTTGATTTGATCCTTTGATTATTAAAATCTAGGATTTGTGTATTTGTATGTGATTTAGAGAATATAGGTTTTGATTGATGTAAATCTCAAAACCTTGCTCTATATTTTTGTCTAGTATATTGATTGATTTTAATCTCATATATCTAGCTTTTAATTGTATATTGATAGCATCTTGAATTTGTACTTAATGAACATTTTGTGATTCAAGTGTTATGTGTGTGGATGAGACTTTGAGTATATGTGTTAGGTGTTTCACATGCTTAGGTTTCTATTCATGTATTTTTGCATCTAGACTTGATTAATTGTGATATCACATGTTTAGGTCTATTTGTGCCATAGAATGTATTGATCACATGTTCTATGTTGTATTGAATGTTTGCATCATTTGCATTCACATGATCACACTAGGAAGTCCTTGTAAAAGGCAAGAAGTCTTGGTTAGAGTCGGGATGACTCGGATAGCCAAGCAAGAAGTCTTGCCTAGAGTCGGGATGACTCGGATAGGTAAACAAGGAGTCATGGCTAGAGTCGGGAGGACTCGGATAATCATGCATGGGAGGCTCCCTAGAGGCAAGAGTGCCTTGGATAGGGAGTTGGCTATTGTATTGGTAGGCCTAGGCGTATGGTTAGACATAGAGTCCGATAGAGCGGGGTACACGGGAGGTGTATGCACTCTTGAGGAATTTCTAATCTACCATCGATGTTGGTTGAGTGTGTTGTCCAATATATGGTGGTTCCGCATCATTGAGGGATTTCATACTTTCCAATAGGGTTGGGTAGGCTTAGACTTCACTAGGTTGGGTGAGCTAAAGATTGGTCACTTTGTGAATGTTCTATGTTTACTTTCCAATAATATAGTACCCAATGGTTGTAGTTCAACCCGTGGATGTTTCCTCCTTGGAGGTTTTACCACGTTAAAAAATCCCTTGTGTTAATTCTTTCTATCTCTTTCTCTTATATTTTAATTGTATATTTTATTGTCTTGATTCATAATATCCACATGTGATATATTGTGAAGCAAGTCTTTGTATAGTGTGATTAGTATATTCATTCTATAGATCAATTTGTATCTTTGATTCTTTTATATATTGTATTTTTGTATAGTGACATTTTGATCACTCTTGTAACACTTTGAACATCTTATGAAATACAAGCTTATTTTGTTGTTATGTTTATTTGCTATTTTACCTCACATGACTTGTTGATATACTTAGATATTTCTCTTATGATTGTAACATCGTATTGTCTATGTATGTCTTCCTTGGCTTATTGTGTTGTGTGTAAGGCTACCTTGAGGGACAAACGAATGTTTGTTCAAGGGTTTGAAAAAAGGTGTAAAAACCTATTCACCCCCCCCCCCCCCCCCCCCCCCTCTAGGTATGCTTTAAGCAATTTAACTTCGTTTGTGTACATTCATCAATCAATCCACAAATAATCTTAGATATCAATCTAATCACAATACAACTCTCAAACATGTGAAAAACCTAGAATCTAAGAAACTAGTTCACATATGTCTCTAATTAGACTTTTGATTAAGATTGATTATGAAGCTATCTTTCTCTATAGCATTCATAATAAATAAACATACATATAGAAGAAGAAACCCCAAACAAATTGAAGGTTATAAAAGAAGAAATCCCAAAGATATGAACACTACCTTGGATTCTCGAGCTGGTTCGGTTTTCTATGTGCAACCACTAGAAAAGTCGATCAAACAGCTGCCAAATCACTTGGAAAAGGTAGAGGACTCAATTACGAACGTTCTCCAACTTGAGTCGCTCAAATCCAACTTCGTATGAGAAAGTTATGGTGTTTGGAAGTTGGGAAAATTTGGGAGAAAAATTCTGACGGGAATTCTAACTTTTTCTTCTTGAAATGAATTGGAGGGAATTGAGGGGTTTTAAAAGGAGGAGAGAGGATGCAATTTTTGGCCAATCAAAGAGGGCCACCTCAGCCCAGCCCCGTGGGGGGCGCGGTAGCCACGCGGGGGCAGAGAGCCCCTCTGGCCGTGGGGCCCATGACTCACCCACGGCGTGGGCCACACGTGGCCTCTTGGCCACTTACGCCCTCGCGCGCTCCCTCACGTTCTTCAGCCGTATCTTGGACATCCGAACTCCGATTTCGAATCCGTTTTTAGATTACAAACTGTGACTTCCTCACGCACAACGACGACTATACAACTTTGAAAAATGGTTGAGAAATCATCTTGGAAAACGACGATGAAGTCAACTCAACGAATGAGAATGAAAAGTAGCATAGCTACATCGTTTGGACTCGAAATTAAATGAATGAGTAACCGAAACGACCGGAACTCAATAAGGAATCATAATAGAGCATATTTAAGTCCAAATACAAAAATACAAAAACATACAAACACAAAGACACACACATATGCTATTTCCTAGACATAGTCCTAGAACATGCAATAAGCAAAGTTTGTCAAGATAGTATAAATGCATGAGCATATATTATCAAGTGTGTGAAAGTGATATATCAATGATGTTTAACCATGAAGGAACACACAAGGATGCCATGTGTGTGTGTGTGCCTAGCCTTGTAAGAGATATGAGGTCTTATATTACCTTTGATGATCAATGAAGCACATATCTCTTTGAAGCCGGCATTTTGCATGAATTGTGGCCAAGACTTTCTTCGTCTTCATAAATCTTCAACATATGGACCACTAAACATTACAAAAGAAACACGTTTTGATATGGAATATATGCCAACACAAACTATAAACCTAACACTATGCATGAACATGCAATTGGAAATACAAGATGCAATCAAAATAACAAGCAAGAAGAGATGTTAATGAACATTAATGCACAAAAATAAGACACACAACATACAATGATTAAACATATGCATGAGTTGTGAGTGTGTGCAACTATCTCTTCAAGACAAGTAAGCATATAGAAATTTACCTTCGGTGCTTATCAAGACGAGGTCTTCAAAAGGGCATTGAGCAACAACACCAACACTTAAGCTACCCTTACAAAGAACCCCCAACATGTGGTTTGTCCACGAAATGAGCCAATCAACAAATGGGAACCTTACAAGTATTTTTTTTTTTTTCCTTTTAACTTAGGAATCTTAGGATTTTTAGGATTCTTTTCTTGTTCAGCAATCTAGGTTATTTTGAGTCCTAGTGGATTCGAATTGCTTTGGCTATTTAATAGTTTGTATTAGGGTTTTTGTAATTTAGCTTTTGATAAATAAATAAAAAATAAATAAAATTGAGTTTTCTCAATATTATATCTCTTTTTTCTATTTGTCTACATATTTATAGAAACAAGAAACCCTTGTGTGTTTGAATGAGTGTGAGTTCTGTTATGGTCTGCATCTACATCAATGTTTGATCAGATATCAACATGTATATGAGATTATATGTATATATTACTCTGCACGTTTGAATAGATATCAGCGTGTATGTGAGAAAATAGCTCTGCACGGGTGATAAGATATCATCGTGTATGTGAGATATGTATTGCCTCCTACTCTGCGTGTACATTGAGATGCTTTGCCACATACTTGAGATATTCCCTTGGGTACTAGTTTGGTAAAGAGTTTTCAGATTATATGTATATTACTAATTATGATTAGTAAGGAAAAGATTTCAGACTATCAGAATATCAGATATTTTATATTTTTATAAAATCAGAAAATGTTTTATTATATTATATAGTATTTTACAAAAGAAAAAAAAAAGTGTTCTATTTAAAGAGAAGATATGTAGTTAGTTCTTAGCTTATGTTATAGAACAGTTTCAGATTTATTTCAGAATAAGATACAGAATTTACAAAGAGATGCATAATTTAGAAAGAGATTTATTTTTAGAAAGGTAAAGAAGATATCCATGATTTCAAATTTATTCAGAGATAGTAGTTTTTGGTAAAGCTTATATGAAAAAAAAAAGTTTTAGTATAAAGCTTATTTCTATTCACTAGGCATTAGCGCTCATTCTTTAATTTTAAACTATTTTTCATAGGTGATCACCAGATTCGTACAAATTCATAGTATCGTGAGATGGGCCACATGTGATGACAAAAATTGTAGTTCATGTTTTTAGTTAAAACATGTTATGCATATGTGCATATTTTCAGATATTAATATTTTTCATAACTAGTTTTTGAATATGTAAATATTAAGCAGTTGGGTCCAACACAAAGAAAAGCCAATTTTTGATTTTAACTAAATTATATTTTATGATGGGCCATAACCCACATATTTAAATTGCATTTTTAAGTTACAAAGTGGAAAAGTTTGAAAAGCCAAACTAATTGCTAAAGATTTTATTAGAAGCCACCTTGAGATTCAAATGATTTTCTATAATGTTTTCCAGAAGATTCAAATTTCAGATAGAAAGATCAGATTTTCACAGCATTCCCTCGTACTTAAGAGAGGAGTCGGGGTAGGTCCTGTCATTTATACTTCACTTTAAGTAATCTAATAACCACCAAAGTATTCGATGGATGAGCTATGTAAAATTGTTTTGAGACATTAATTTATATATATATATATATATAGGGTCATTCTTCGATGCAACATTACATGGTGCAACAGTATGTGATCACATATGATTGCATATGATCACAAATATATATATATATATATATATATATATATAATGTTATCGCATATGAATTGCATATGATCACACAATTAAACTATTGTGATTGCATGTTAGTACATGCAATCACATATTAGTTGATGTAGGTGTACCAAAGAAGACATGATCATAGTCAAAAAAAAATTATGTTGCACCATGCAACGTTGCACCCAAAGGTAGCCTATATATATATATATATATATATATGTTGATTTATATATGTATTATTATGTTTATTGTAAAGTACCTCGATGTGAAAACTAAATATTATTATCAAAGAATTGTCATTTTAAAACCTATTCCATATGTAAGTATAATTTGTATGCTCATTTGGGGTTGTACTAAGCATCACACAAGAAACATATTCTTTGATTTCCAATTTGGTGATTTTTTTAAATAAAATATTCACCATAACGAATGTACTACATGATTGTAATTGTTTAATTAATCCATAGAAAACTTTATGTAGCTTTGAATAACTTTTTAGACGATTTAAATCATTCATGGATTTTGTTGTAAACAATTTTTCTAACTTTTTCATAAAAATAATAATTTATATTTGATAAGTGTGATGCGAACATCTCAAGTTTTACTTGAACATAGCTATGATTTTTTATATGTTAATCATTTCTATATCAATATAGTTATAATTTAAAGTTTAAAACACTCGTCATTTTTTTATAAAATATATGCGAAGCAAATGAAAACTATATAATCACAAATTCTATATTTCCAATATGATTAATTGGGAATATTTTGTAATTTATGTGCCTCTAGCTACCTGAAAAACTGAATGTGCATAAAATTTAATAACCTAATCAACATATAAAAGAATTACTATTATTTAATAATAGGAGAGGATTACAATAAAGGGTTTAACATAAATAAAAATGAAAGAATTTTGAGATAGAAGTAAACCCAGAGAAAGAGTGAAGGTAGAGACTTCAGTATTGTTCACGTACGCCAAGGCTCTCCATGTGACACCCCCAAAAAGATTGGTATAACAAGTAGGTAAATATAACAAGCAATTACAGTACCATCCCAACAAACAGCTGGAATAAGGATTTACTTGATTTGAACCCACATGGCAACACTTGGTACTTCCTTGTAGACGACATAAAGAAGATAATAACCGGGAGGAGCAACTTTACCGGACGGTGGAGCAGCAGCTATAATGCTATGGATTCCTGGCCAAACATTATTGATCACATCAACGGTACCTAACATAAGAAGCCTTTGATTCATGGAAATACCATGCGTGGTGAAGGCTGGTGCAAACATTGTAACCTTAAGATCAGCCTTGTTTAAACCTAACTTTTTTGACCTAACATTCACCCTGAACCTTTTTCCATAGTTGATAACCTTATTTGAGGTATCAACCACGATTTCCTGCCTTAGCTTAGCCAATTTTGGATTCAAATAAGGTGGTGAGAATTTCTCAACCCTAAGCTCGGTGGGGTACTTGACATCATATAAGTATCCGTTGTTAGTGTTGCTACCTGCTATAAGAACTTTCCCATCTGGTAGCAACACAGATGATGAATGATACATTCTTGGAATGGTTCCAGCAGCTAATTCATGAAATCTATTACCCCTTTTTGCTTTAGACTTATATAAAACCGGGATGAAATTAGGTTCCTCAGCATAACCCCATGCCGATGTACCTGTTTTTGCACCGTTAATCATTAAAACATCTCCGGTAGGAAGGATCGTCATATCTCCCATTACGCGAGGTGATGGCATCACTTCCGTCTTCCACACTGCATTTGGCTTCATGAGGCTAAGTCTTCCACAATCTCGCAATGCTGGCAAGAATTGCTTTCTGGTTTCTACGAAAAAATAGGAATCCCATGGCGCGCCCCCACAAACCAAGACATCAGCCGGGATTACTTCAGGGTTGTCAACGTAAAGTTTTATTGGGAGAAGTACAGACATCCCCGATGATGGGTAGTTGCGAGCACCACCAGAAAGAGTAGGGTACTCGCGAACAACTTTATTAGCAGCTGGGTTAAACAACATGGAACGATTGTTTGCAAAAATGAAGAGGTTGCCATCAGGGGCGAGGTGGACAAATGGGTATAAATTATTTTCAATTCTAAAGAACAGATTGTTCTCAAGTGGGAGGTTATCGCTGGTGTCTCTGAGAAATGGGAGGAAGATGGCTTTCTTATTGCTTAGTCCTTCTCGTGGAATGTATTCATAGCTAAAGGCATCACGGCCACCAAACACGACGAAGCCACCATCTGGTAATGTTACTTGTGTTGCGTACCATCTAGGCTCTGCAAGAGCTGTTGGGTATTCCTTCCAATCACAGTTCTTGCAAGTGGATAGATATCTAACAGTGTTTGCTCCTTTTCTAAAACCTCCAGTGCTAACCAAGTTTCCATCTACTGTGAGGCCTCCAGATGAGCACCATGTATCTGTTTCAATCTGCAATTATATATATATAAATTACTATTAAATTTGTTGGATATATGCTAATCAAATTCCAATCTAATTTTAATTTGTAGCTATATATGCATAAAATTGATAACGAACCTTGAGTGCTTGCAATTCTGAGGTTTCAATGTCAAATAGTACAGAATGACACCAACAATCTTGTATTTTATTGACTGGGTCAACCATATGACAGGGCATCTTCTGTGGAGGCAATGGAAATTTTGATACCCTCCAAATTGTGGCATCGTACATTAGCACCTTATTGATTTTTGGAAGTAAGATTGCATGCATGGCTGAGACACCTGAATTTTGAGATACCAGCTCCCATTTCCCTTTATAACCGCGGCCGTCGGGGGCTCCAACAGTGGAAACCAATAACAGAGGAAGAATGCAAACAATTTTGATGAACATGGATGCCATAGAATGGCGTACGTTGCTTCTGCTAACACGTATTGTGTTGGCAGAAGAATTTATGTTTTCTGATGCTCTCTTGCTTCCTCTCATTCATTCTCTTGTGTCTCTATCAATTTATAAGGATATATGCAAACAGTTAGATGGTTGAACAATGTGCTAAAATAGTAGAGTTTTTTTGCTGCTTTTTAGGGAACTCTTTGGATGGCTATTACTATTAGGTGGTTAATTCAAGGCTCCTTTTAGCTTCTTTGAGGCTCAAATTTATTGTAGGTTTCCGTTTTAATCACCGAATGGAATTGGTCTTTCATGGTCCTAATCAATTGAGAATTTTTTTCTTTTAGTCTAAACATCCTTAATTACCGATTTTTCGTTTTAATCACCGAATGGAGTTGGTCTTTCATGGTCCTAATCAATTGAGATTTTTTTTTTTTTTTTTTAGTCTAAACATCCTTAATTACCGATTTTCCGTTTTAATCACCTAATGGAGTTGGTCTTTCATGGTCCTAATCAATTGAGATTTTTTTTTCTTTTAGGCTAAACATCCTTAATTATCGATTTTTCATTTTCGTTTTTAATCAAACTACTAAAATCTACCCGAAAAAATAATTTAAGTTAATATGCACAATGTACATCTTAATATATATATTTATATATATACATATCGCCTCTTAGCACATGTGATAGTGCACCTCCCTTCCACATTAACGATGAGGGATTCAAATCCCACTATACACATTTTTATAAACATGTATGGGGAGTTTTCTCTCTGGTTTGTAGAGAGTAATTATTATGGGATTAGGTATCTAACTGTACATTTATTGTTTGATATCGGCAGTCTTATTGTAATAGTTCTTGTAATACTTCAAAATTATATATATATATATATATATATATATATATGCACATATGGCACAAGTGATACTAGTGCACTTCCCCTTTCACATTAGTGATGAGGAGTTGTATCATGCACATTTTATAAGCATCTCGATATTGTAGGAGTAGATATCTGTGCCACATATATTCTGTTTAATCTCAACTTATCCCGACAAACATATTGTAATACTTCAAAAATAAATATATTAAATTCTTTTTAAAAGCAATTAAGTTCTTAAAAAGTACCAAGCAGCTAGATTCAATATGCAATAATAATTTGAGGTTTATTATATATTACTTTTTAATTTAAAAAATAGCAAATTGCAAGCACTCCGAACTATGTCATGTATCTTAATAATCAATATTTTATGTTTATTACACAAACATACCTTACCATTAACTAAGAACCGTTAAAACTTAACACGGCAAGGGTAAACTAGTCATTTTGGTTTTGAATTAAATAAAATAAAAATAAAAACTTGACAAGACACATAGTGACTCTTCCCTTGCATCCCAAAGAATCCAATAAAAATTGTGTTAACATTCTTTCTATCTAAAGTCTAAAAAAACTGTTAAAAAAAATAACTTGTTAAGATTTGAGATTGCCTAGATTTTATGTGCCTTGTTGTCTTGTATTTTGGATTAATCGAATATGTAAACTTTAAATTTATTTTGACTTTTGTTGTATAATACTTTATTAGAAGTATTTGTATTTATTTTGGATTTCTTTGAACCAATTATATATTTTAGAGCGGATATTTTGATTACTTTCTGGATTGGATATTTTAACAAGGTCAAAATAGAGATTGGGATGGTCGGATTCCAAATTCCGAATTCCGATTTTCGGATTGGAAATTGAGAATAAGAGATTGAAAATGAAAAGAAATTAGGGAAATGAGGTTTGGGGTGGGGGAACCGAATAGGTCAACCTTTCGAACTGCTGCTGAATCCATGGGCAAGCAAAAGACAACCTGGTGAACTGAAACATCTTCACCACAAACGCCCCCACCCCCAGTTCCCCTAAATGGTTTTTTTTTTTTTTTTTTTTTTTGGGTGGGAGGGAAGAGGAATGGGGGTGGGGGCCCTCCCCCACCCCAATAGGCCCCCACGCATATCCCTAGTGGTGAAGGGTTGAATTGAAGTTCGACCATACGCATTTTACAAGCATCTCGATGTTGTGGGAGTAGAGTTTAAGTTAATATGCACATCGTAAGATATAGTAATGCATGGTTGTACATAACCTCTTAGCTAGCTAGGTGATACATACTAGTGCACCTCCTCCTTCACGTTAGTGGTGAGAGGTTGAATTGAAGTCTAACCATGAATTTTAGCATAGGTGATACTAGTGCACCTCGATCCTCTTTCACGTTAGTTCTAGTGTTCGAAAAATCTCAAATTTTATTCATAACTAAAATTCATTAAACTTATCATCCATAAAAAATTTCAGACCAAAATTCATAAAAATCGATGTGATTTCATCAAGGTCCTTACCGAAATTAAAATTAGGGATCTTTTAGGAGAGAACCGCTTTATATAATAATTCTCTAATCATGTGATAATCCGAGTAATTTGATGTTAACAGATTATCACATGTGATAATTCTTACAACCTGACGAAAAAATTCAAGAGCAAACTAAAGAAGGACCCATATCTATATATATTCATAATTATTCTTTATTCAAGATCCCTTTTCAAGTTGAGCTATAGATAAATAGGGTTAGGTCATCTTTCTTGTAATCAAAAAGAGTGAAAGGATCATACTAAAGAGTGAAGGATCATGTGGTTGGAGAAGAAAAGAACACAACATTAGAAAATAAGTCATGAAGCATCTTGAAGCAAGGGGCAAGAGGAGAAAAAGGATTCCACAATAAAGAAATTAAGAATGGGTAACCAGAGCACTAACTCAATAGAGATCGAGTTAAAATGGCTTTACTTTCGGGGTTACTAAGGATTGGTAGCAGTATTAGGCGCAATGCAAATCCATCGGCGGTTTGAATTTTAACTTAAATTAAGACCAGTTGAGTGGTGCTACTATTGTCTCTAAGTTAGACCTTAAAAGCGTAAACCAGGAAATTTGAATTCAACATGGAGATGAGTGGGAAACTACTTTCAAGACACGTGAACGGCTTATTTGAGTGGCTGATCATGCCTTTCGGGTTGTCAAACGCCCCGAGTATATTTATGCGAGTGATGAATCAATGATTGCGACCGTATATTGGTAAATGTGTCGTTGTTTATTCTGACGATATCTTGATATATAATACTAACCTTGTGTTGCATATTCGAAAAGTTTTGATAGTTTTGTGGGGGGAGAAATTTTTTACCGTTTCTAATAAATGCGTTTTCTTGATTGGCACCATTTTAATACATGATTTTAGCCCCCATTTCCTATTTTTTGTACTTGTTTCTTAGGTAAAATCGGGTATCCAATGTGATAAATAAGTTTATACATATAATAAAGTCTAAAGGGTGAAGCTTAATGGAAACGGAGGGCTTTGGACGCGAAATCAGTAGAAAAAAAAATCAAAAGTAGAAGCATTACCATAAAGCCATGCCGTTCCACGAACTCGCCTCACAAATCACTTGGATCACTACCTGAAGTCTCCAATTCAACTCTAGTAGGGGAGGCGACTTCCTAGGCGGTTTCCCAACTCGCCCTAAATCATTTCCTAGCCCTTGATTCTCATGCTATCATTTCCAGAGAATGAGGTGAGTTCATCAAGCCATTTTAGGCTCGCCCAAGAACTTGCCTAGAATCCTCCAACTCTGCAAAACGACCTTTATGTGACCTAAGTCATCTCCCACTATAAATACATTTTATTCTTATTCTTTACATCATCTACCCCAGCCACCAACCTAGATCTATCCATTTTTACACATTAATGCAGTAAAATCTATATTTAATTTACTAAGAAAGTTTGTTCACTGGGATCGGCAATTCTATCGGTCGAATGCCAATTAATCTAGCAAGGATTTACTCTAAATGCGAAAAACTAAATTGCATAATGCTTTGCTTTGGAAATTTGTTTAATTCTAAAATTAACCTAAATTATGAATACTTGAACTAAAACTAAAATCAAATCAAATCTAATCAAATCTGTTAACCCCCATAAATGGCAGGGGTTCAAAGAAGAATTTTCCATCCAGACTAAGACTATTTGAAGTAGGAAGACACTGCAGGAAGTATCTTGCTTAGAGTTGGCCACGGTTCGGTTACGGTTTCGTTCGGTTTCTGTTCCGTGGCCACCCAAAACCGAAACCGTAACCGTAACCAAAAATTCAGTTTGCTTCACGGTTTCTAACCGGCGGTTTTACGGTTTCGATTTTGATTTAGGTTTTGGCGATTTTGGTTGCGGTTTTGGGCGGTTTCGGTTTTGGTTTTTTTTTTTAATACAAGTGAGATAAATTATAAAGATTGTTTGAAGACAAAATAAATATAAAATCTTACCAAATAATAATTACAATTGAACAAAGTTTAAAATAAAAAAATAATTACAAACATTTTCATTGAAGTATTTAAGTATTTAACAATGTTTATTGACATTTATTAATAAATACAAGTACAACTTTACAATTTCACAACAACAAAAAAAAAAAAAAAAATTAGAAATTAGAAATTGGCCTTGAAGGCTTGAATTCAAATATACAATATTACTATAATATTGTAACAAAGTTAAAATTAAATAAATAAACCGGCCTTGCACTTAATTTTTACCACAATTAAGTTGCCTATGTATCCTCCACTAATGTAGAGGAATCAAAGGCCGCGTAGTTCTTTTACCTTTAATTAGTTGCTCGGTGTTATAGGTTGGAAGTTGGGATGAAATCTATTCGCTGCCTTCCGTTTCCGTGGTTTGGTCATCTTCGAAGAAGTTGTTCACTATCTCCGGCTGAAGTTCTTGTTGTCTGTATTTTGCCTTTGTCCAATCATCAACACACGCCTGCATTTCAAGTGATTGTGGACACATAACCGACCATCTTGGTTCCAAAATATTTCCACCTACACTAAATTCTTATTCCACAGCAACGGTAGAAATCGGCGTTCTAAGAATTTGTTTGGCAATAATAACCAAAATTGGATAATCCTGCTGATGACTCTTCCACCAACCCTGGATACTAAATTTTTCTTCTAAAAATTCATGAGTGTCTCCTAAATACCGGTCAAGCTCAAAGTTAGATGAGGATGAAGAAGATGTTCATAATTTTTTTTCTCTTTGGGGAAACAGTCGATCCCCTAAACCCCTTAATTGAAATTTTACGGAAGTACTAGTACCACTAGATGTGGGTTGGGATTGTGAAACCGACATGTTCAAAGACGGACCATACATTCTAAGATATTCATCATATAATTCATAAAGCAAAGTCTTAATGGAATTACAATAATGAAGAACATCAACTTCTATTCCTAAACATTTGTAATAATGAGTTAAATAATCCTGCAAACATTATAATTTAGAGCATGGATCAAAACATGGTGCAAGCAAGTAAATATTTGGAATCTGCCTGTTAGGTTTTTGGTTTGTCTTGGCATTAATTCTATTCCAAAACGATGTTTTTCTTGTATTGCTTAGTGATCTTAGAAATGTTGATTCAAAGCTTCGGACTTGGCCACAATTCATGCAAGAAGGTGTCTTCAAAGGGGAATGTGCTACATTATACGATAAAGGAATATTATACCTCATTTCTCTTACAAGGCATAGGCACACACACACAATTCATTCATGAGTGTCCCTGCATTGTTGCACACCATTTATATAACACATTCACATGTTTTAGTTTGCTCATGCATTGAACTCACATTGACATACATTGTAGAATTGCATATTCTAAGACTATGTCTAGGAAATGGTATACTCGTGTAAACTTATGTTTATTTGTTTTTGTTTTATTTTATTTGGACTTGAACATAATCTCATTTGATTATTTATTGAGTCCTAGTCATTTTGGTTACTCATTCAATTAGTTTCGAGTCCAAACGATGTAGCTACGCTACTTTTCATTCTCATTCGTTGAGTTGTCTTCATTGTCGTTTTCCGAGATGAATTCTAAACCTTTTGTCAAAGTTTCATAGTTTCATTGTGCATAAGGGAGTCACGATTTGTAATCTGAATATGGATTCAAAATCAGAGTTCGGAGGCCCGATACGGTCAAAGAACGCGAGCGGAGTGCGAGAAAAGCAAGCTTGGCCAACGGCCAAGCCTTGTAGGCACGTGAGGGAGGCCGTGAGGCTCATAGCCAGAGCAGCACTCTACCCCTGTGTGCCTCACGCACCCCTCATGGTTGGGTGACATGGCAGTTGCTGATTGGTTGCTTCATTCCCTCTCTCCATTTCATTTAAATCACCTCTATTCCCTCACATTCATTAAAATGAAGAAAAATTAGAAATCCTAAGCACAGAATTTTCTCTCAACTTTTTCTCACCTTCCAAACACCATAACTTTCTCATACGAAGTTGGAATTGAGTGATTCAAGTTAGAGATTGTTCATAATCGAGTCCTCTACTTTTTTTCAAGTGATCTTGCAGTTGTTTGATTGACTTTTGTGGTGGTTCTACCCAGAAATACGAACCAGCCCGTGATCTTGAGGTATTGATCATATCTTTGTGATTTCTTCTTTTACAACCTTCAATTTGCTTGGGGTTTCTTCTTCTATATGTATATGTATGTATGTTGAATGCTATTGAGAAAGATAGTTTCATAATCAAACCTAATCAAAAGTCTAATTAGAGACATATGTGAACTAGTGTCTATGATTCTAGGTTTTTCACATGATTGAGAGTTGTATTGTGATTAGTTTGATATCTAGGATTATTTGTGACTTGATTGAATCATTTTATAATTAATAATCCTTGAAATGTGTTTTGATTTTTTGATTGATAAAATCTAGGATTAATTCATATGTATGTGTTTTTAGAGTTATCTAGGATTTAAGTGATTTATCATTATATCCTTGATCTAAATCTTTGGCTAGAATATTCATTGAATACATTTTGTGATTCTAGTATTTTTGTGTATGTTTGTAACATCTTGAATTTGTGCTTCATGTATATGATTTATTCAAGTGTTATTTGTATGAATGAAACTAGGAGCTATTTGTGTTAAGTGTTTTCACATGCTCTAGGTTTAATTCATGTTTTGCATCTAAACTATTATAACTTGTGTTCTCACATGCTTAGGTCTAGTTGTTCCATAGAATGTATTGATTACATATTCTATGTTGAATTGCTTGTTTGTATAATTTGCATTCACATGATCACACTAGAAAGTCCTTATAAAAGGCATGCAGTCTTGACTATGACAAAATGTCTAGATAGTCAAGCAATGAAGAATTGGTTAGGACAAGAGGTCCGGATAACCTAGCAAGAAGTCATGGCTAGGATCGGGAAGGTCCGGATAGCTATGCATGGGAGGCTCTCTAGAGGCATGAGTGCCTTGGATAGGGAGTTGGCTACATTATTGGTAGGCCCGGGTATTTGGTTAGACATAGACTCTAATAGAGAGTATTGCATGGGATGTGCATTTGCTCTTGAGGAATTTCTAATCTTCCAACAATGTTGGTTTGGTATGGACTCCAATATATGGTGGCTTCGCATCATTGAGAGATTTTGTATCTTCCAATACGGATTAGGTAGACATAGACTCCAATAGGAAGTAGATCAAGGTACTTTTGAGGAATTTCTAATCTATCATCCAATATATATAGTACCCAATGGTTGTAGTTCAACCCGTGGATGTTTCCTTCTTGGAGGTTTTATCACGTTAAAAAATCTCATGTGTCAATTCTTTCTATCTCTCTCTTTCTTATTTGTTTTAGTGTATATTTTAATCTTGTTGAATATTATTCACTTGTGATGTCTATTGGAAAAAGATTTTGTAAAGTGTGATTTATAAGCTAATTCTTTTTATCATAATTGTAAATATAATTCTTTTGTATGTTGTTATATTTGTGTATAGTTATATTTGGTTATACTTATAATACATTGAACAATATTGGAATGCAAGTATTCTTTTTTGTTGAGATTTTATGTTATTCTTCCTCATGCAACTCCTTGATATATATAGACAATGCTTAAATGATTACATGCTTATCTTGTCTATGTATGAATATTTGATTTATATGTTATATGTAAAGCTACCTTAAGGGATAAACATGAGTTTGTTTCAAGAGATTGAAAAAGATGTAAAAACCTATTAACAACCCCCCCCCCCCCCCCCCCCCCTAGGTATGCTTTAAACAATTTAACTACATTTGTATACTTTCACTACCCATAATATTGTAACCATTTTGTTTTCATGGCAACAACACATGGACTCAATTGAACATCGAATTCACAATCACTAAATGCACCAACAATATTAACACTTTGAATAAAAAATAAATGAGTAGTGGTGACAAATACTCAGTGTGTATAATATTAATCTAGAGGGGGGTGAATAGATTTTATCCGATTTTACCCAATTTTCGTGGTTGGTCAAGATTACGAAAATACCTAACTAGTCAAAATAAAATAGCAAGTGTAATATGTGCGGAATATTAAATAACACTTGATATTTACGTGGAAACCCTCACGGGAAAAACCACGGGCTATTTTGTGAGCCACACACGAACCTCGAATCCACTAAATGTGATAAACGATTACAACCTAATCCCGGTATATAATCACACACCTACCTAATCCCGATATAAGTGAACCTAGTCCAATTGCTTGTGATTTACGCAACCTAATCCCGGAAGCTACACAAGTCTTACTTCTCAATGAAGAGATAAAATGTTCTATGTGAATACAAGATGATATTCAAAGAGCAAACAAAGCTAGGGAACCTTAGATGCTTATCTAGGATGCTAAAATTACAATTACTACGACCCTAGATATCAATAGCTAAATGACATGTCAAATAGCTTTGCTAAACATAGATTATGAAAACCTAGATAGCTATCACAATACAACACTCAATCAATTCATCACAAACAATTCTCTATTCTTGTATCTAGCATATGATCTAAAACATACAAGTGAATAAAGAGATGGCTTGTTAAGAAAGTCACTAAAATTGGATGAAGTTAGTAAAAATCTTACCAAGCAAGTTGTGATGATGCAAAACCATGCATGGATGATGCAAAATGTTATTTGATGCATAAAGGAATGTCTTTGAGTGTTTAAAGGAGAGTTCTTGAGAATTTTTCACTTGAAAAATGTTCTTAGGGAAAAATATGATTTTTGGACTCTTAAGAACGACCTAAAATGAAAGAGGCATATATATAAGGTGTCAACATGAAGTGACAACGTTTTAAAAGTTTACAAAAAATACGCCTTGACCGTTGTTCACCCGCTCTATGTAGGGCAGGTGTACAGCGGTCCACCTAGGAAATGAAGAACAATGTTCTTCGTGACCGCCCTACGCAGGGCGGAAACCAGGCAACCTAGGGGTGGTTGCTCTCAGGTTTAGAAATCAACCAGTGGCACCGTTGTTCACCCGCTCTTCGTAGAGTGGGTGTATAGCGGTTAAGAGCAATTTAGCTCTGAGCCACTTTTGGGCGCTGTTCGAAGAGCGCCTATAGGGCGGGTGAACAACGCCCATACATACACAATGCATCCTAGTTCTAATCATGACATGGCATTTGAACCACTAGATGCAATCAATAAAAAATGCAAGAAGAGATATTATATAAACACGAATGCACACATATAAAATAACACACAATATACACATAGTATGGATATGCATGGAATGTGTGTGTGTGCAACTAAATCTCTTCAAAACAAAGTAAGCACAAGAAATTTACCTTTGATGCTTCTCCTCTTGAGGTCTTGAGAGCCTAAGCTACCCTTACAAAAACCCCAAATGTGGTTTGTTTACGAAATAAGCCAATCAATAAACTTAGACCTTACAAGTGGGATAGTAAACACCAGATAAAGCATTGGTAGGATCATTAAAAACACGTAACAATTCAAGAATTTTTATCCATGCATCCCAATGGTTCAATTGAAGAGAAATTGAAGGAACGTTATAAGTAATAAAAGAAACTAATAAATCCTTATATTCAACACTTTCATTAAGCAACTTATAAGTAGAATTCCAACGAGTGGTAATATCTTGAGAAAATTTAATGGGACGCATATTATTCTGAGAGCAATATTTTAACCATTGTTTCTGGGTTTTGTTATGCCTCCAAATATAGTTAATACTATCTCTAATTGGTCTAATAAAAGCAGAAAGCTCTACTAATCTAGCTTGAACACACAAATTTAAAACATGGCATGTACATCTTTGATGAAATAATTTACCCCCAAAATAGGGATTGCACAAATCATGTAACATAGGAATAGATGCGGTATTGCTTGCAACATTATCAAAGCCAATAGCAAAAATTTTGTTTATGATATAATACTCTTGAAAAATGATTTTAAGGAGTCCAAAAATATTTTGAGCTGAATGTGAGTCATCGGAAACACGGAATGCAAGAATTCTTTTTTGCATGTCCCAGTCATTATCCACATAATAACATGTGACACCCAAATATGAATGACTACCAAAATTGTCGCTCCATATATCGGCACATATGGAAATGCGACCTTGAAATTGATAAAAAAAAAAAAAAATGTTTCAATTTGTTTTTTTCTTTTTCGTAAATGGCATTTAGTATATGTGTGAGAGTGGATCTAGGAACACGTTGCATTGTAGGATTTAATGCATTTTGACAATAATTAACAAAACCTACTTTCTCACCAAAATCAAAAGGTAAGTGTTCAACTGCAACCATTAATGCTAATTCTTCCCTATTTTTTTCAAACGTATAATGAAATAATTGATTAGAAAGGGTTGCGTACCTGGAGATTTGGGCTTGGTTACTGGATTTCTCAGTCGAACGGGTGACTTTTTTTGATATGGGCCCAGTACGTGCCATACCCAAAGGATTTGGTAGTATTGTATGATTTGGGGCAGTAATTGCACTAGATTTGGAAAAATCCACCATCTAACTTAGTTTTCTTCATATGCACTCTAAAGAGGTCGGACTTCAACGGCTTTTCTTCTTCACCTTCACCTGCAAAAAAATCATCTGAAGGGAGTAGGGGATCAGATAGATTTTCATTAGTATTGGGGGTATTGGGATCGGAGTCGAGTCCGTCAAACTCGGGAATTATTAGAGGGGGATTAGGACTAGAAGGGTGATCGGATCCAAATCGATCTTGAAGGAACTCATGGTAAGCTCACCCATCGTAAGTGACATCACCACCAACGTGTTCCAATAAGTTTTGCATTGGACCCTTTCCTTTGTCCAAATTTCTTGAGCCATCTCCCCCACTTGCCATTGAAAAATTAATAATAATAATAAATAGATGATTGAAAAAAATATATATTGTTGGAATAATAGTGGTAACAAGGTAACACTAAAAATATATGATTGACAAAAAAAAATTGTTGAAATAATAGTGGTGAAAAA
The DNA here is from genome assembly GCA_030490815.1 of Acer saccharum. Taxonomy (NCBI): domain Eukaryota; kingdom Viridiplantae; phylum Streptophyta; class Magnoliopsida; order Sapindales; family Sapindaceae; genus Acer; species Acer saccharum. The sequence goes on from CM059871.1 coordinate 31,631,794, forward strand.
AACTTATGATAGTAAAAAATAAAAGAAATAAATATTGTAAATCAATTTGATGATTGGAAAAATAGATGAAAGTAAAAAATAAAAGAAATAATTTATATGTGAAATGAGAATAAAAGAAATTGTATGATTTTGAGAATTTGAGATTGAGAGAAGTTGAGAGAATGAGAGTGGTGTGAAGAATAATGAAGTAAGTGTGTGTGTGTGTTTGTATTTATAGGATTATAATAGAGAGGGGTAGGTTTGCAATTAAGAAAATTAAAGGGTAAAAAAGAAAAAAAAAAATCTGGTTGTTAGGCCAGAAGATGACCGTTCAACGATCATCTGCCCAACGGCCATCTATTTTTTCTTTTTTCAAATTGACTGCCACGTGGCAACCTATTGATCGGCACCGAGATGACCGGTTCTAATAACCATTTCCCCGGCAGCGACCTTAAAAACTTGACACGCACGTGGTAGTTCTAAAATATATCCCCGATGGCGCCAAAAACTTGATTGACGCATGGACCGGTTCTAATAAACTACGGTAAAAGGTATGGTGCACGAGTGTTTCTACCCTTTTCACCAGTATACGAATCGTTGGCCACGTATAGTGGTTACGAGTAAGGGTATCGTTCCCACGTAGGAGGTGTTTACCTTAAGCTAGTTCTTGGTCTTAGGTACTATATATATATATATACAATAATACAATATATTTACACTATTAACATGCAAGAAAGTAAATAGCAATTGTCACAAACAAATAAACTAACTAATCTAAGATTACACTAACAATCCTTAATCTAATTACCACTAAGTTAACTAAATCCAACTACAACCAAGGGTTGTCAATCCCTTAGGCAATTAACTAACCTAATCATTAAACTTACCAATAACAATTAACTAACAAGCTAAACTAATTACCACTAATGCAAAGTTATGCAAGAGTGATAATGAGATATGTTAGGGAACTAATGAATCATGCAAAATACCTAATTACTAGTTGATAACAATTAAGCACTTCAATTATAGGTTAACTAAATTAAGCAAGGTTTGCATTAATCAAGTAATCCTATTTTGCATGTTAACAATTGGATAATCAATTAACAAGCATATATCTATTAAAGCTCAAATCAAATGATATGTCCAACTAGTCTCATAGATAATAATACATGAATACACCAAATCCTTAACATAAATATTTAATTACACATTAACAACAAACTAAGGAAATAAGAGAGACAATAGAGACAACCCAATAATCTTGGTGTTGTCTTTAAGCTAGCTCACTCATCTTGCTTCCCCAAGCTTGGAATCAATATATGGATTCCTTGGATCAAGATTGGTGGCTGGAAAACCACCTTACACACTAGTTACAAGCTAAGTGAAGTTTGGTGTTGTTCTAGGTTATTCTAAGCTATATGTGTGATATTTTAGGGTTTTGTAAGGTTATTTGGATATTTAGGGATGTGTTTAGGTTTAGGGAAAGGTGAATATATATAGTAGGGAAGGTTTAGGCAAGTTTGGACGTGCAAAACTCCTAGGTCGGTTGTTTCGGCGGGCTTCGATCCCCTGCCTCGCGGGTTTGAGCTCACCGGTGGAACTCACGGGAATTTACGAAAGTTTCCCGTGAGTTGTGACCTTCTGGACTACGGAAACTTTCCCTCGGCATGAAACCGCGGAGTTCCAGCGGTTTTGGACTAGTTTGGGCGTGAAACAACCCGCTGGAAGTGAGCTCGCGAGGTTGCATTTCCATGGAGTTTTGGAGACTTGGAGGAGAGGACAAACTTGTGCATGGAGGCTTGAAAGTGGATCCATCGTGACCGGGAGGAGATGGGCTACCGATCTGGATGGGAAAACACCAGACAAGTCACCGAAAAATGGTCAAAAACGGCCAGGTCGACCTGACGTCAGCGTGACAACAGGCTGACATGATCCTTAGCCAAAACGACGTCGTCTGATGCTGACGTGGTGCTGACGCTGACCTTTTCTGGCAAATTACAATTTGCTCCCCTGATCTTCTTCTTATTATTCACAGAATCTTCAATCCTTTCCCGAATATTGCACTTTTGCCCCTGAATTGTCCAAAATGACAATTATGCCCCTGAACTTCCCTAATCACCTCAAACATTTATTTACACCTTACTAAATACACAAAAATGCTCGGAAACGAATACAAAAGATAGGAAAAGGGAGTGATAAATGAGAACATTTATAGCCCGATCACCTATCATTGGTCTTTTTTTTCTAAATTAAACCGCCGGTTCAACCCACCGGTTTCACTCCAACGGTAATTTTTTCAAACGGCCTACCACGTGGCAGCCTTTAATTCGTCCATTTTATTTTTTTATAGAAAAACCGACAGTTTAACCGTCAATTTCTATCGATTTTTGGCTAGCCCAAAACCGAAATCGTAACTGTTAGAACCGGTTCAAATCTTTAGTTATGGTTACGGTTACGGTTACGGTTACGGTTACGGTTTTGGTTTTGGGCGTATGGTTTCGGTTAAACCGCAGACAAATCCAACAGTTTAACCGAAATGTGTTAATTTTTCCTATCTCTATCTTTTATATTTTATTTGTATATGTTATTATCTTGTTTCATATTACTCACTTGTGATGTATAGTGAAGCAAGTATTTGTAAAGTGTGATTTGTGGATTTATTCTGTTGATCATTTTTGTATCTATGATTCTTTTGTATATTGTAATTTTTTTTTTTTGAATAGTGATATTTGATTACTCTTGTAACTCATTGAATATCTTTTGAATACAAGCTTTCTTTGTTGTTATGTTTATTTGTTATTATACCTCACACAACTAGATGATATACTTAGACCTTGTTCTCATGATTGTATTCTCATATTGTCTATGTATGTCTTTCTTGGTTTATTTTGTTGTGTGTAAGGCTACCTTGAGGGACAAACGAAAGTTTGTTCAATGGTTTGAAAAAAGGTGTAAAAACCTATTCACCCCCCCCTGTAGGTATGCCTTAAGCAATTTAACTACGTTTGTATACTTTCAAAGCAACTTTCTATCCAAGGCTCTCAAGCCTCTAGGATGATTCCCTTGCTTAGCTATCTAGATCCAAAGATCCTAGTCAAATTTCCCTAGCTCGACTATTCGGAGTATCACACTCCTAGCTAAGTCTTTCGCTTAGTTATCCGAATCTTCTTGATCCTAACTAAGACTTCTCGCTTGGCTATCCGGAATCCTTTCCTAGCCAAGTCTTCTTGCTTATGATAAGGCTTCACTCATCTTAATCGAAAGACTTCAACCTTTTCACAAGGAAATAATCTAAGTGATGCAAATGACAAATTGACAATCAAATAAGAAGATTGAATGAGATGATCAAAAGAGAAAGTGATAAGAAAATGTTTCACCTACAAATGTATAATCTCGGACTGAAATCAGCTTGCTGCAACCAATCACAAAATAATTTGACTCTGAAAATGCCTGGGATTTGTAGCTCTCATCAAGACCAACATTTTTGGCTTTTGAATCAAGTGATTCGGAGTTCAAATGAGAAAGTTATGATTGAAACAAGATACTAAAAATCAAGAGAAATTCTGCACACATTTCTTCAAGTTCTTCAAATTTCTCAAGTTATGTTTGGAGGGAAAGAAAATTGTATTTAAAAGAGAGAGAGAGGGAAAATAGGCAGAAAACTGATGCAGTAAAATATGTGTTCAATTTACTAAGAAAGTTCGTTCACTGTGATCGGTGATTCTATCGGTAAAAGCCAATTAATCTAGCAAGGATTACTCTAAATGCGAAAAACTAAATTGCATAATGCTATTCCTTGGAATTTTGTTGAAATCTAAAATTAACCTAAATTATGACCACTTGAACTAAAGATTGAAATCATATCAAATCAAATCAAAGATCACACAAGGGATGAATATATGGAGAGAAATACAAGGGAATTGATGCACATTTCTTAGACATTCAATGCTTACAATCAGTCTCGTTAAACACTTCAATCCAGTTTACGGGCTTGTTTTCAAGATAATTCAATTAGGTTCAAAGATCCTTTCCAATACTCGCACACGGTCATGCAACGAATACGAAGTAATGATCTAGGGTTCTTCCTATTATTCACACATGATCATGTAATGAGCAATTGTCAAAACCCATATTTTACACAAAAACTCTAAGCCAAATTAACATAGCACGGTCATGCATATATCAATTTTTTTGTTTATTAAGCTTTTGATTCAGATTTAAATGGAACGGTCATCCACATCTAAACCTTAATCTCATGGATAAACTAAGCCACAAACTCAAATCACTTGCGGTCACAACATAATCAGAGAGAGTAGAATAGAGCAATTAATTCAATAAACAAAACTAAAACCCAATTGATTAACAAAAGATAGACTAATTGTTCACATAGAGTTGTCCAAAATCGGTTACATCAATCCCCTAGTTAGAGGTTTAGTTACACATCAATGGAGAAGATAAAAACATAGAAGAGATGTAGAGAAAACCCAATGTATGGTGGTCGGAGTGATGGGGGACGGCCCCCTTCTGTGGCTTGGAACCTCCCTTGGCTGTCTCCTTTGAATTGAAAAGAATAGGAAATATTTATAGGTGACTTTTCCTTGTGAACCCCCAATTCTTCTTAGGTTTAGAAAATACACCAAGTGGGAAAGTAGAATGAAACAAGGAATGAGAATCCTTTCCTAACTTGGATTTCCTATCTTGATGATTGACTCCTAATTTGAGTTTAGGAAGTTTCCCAAACATGTCTTGATCTTCTAAAATTATTAGGATTTGATTTGGGAAGTTTTGGAACAGTTCTGGACTAATTCGGAGTTGAAATCCGCCAAAAATACGTAATTCCGCTCCTTGGGTCACTCCAGAGGCATGTTGCCTCTGTAGCTACATGTCAAGCGGAAATTCTTCTGTTTTGGGTCGCTACCCAAGCCGCTCCCTAGGCAAGTTGCACGGGGGGCGGTCTGGGCCGTGGTAATTCTTTTCAGCTCCAACCTTCGGTTACTAAATCAGTCATAACTTCTTCTAGGAATATCGGAATTATGATCCGAAAGATGCACCGGAAACTAGACTTCCGGGGCTTTCAATCCATCGGTGGTAGGACACACAATTCAATCGGATCTGAGAGATATGGGGTCTGCAACATAGAGGTTCTGCATTGGCCGAAAATCATCTTTTCATTGTTTCTTCCAATTTGCTCATTTTCTCCATCTTTTAATTCCGTTTCTTCCAAAATAAGATTTAACACCACTAGAATGGAATGGACCTACACATGCTCAACAAACACATTAAACAACCTAATTTACTCGAGAACAAAGCATAAATAATAGGAATTCGGGGCTTAAAACATGTATAGAAATGAACCGATCACAAACCAAGACATGCCACCTAAGCACCATGTGTGGGGCGCGTGTGGCACACGTGGGCAGATGGGCTGTCCAGCCATGTGGTACACGTGGCCCACACGTGGACACCAAGCTTAGCCATAGGCCATGCTTGCTCCTCTCATGCACCTCTCGCGTTTTTCAGTCGTATTAGGCCTCTGAACTCCGATTTCAAATCTGTTTTTGGATTACGAATCTTGACTCCCTCACGCACAATGAAGACTATGAAACTTTGACAAAAGGTTGAGAATTCATCTCGGAAAATGACGACGAAGGTAACTCAACGAATGAGAACGAAAAGTAGCGTAGCTACATCGTTTGGACTCGAAACCTAATGAATGAGTAATCAAAATGACCGGGACTCAATAAGGAATCATATGAGATCATGTTCAAGTCCAAAATACAAGAAACACAAACAAATAAACACAATATCACACAAGCATGCTATATCCAAGAGATAGTCATAAACCATGCAAATCTACAATGTTTGTCAATATGAGAATAATGCATGTGCATACTTAAATGAGTGTGAATGTGTTATACCAAATGTTTGCACAACAATGCAGGGATACTCATGTATGAATTGTGTGTGTGTGTGTGTATGTGCTTACGCCTTGCAAAAGGAAGAAGGATCTTGATACCTTAGCATCCAAGAATGAGCTTTCCCTTTTGAAGACGACATTTGCATGAGATGTTGGTTTTAACCTTTGAAGTTTCTTTTCTCCAAGAATCACCTAAGCAACTAATCAATACAAATAAAGAGAGTTTTGCAATGGAATCAAGCCAACAAAGATCTAGGATCTTACAATCTCCCCCTTTGGCTATTCCATGGCAAAACCTCATCATCACTATACAATGTTCACTCCAATAAACTCAATGTTGATTGCATACTCTCAACCTCATATTACAAAGAGAACCCTAGACTAAAAGATCTTTAAGTCTTCATGAGTCTTCAAGAATCCCTTTTTTGAACTTCAAGGAACCTATGAGAAAAGAAGCAAACCAACAAGAGATTTTCTTCCAAAGAAGAATGGTGAGATATCATCACATAAACAAATAACAAGACTTCCCTTATCTCATACAAAAATGCATTATCTCAAGTGAATAAATGATTTCATATTAAAGCTTTTCCTAAGTCTCTCAACCTTGTTAAGCCAAGAATTCTTGTCTCCCCAAAAATACAAGAATTCTCCCCCTTAAGACAAAGTCTCCATAAAAGCACAAAGAGGTACAAAACTCACACATTTGGAACATTTTTCCACACATGGTGTGAGGTATACATTTTTCTCCCCTATATCAAACATGGATTCCTCCATATCAAACATGGTGAGATATACAATTTCTTCCCCTTTTTGTCAATGAATAGACAAAGGACACAAGAGATAAAGAACAAGATATTAAGCAAACAAATCGTATAGAAAGCAAAGTTGAATAAACTAAAGCTCCCCCTTAACATATGCTCCATATATTATCACCAAGTAGATTTGTTCACAAGGGATCCACACATTCACACATTCAAGCAATAAGAGAAAAAATTTCATCACTTTTCAAAGTCCAAGAGAGAATCATAGATTTCCATTAATCTCTCAAAAATATTCTTACATTACTAATGGATCAAGCACATAAGCAAATTGTGTGTGTGTGTGAATGCTTCTCACATATATAGTAGGAGTAATTGTGATATCAACATGTAAACAATTTTCACACCTATCCATCTAAAGCATTTCCAAAAATAGGTCAAACCGATATTCATCCGGGTTTTTGCTTTAAAAGAATAGTTATCAATATTTGAGCGTGTGTGTGCATGTGGCTCGTTTACCTATTTATATTTGTCAACCCGAGCTTTTTACTATTAAGCTTTTTATTTTTCATTATTTTAGGCTTACAATCAAAGATTTTTTTTTTTTTTTTAATGATTCTTTTCAACACTTTTTTGATTTTTCTAACAAAAACATATACACTTCATGGCGGCTTTCACTTATTACAATGACGTAGCCCTTTCCTACATTGGGCGACTGCACAACTAAAGTGTGTAGCCCTTTTCATGAGAGTGCTCGTTGAATACTATGTAGTGCCGAAGCAAAATTGATACATACCAAAGGTCATCTATCATGTACTTAGCAATAAACTTCTAGATGCAACCATAATCTACATACTTTCAACTACATATACTCAAAAACTAAAACATATAAGAGAAGCATTAGTGCATTTTTCAAAAAAAAAATCAAGCTCAAGTGCATGATCTAGAAACAATAAAAAATACTTGTTAAAGATCACTACTTCTCAAGTGCGTAGCTCTCAAAGAAAATGATATTCAAATAAAGTTTTGCTCATCAAGCCACTCACAATCACACAAAGACATCAATCAACACAAATCATGCCAATGGACATTCTAAGAGTTCTAAACCTTTCTTTGTCAAAGGGCTTTGTGAACAAGTCCGCAAGTTGATTTTTAGTAGGCATATGTTCTAGAGTAACAATAGAATGTTCAACTAGATCTCTAATGAAATGATGCCTAATGTCTATGTGCTTTGTGCGGGAGTGTTGAACCGGATTTTTAGAGATGTTAATGGCACTTAAGTTATCACAATAAAGTGTCATTTTTTCTTGTTCTATCTCATAATCCTTAAGGATTTGTTTCATCCAAAGTAATTGTGTGCATGAACTTCCGACCGCAATGTACTCGGCTTCGGAAGAAGAAAAGGAAACAGAATTTTGTTTCTTACTTGACCAAGAAACCAAGTTATTCCCAATGTAAAAGCAACTGCCGGATGTGCTTTTACGATCATCTATATTTCCCGCCCAATTGACATCACAAATGAATAGAATAGACCAAGACTATGAGTCCATTTGACATACCTAATGATCCTTTTGACGGCTTTTAAGTGAGATTCCTTAAGATTAGCTTGGAATCTTGCACACAAGCCAACACTAAAGCATATGTCTGGTCTACTAGCCGTTAGGTAAAGTAGACTACCAATCATGCTTCTATAAAGGCTTTGGTCAATACTTTTCTTTTTTTTCGTCTTTGTCAAGTTTTAGAGTAGTACTCATGGGTGTTTCAAAATCTTTTCCATTTTCTAGGCCAAACCTCTTAACTAGGTTTTTAGCATATTTAGATTGATTCAACATTATGCCCATGCTAGTTTGCTTTACTTGCATGCCAAGAAAGTAATTTAACTCACCCACCATACTCATTTCAAATTCACTTGACATTACACTTACAAATTCATCAACCTTGGTTTTATTAGTAGACTCAAAAACAATGTTATCAACATATATTTGAGCAACAAAAATATAATTATCATGATATTTGATAAACAATGTTCTATCAATGCCACATCTCCTATAATGGTTGTTAATAAGATATTGAGTCAACCTATCATACCAAGCTCTTGGAGCTTGCTTAAGGCCATAGAGAGTCTTTTTCAATTTAAACACATGATTAAGAGAGTGTGGGTCTACAAAACCTTTAGGTTGTTCAACATACACTTCTTCTTGAAGATATCCATTGAGGAAAGCACTTTTGACATCCATTTGAAATAATTTGAACTTTTTAATGCATGAAATGGACAACAAAAGTCTAATGGACTCGAGACGAGCAACCGGTGCAAATGTCTCATCAAAGTCTACACCCTCAACTTGAGTGTAACCTTGAGCCACTAGTCTAGCTTTGTTCCTCACAATCTTGCCACTTTCATCGGTCTTATTCCTATAAACCCATTTAGTGCCAATTACATTTATATCTTTAGGTCTAGGAACCAAGGACCACACTTCATTTCTCTCAAATTGATTAAGTTCATCTTGCATAGCCCAAACCCAATATTCATCAACAATTGCTTCATTAATATTTTTGAGTTCAATTTAAGAAGTGTAGCAAGCATACAAAATTTGATTAGCAATTTTATTTCTAGTTCTAACCCCTTCATTCAAATCACCTATGATGTCTTCTTGATAGTGTAAGTTTCTAAGTCTAGGGTGAGAATGTTCAACAACTTGGTCATTTTGTTGATTATCATTTAAAGCATTTTCCAACCCTTGACTTACAATTTCAACACGACTATCATTTTCATCATCTTGACTAGAAACACTACTAGCCATATCAATAGGTGTTTTAGTGTCATTCAACACATTTTCTTTAGGTTCATTGACATCATTTTCATCACACAAATTTAGCATGTTAAGGTCATCTATCTTCACATTGATAGACTCCATAGTAGTCTTAGTAATCAAGTTAAAGACGACTTTATAAGCACGACTATTTATAGCATACCCAAGAAAGAGACCAACATCACTTTTAGCATCAAACTTTCCTAAGTGATCTCTATCATTCAAAATGTAACACTTACTCCCAAAAGTGTGGAAGTAACTTACATTGGGCTTCTTGCCCTTCCATAGCTCGTAGGACGTTTGTTTTGTGCTGGACCTCCTAAAAACACGATTAGACACATAACAAGCAGTATTGACCGCCTCGGCCCATAGGTTTCTAGGGACTTTCTTGCTATTGAGCATGACCCTAGCCATTTCTTGCAAGACACGGTTTTTTCACTTAACAACACCATTTTATTGAGGAGTTCTAGGTGCGGAGAACTCATGAGAAATCCTTAAACCATCACAAAACTCACTAAATTTAGCATTTTCAAATTCCGTCCCATGATCACTCCTAATGCGACATATTTTCTTAATATCAAGACCTTTTTCATTTTGAACTTGATTATAAAACTTTTTGAAGTAATCAAAAGTCTCGGTCTTGTTTATAAGAAAATAAACCCAAGTAAACCTAGAGCAATCATCAACGCATACAAAAATGTACTTTTTGCCATTGATGTTCTCGATTTGAATTGTCCCCATTAGGTCCATGTGCACAAGTTCTAAAGGTCTCTTGGTAGCAATATAAGTACTCTTTTTGTGAGGCATTTTGGTTTGTTTACCTAATTGGTAAGGTTCACAAACAACCTCAAGTTTCTTACCAAGATTGGGAAGATCTCTAACAATACCATGTTTTTCAAGCTTTTTTAAATCTTTAAAATTCATGTAGCCTAAACGTTGATGCCACAAATCAAGCTTGTTGCACTCATGTGCCATGTTGCAAGTTAGATGATTTATCTCAAGACAATAACAATTGTCTATAGACCTTTTGACTCTTAGGACAACATTGCCATTTTTATCAATTATAGTGCACACATCTTTGTTAAAGCTAACTTCCTTAAAGATGCCACACAAGTGAGTAATACTTATCAAGTTAGCTTGTAACCTATCAACATATAAAGTATTGCGAAGTTTAGGCAATCCGGGGATACAAATTGTTCCCTTGCCAAGAACTTGCTTTTTGGTACCATCACCAAAAGTAACCCAACCTCCATCCTTTAAAACAAAATTCTTAAAGAACTCTTTATTCACGGTCATATTCCTAGAGCAACCGCCATCTAGTTACCAACAATAGGAGGAGTTGGCATGAAGAGCATATTGTGCAACTAGACAATTAGATGTGTCTTTTCTAATCCACACACTTGTCACAACATGCCTCTCACTTTTACTTCTAACATGCTTTGACTCAATATTAGGCTTTTTATCATGCACCTTGACCTCATTGGTCAAATTTTCAAAACTATCAAACAAAGCATTATCAACTTTCTTATGCATTGTAGAGTGAGATACAACACAAGATTTAACAAGCAAGTCATCAACCACATCTTCACAACATGCTTTTCCAAAGTCTTCCTAGGTCTATTTCTATATCCATACATGGATGATTGCCTAGGTCCATTCAAAGACATATCATGAAAAGCATTATCAAGTTTGCATTTCCAAATATACTCAAAGTATCTAGGTCGAACATGTCCTACCATATTACAATGATGACAAATAGAAATAAATTTGAAAAATTTACCATTTGCATTTACTTCCAACTCCTTTGGACTTCTTACAATTTTTCCTCTTTGATGTGCAACCCTTGATGCTCCACCTTTTGCATTTGAGGTTTTTGCTCCTTGATGTTGTTGTTGTTGAGTTCTTTCATTGAACTTCCTTGTTGATGAAGAGGCACCTCCGGTAGCTTTCATAGCTTTACCTTGAGTAAGTGTACCTACATTTGTTTTAATGCTTGTTTTGAGAAAAGTAGATTTGTTAGTAGAAGGGGTTTCTTCTCATTTATATAACCCAATCCTCTTTTATCACTAGGATTCTTTCCACTTTTAATGAGGGTTTCAATCTTATTAGAACTAGATGACTTCTTGTTTATCATCATATTAGCCTCATCAAGTTTCTCACTAAGCACCCTATTTTTAATGGCATATTTTTCTAAGATGTCATCACCTTTCCTAACATCTTAACGTGATTTATTTAGCCATTGTTCATACTTTTTCTCTTGAATTAAGTGCTCACTAAGTTTGGCTTAAATGATGTTTTCAAGCCTTTTAGCACTAACAAGATAACTATCCCTTTGCTCAATTTCATGCTTCAAGATGCTAAGTCTATTATTACTATCCTTTAGATTCATTTCTAGACTTAGGATCTTGTTTTTAAGGTCATTAAAATCTTTTGAGCCAACTCTATGATTCTCTAGCTTTTTCTTGAGGGACGCATTTTTTTAGATAAACGTTCATTTTCAAAAGTAAGATCATTGATCTTTTATCTAAGTCAATATGTTCAACAAAAGAAGCTACATAGGAACACACTTCCTTAATCATGACTATCACAAAATAACACAAACACTACAAAGAAATGATCTATCTAAGTGCGTCTAGACACCCGCTCTGATACCAAATGAAATTCCCTTAAGCAATAGTGTATAGGCTCAAATCTCTTCCAACTTAAAAAAAAAAATGCAGATAACAAGAATGGATTGTACACTTGAAATGATATAGTAATTGTATAGAATGAGTCAATACATGAAAATCAATATACAAGAGATATATTCAATACATGATATGGAAGATAATGAAAAGTAAAGCGAAAATAGACATAAGGATTTTTACGTGGTAAAACCTCAAAGAGGAAACATCTACGGGTTGATACCACAACCACCGGTAAAGCAATTCATTATGAAAGAAAGAGATACACACTCAATGCAATCGACTCCTAGTCTATTCACAAGACCTAGTGAATCACTACACTACTCCCTATCCAAGATGAATACTTCACCTCTAGGAAGCAATTTCCTATCCAAGGCTCTTAAGCCTCTATGATGATTCCCTTGCTTAGCTGTCTAGATCCAAAGATCCTAGTCAAATTTCCCTAGCTCGACTATCCAGAGTATCACACTCCTAGTTAAGTCTTTCGCTTAGTTATCCGGATCCTCTTGATCCTAACTAAGACTTCTCGCTTGGCTATCTGGAATCCTTTCCTAGCCAAGTCTTCTTGCTTAAGATAAGGCTTCACTCACTTAATCAAAAGACTTCAACCTTTTAACAAGGCAATGATCTAAGTGATGCAAATGACAATAAAATAAAGCATGATGATCAATCAAACTCTATGAACATGCTTAGAGATATTCTAGGATATGCTTTCAGCAAACAATCACAAATGTACCAAGAAATCAATGCATGTGAATCAATAAGAACAAGTCAAGAATATACAATATATCACTTAAGAATGCTTTGTTCTTAGATCATGAAATTAAACCTAGAAAATATCATTAAGCACATCATACGTACAAGTCTTTTCTAGAATCAATTCCAAGTTTAATCAAGTTTTGCAAAATATGTTCAAATAAGATCAAAAGGCTAAAACTCAATCAATCAATCAATCATACAAACCTAGCATGTGAACTAATATCATTCTTAACACATTTCATCATCAAATAAGAAGATTGAATGAGATGATCAAAAGAGAAAGTGATAAGAAAATGTTTCACCTACAAATGTATAATCTTGGATTGAAATCAGCTTGCTGTGACAAATTACGAAATAATTTGACTCTGAAAATGCTTGGGGTTTGTATCTCTCATCAAGACCAACATTTTTAGCTTTTGAATCAAGTGATTCAGAGTTCAAATGAGAAAGTTATGATTGAAACAAGATACTAAAAATCAAGAGAAATTCTGCACACATTTCTTCAAGTTCTTCAAATTTCTCAAGTTATGTTTGAAGGGAAAGAAAACTGTATTTAAAAGAGAGAGAGAGGGAAAATGGGCAGCCAACCAAGACATGCCACCTAAGCACCACGTGTGGAGCGCGTGTGGCACATGTGGGTAGATGGATTGTCCAGCCGTGTGGCTCACGTGGCCCACATGTGGACACCAAGCTTGGCCATAGGCCATGCTTGCTCCTCTCGCGCACCTCTCGTGTTCTTCAACCGTATTTGGGCCTCCGAACTCCGATTTCGAATCTGTTTTCGGATTAAAAATTTTGACTCCTTCACGCACAATGAAAACTATGAAACTTTGACAAAAGGTTAAGAATTCATCTTGGAAAACGACGACAAAAACAACTCAACGAATGAGAACGAAAAGTAGCGTAGCTACATCGTTTGGACTCGAAACCTAATGAATGAGTAATCGAAATGACCGGGACTCAATAAGGAATCATATGAGATCATGGTCAAGTCTAAAATACAAGAAACACAAACAAATAAACACAATGTCACACAAGCATACTATATCCAAGAGATAGTCATAAACCATGCAAATCTGCAATGTTTGTCAATATGAGAATATTGCATGTGCATACTTAAATGAGTGTGAATGTGTTATACCAAATGTTTGCACAATGATGCAGGGACACACATGTATGAATTGTGTGTGTGTACGTTTATGCCTTGCAAAAGGAAGAAGGATCTTGATACCTTAGCATCCAAGAATGAACTTTCCTTTTTGAAGATGACATTTGCATGAGATGTTGCTTTTAACCTTTGAAGTTTCTTTTCTCCAAGAATCACCTAAGCAACTAATCAATACAAATAAAGAGAGTTTTACAATGGAATCAAGCCAACAAAGATCTAGGATCTTACAGCTCTTAAAGCTCCATTAATGGCTCTCTCTACTTCTTAAGCTTTTGTTTCTCTTAGTGTTTGAAACCTTTTATCAAACACCTTGTCTACATTTTACATGGTATCAGAGTTACTTTTTGACTAACATCAATGGCTACTGGCTCAGTGGATTCTTCAGTTGATCGACACAACTCGCATCATTCTTCTAATAGTTCTAGAATGGATTTCACTTTTCTTGCTAAAACACTTAATTTGAGCCTTCTAATAAAGCTTGATTGAAACAACTTTGTTCCCTGGAAAGCACAAGTGCTTGCTACGATTAGAGCCTTGGAACTTGAAGAGTTCATCGATGGTTTTCAATCTGAACCTCCAAAGTTTGTCTAAGTTATCGCATCTAATAGAGTTGAGAAGGAAGTAGTAAAAAATTCTGAATACTCAGCTTAGAAGAGATCATATTAGCTTCTTCTTTGCTGGCTCTACCCAACCTTGAATGAAAAAAATAATCAAAGAGGTAACTGCGTGCACTTCTTCTAAATATGTTTGGGATACTTTGCAAGTTATTTTTACATAGCAATCCATGGCGAAAGTTCTTTAGCTTTGTCATAGAGTGCAGAGTATCAAAAAAGGATCAATGAATGTGGTTGATTTTTCACAAAAAATTAAAGAAATTGGAGATGACTTGGTATCGGTAGGTCAAATAGTTTCTGAAAGTGAATTGCTAGGTTGTTTATTAAATGGCCTTGGATGTTAATACGATCTAGTGGTCACAGTGATCTCATCTCAAAGAGACACTTTGAAGTTTCAGGAAGCTCAATATTTGTTGTTGCTTCATGAGCAACGTATTGAACACCTCAACTCAGGAACTCAGCTTGATATCTCTGGTTTATCTGCAAATTTTGCCTCACATGGTACTAGTGATAACAAAGGCAATGGAAATAATTTCCACAATCGAGGAGGTAATACCAAGGGAAGAGGCAGAGGCAGAGGCATAAATGGAGGTCGCTACAATAATCAGAGGCTAATGTGTCAGGTCTGTAATAGGATTGGTCACATGGCTCTTTGATTCTATAGGCATTTTGATCAGTCAATTCAGTATCAATCCAGCCAGAATGCACATGGTTTTGGTAGTGTTAACAAAGGAAATGGAAGCAATGGAGTCAATGGAGGAAATAATCATTTCACTAGACAAGTCAACCTTCATCAATCTACCTCTCAATTTGCAACTCCAGAAACAGTGCTGGATCTCTCCTGGTATGTGGATAGCAGAGCCACAAATCATGTTACTCCAGATGTCAACAACCTTTCTCAGCGTGCTGAATACAAAGGTAATGACCATCTTGTTGTTGGTAATGGAAATAGATTGCATATTTTACATATAGGCAATACTACTATGAAGTCACATACTCAACCTCACATGCCTCTACATTTAAATCAAATTTTGCATGTTCCTAGTGTTACTAAGAACCTGTTGAGTGTATCTAAACTTACCAAAGATAATAACACTGTTGCTGAGTTCAATGGTGATTCTTGTGTGATTAAGGACAAGAATATGAAGAGGGTGCTTCTTCAAGGATCCTTTAAGGAAAGATTATATCAAGTGCAGCTCACTGGAAACAACTTAAAGTCTGCACATAGGAACTATAATTCTGATTTGCCTTTTCAATTGTATAATAAAGCTGCTCATACTTGTGTTACTTTGTCTCATGCTAATGATAAAAGTAACTGATTAGATGATTTACATACCTATTTGAAATCCCCATTTCCTAGATTTTGTGCTCATTGTCGAGTGTGTTTTTGTATATAATGCGTCTTGTGAGCGTTGTGTAGGTTATATGCTCTAAAATAAGGTGTTGAGCATAATTGAAAAGTTTTGGAGGTTAAAGGGTTGAAATTGAAATCTTAGTGTAGAGGTTTCAACTTTTGGGGGCCATATCTCCCTCCTCCAATTGAACTACGTTTCGTATAACCTATTTCTTGAAAGCCCCACGAGTCTACTTTCTAACGCTTTTTACGGATCATGATTCCAAGTTCTCTAGAGGAAGTTATGGTCGTTTTCGTAACGGTGCGTGAAGTTGGAAAACTTCACCCGAGAGAGATGCGACCTCAAGGCGAGCTCACCAAGCTCGCCTCTCAAGGTCGCTTTACTCTCGGGTTTTCAATAGTTTTCTTCAATCAAAGAGCATCCAAGTCACCCCTAGGTCGCCCCAAGGGCCTTTTTACCCAAAATATGTTAAAAATCAAGATTTTACCTCCTTGCCCTTGACCTAATTCTTTCCTCTATATAAACCTTTGATATTTTTAGACCAAACCAAGCTCTCTCACCCAAGAATAGTCACCAAGACCTCACATTTACACATTCCTCTTACATCACCATCTCTATCCTTATAAACCCACCAAGATTTTATATCTCCCTAACATCCAAACACACCCATCACTTCCATTTTACCACAACCACCATCACTTCATCTTTTTGGCAAAAGAGAGTTGAAGAAAGAGCTTGGAAGAGGAAGAGCGAAGGAGGAGGAGCTACTCTACATAGTTTCTTCTATTACTTTATTCTCTTTCATTTTCTTTATTATAGCCATGTATTCTCTTGAGCATATTTATTGTATGGCTACATTTTGTGATATGAGCTAAACATTTAGTGCTAGGATTTGATGAAACCCCACCCATGACTATATACTTATATTGACCTTTGTTTATCCTTTATGTGCAAATTGTAGTTTGTATGGATGTTTTAATGTGCTTAAAGCTTTCAATTGATTGATCTCCTTTTGAATGAATTTTGTGGTGTGTTATGTACTGACCGGAGACGCACACCACGTGTTCGATAAAATGCCCTCTATGCATGTCTAGAAAAGTAGACCAACTTAGGCTAGTGTATAGGATTTGTTTAGTGTACCAATGTTCTTAATGAACTCATTTCATACATTCCGAGTAATCGAAAGATAAGCTTGGGTATGTTTTGGGTGTAATCTACTTTACTTGACCAAGATTGTAGGTTAATATTAGGGTGCATGAATCTATGAATTGCATGAGCATGTTTTGGGTGAATAATTGAGTCTAGAACGGAAGTCAATATAGGGTAGGGTGTAGTCAAGTCCTAGCATATTTCTCTCTATTATCACATTTGAGTTTATTTTCGTGTTATTTCATTTTTTGCATTAGCATTAATCCTTTAGATTAATTTAGTTTAATTTGCTTAATTTGAAAACCCTCATTATTGATTGTTTGAATAGCATCTGGGCTAATCAATTTCGGTAATCGATCACTCGATCCCTGTAGAAACGAACTTTACTTACTATTGTGCTACTCTTAGACCTCGTCCTATTGCAAGAGTCATAAAAGAGACTAGCCAGTAACCCTATTGTAAATAGCAAAACTAAGACTATATCAACAGCGTTTGCTGTAGCTCGGATTAGTGCTATGATGTGGCATGCTAAGCTGGGGCATCCATCCTTGCCTGTACTTCGAACTATAATGAAGCTTATGAATATTAGTTCACATTTGTCTGATATAGAGTGTTGTTCCTCTTATAAACTTGGAAAGCTTCACAAATTGCCTTATCAGAGGCATGAAATTAGTGTTAAAGCTCCTCTTGAGCTCATTTCATCAGATAATTGGGGACCAGCTCCTATTCCTTCAACTGAAAGCTTTAAATACTACATCTTATTTGTAGACTCATATAGTAGGTTTACTTGGCTTTTTCCTCTTAGAGTTAAGTCTGAAGCCTTTGAAGCCTTTCTTACTTTCAAGAAGAATGTTGAACTCACATTTGATCTAAAAATAAATGCCTTCTAATCAGATATAGGATCTGAATTCCAGTCTTTTATCCCTTTTCTTAGACACTTAGGTATTACACCTAGGTTCTCCTGTGCTTATTCTCACCAACAAAACGGTATTCTAGAGAGAAAGCATAGGCATGTTGTAGAGACAGGGCTCACTCTCATTGCTCATGCTGGAATGCCTCTCAATTTTTGGTGTGAGGCCTTCTTTACAACCACTCTTCTCATAAACAACTTGCATACTGTCTTATTGCATTCAAAATCTCCTTATGAAGTGTTGTATCATAAGAAACATAACTATATCTTTTTGAAAACTTTCAGTTGTCCATGTTTTCTCTATCTAAGAGATACCAACAAGCACAAATTGGATTTTCACACAACTAAATGCCTATTTCTTGGTTATAGTCTTTTACACCATAGCTATAGATGTCTTTCCTCTAGTGGCAGAATTTTTATCTCTAGAAATATGCTCTTTCATGAGCTTGAATTTCCCTATCAAAGCCTTTTTTTCAAAAGTTGTGTCACCTGTACCCTGATTTTCTTCTTTACCTTTGTCAGTTTTTCACTCTCTACCTGACTTGTCTCCATCATCAGCTCCTTCTTCTAAGCGTCAGTTTTCTCCTAGTTCTCTAGCATAAAATGACTCTTCTAATTCAAGTCCTCACACTGATCACTCCTTTTCCTCTCATCACCCTATCTCTACTGACAACTCACCATCACCTTTAGTTTTTCCTACTAATCCTGTCAGTACTCATCCTATGCAATTAAGAGCTAAGTCAGGCATTTCTAAGCCTAAAGTCTATACTTCTTCACATACAATGTTTGTCACCTCATTACCAGAATTTGAACCTATTTTAGTTAGGATTGCTTTTACAAGCCCCAAATGGAAAAAGGCTATGTAGGCTGAATATGATGCTTTAATTGCTAATCATACATGGCAGCTGATGTCTTTCTCTACAGATATGAGTGTTGTAGGCAACAAGTGGGTTTTTAGAATTAAATATAGGCCTGATGGATCTGTGTTGAAATATAAAGCTAGGTTGGTTGCTGAGGGATTTCATCAGGTACCTAGGGTGGATTTCTTTTATACTTTTAGTTCGGTAGTAAAAGCTTCTACTATAAGGGTGTTGTTTACCATTGCAATGTCTTTTGGTTGGGATATCCAATAAATAAACATTAACAATGCCTTCTTGAATGGGGACCTACATGAGACAGTGTATATGCAACAGCCTCAAGGGTTTGAAAGTTCTAAATTTCCTTATCATGTTTGCTGCCTCACTAAAGCTCTTTATGGACTGAAACAGGCTCCAAGAGCCTGGTTTCATAAGCTAAGAGATGCTCTGATTCAGTGGGGTTTCTCTAGTAGCACATCTGATGTGTCATTGTTCATCAAGAGGTGTGGTAAGGAGGTCTTGTTTTTGTTGGTATATGTTGATGACATCCTCATTACAAGCAGCAAACCATATCTTATCTCTCAAGTGATCAAAGATTTAAACTTCAGTTTGCATTAAAGTCACTTGGTTATGTTAATTACTTTTTGGGTTTTGAAGCCAAACGAACTGTTGATGGTCTGCATTTGACTTAAGTAAAATCTGTGCTTGATCTGTTAAAGAAGACAGGTTTTCAAGATTGCAAGCCAACTGCCTCTCCCGCCAAAAGTTGTACCAAACTATTTCTGCATAATGGCAAGGTTTTTGCTGATCCTACTTTGTATCGTAGTGCCATTGGAGGTTTGCAATACCTTGTCAACACCAAACCTAATATTGCTTTTATTGTCAATAAGTTGAGTCAGTTTTTAGTCAAGCCAACTGACATTCATTGGCAAGCTTGTAAGCGTGCACGGTAGAGTTTGGTTTATGGTTCAAAGCTTGCTCTCAACTCTTGAAGTGTATGCTGACCCTGATTGGGCTAGCTGTGTGGATGATAGACGATCCACCAGTGGTTGCTCTATGTTTCTAGGTGGAAATTTAATTGCTCGGAGCTCCAAAAAGCAACATGTTGTTGCTCATTCTAGTGCTAAAGCAGAGTATCGATCTCTTGCACAAGCTTCTACTGAGATTATATGGGTTAATTCTCTACTTCAAGAGCTGGGTTTCTCAGTTGCTCGCTGACCAATGTTATGGTGTGATAACATGAGTGCTGCCTCCCTAGCCAAGAACCCTGTGTTCCATGCTCGAATGAAGCACATAGAGATAGATGTGCATTTTATTCGAGAAAAGGTGGTAGCTGGTGTCTTTGACATCTGCTATGTCTCGACAGATTTTCAAATTACTGACATATTTACCAAGAATTTATCAGTGGGACGCTTTGTGTTGCTTAGGATCAAGCTGAACTTGGTTCACTCACTATTGTCCAACTTGTAGGGGAATGTAAAGAATGTTGCTGCTTCAAATAATCTTTCCAAGCCAGAGCTTAACACAGCTACCAAATCATAATACACTACTCTATATGCTATCAGAAGGAAATTAGAATGGACCTCAGAATCTGATCATCAATCAAGAGTCAAAGGTTGTGATTGAAGGTTTCTAACAAACTCTAACCACCTAGTTGACCTGGCAGCCTTCTAGAATATGTATTTGGCGGGAAAACTAAACACACAATATGTGTGATAAAATGCTGATGTAATAGTTAGTTACAATTCCTTGACTATCAGGGAATCAGTTTTC
Source organism: Acer saccharum (assembly GCA_030490815.1). NCBI lineage: Eukaryota > Viridiplantae > Streptophyta > Magnoliopsida > Sapindales > Sapindaceae > Acer > Acer saccharum. The sequence continues at coordinate 31,652,527 of CM059871.1, forward strand.
TAATATTGACTACACTATATATATAGCATCTTAAGATTGTAAATATCTATCAGTAATGAAAACAGAGCATTTTGCTCATAGCTCTTGAAGCTCCATTAATGGCTCTCTCTACTTCTTAAACTTTTGTTTCTCTTAGTGTTTGAAACCTTTTATCAAACACGCTGTCTACATTTTACATGCTCAAGCTCCTTTTTAGGCCCTCCAATTTATTTATCTAAGGGAAATTATTAAAATCCTTCCCCATAGTGTATTCTCAAAAACCCCTCTAGCTACATTTTTCTCCATTTTCCCCCGGTCCACTTACTCTTCAATATAATCTAGAAATGACTATTCTACCCTCAAGATATTTATAAAATAATAAACAAAATATATAGGAGTGGAGTGGAGGTGACCTCCTCCATCACCGGCAATCTCCTCCCAATGGAAGGGGTTTGGAGATTTACTGAAACTAGAGGTGACAATTTTGGAGAATATCTCAAACGATAGGAGGGATTTTAATAATTTCCTTTAATCTATTTGTAGAATTTTTTTAATCTATCATAAATGGCATTAGCATGTTATTTAGGTTTACCATTTTGATTCGAGGCTTATTGAAATTCTAGATGCAACAAATACACATATATAGCTTTATTATTGGAAACCGGTTTTAATCCGGAGGTGATAAATGAATATTTTTTCTCTTATACTAGAAATTTAATGGAATCGGAAGAAGGGAAAAGAACGTGTATCATATTGTTTTTACTCATCTTGTGTATCTGTACTTGTACTTAGTGTGGGTAACAGTTGCAGATAGCTGACAAGAGTCCATGAAGTTCAAATTAAGTTATCTTCTTTTTTTTTTTTTTTTCTTTTTTCTTTTTTCTACTTACAAAAAAGAAAGTTTACTTATTCTTATGAGTTGTGATCGATAGAGAATACATTTGTTCCTAGGCAACACTATGTGAGGATTTGTGTGATTGCATGCTTGTATAAAACTCTGGCATAATTTATAAAAAAACAGTTTATACCGACTTGGCGACTTTTAATCCTTCTGGATTGTTGCTGCCTCCAGCATAAACAGAGTTACACAGTGTACTACGTGGCACCATTTGCAACCATGATCTTAGCAATACCAGCATTGTTACTTGAAGGTAATGGGGTTATAGAATGGCTTCAGATCTAAATGTCCTTGAAGAGACAAAAACTTTTTTAAAGAGGTACAAAGTAATGAAATGTAATCTAACCCTATGAGACTTTTAAATTAAAGAAATCTCAATTGTCTATGCAAAGGCACATATACTGAAAGTATATAAATATTACAGTTCCCCTCTGTAGAAGTTTACAGTAGCCCTTGAAGATGCATGTGTACTGTAAAAATTGAGATATTCTATACTGTTGCTCTGCATATTATGAAATGATGAGGGTCTTGAACCGCAAAGGGGCATGTGTACCGTAAAAATTGAGATCTTTTATACTGTTGCTCTGCATATTGTGAAATGATGAGGGTCTTGAATCGCAAATTGTGGATGAATGTTGACATAAAACTATTATCCAAAAGGCATAGCTAGATTCATTTGAAAACTTGAAATGTTTTCACCAAAAAAAAAAACTTGAAATGTTTTAGATATGTAGTATAGACGTTTGAATTGAAGACATCAAACGTTTTTATTAAAACGATTATTCATATAAAAATTAAGATAGCGAGATATAATTATATCTCGAAACAAAAGGTTTACTATAGAAACACAGTATTGATCATATACAAATATTTTGTTGCATAAATAATATTTCTATAATCAGAATAATCCCTGAAGGATTCAAAATGCCAGAAGCATATAATTTAAATTCTCGTAACTTATATTCAATAAAGTTACAACGATTTTTATATAGTATAAAGCAATTTGGAAGAATGTGGTATAAAATAATTGTAGAGATAATCCTCCATATGGCTATATATAGGCCTATTATGTGATCATTCATGAGAATTAATAAAATTGACTGAAGTGTTTTCTCCCTCTATTTCTATCTCTTGTTTAGTGTTTTATTATATATTCTTGCTTTTAGGCTTTAATTCATAACATATAATAATAATAACAATAAAATTAAATTCTTACAAAATTATTAAATATATTACAATTAAAAAAAAACTATAGAATTTTAAATAAATAAAATAAAATAAAAGCAAATAATATTTAATATAGTATCAAAAACTATGGAGAAGATATGCACATTATCAACATGGACATGTATATGTGAGTATCTCCTTCATATATTTTATGTATTTAAAATAATTTTGTTATTTTTATTTTTTACGATATTATTGTTTAGTAACACATTGTAAAAATTCATTTCACCTTGTAATTACAAAATTACCGAAATTCCCTCTATACACTTGCATAATATTCTTAACATGAAATCATTTTTGAAGCCAATTGTGGAATCATTTTAATGAGGGGAATCACTAATATATAAGAGAAATAAATTTGAACTATTTTACAGTTGTATTAAGGAAGCTGTAAATTGGTATTTTTTGGTATTGATATTAAAGGAATCTTTATTCAATACAAAATCTCCTTTTTCTACATCACAAGTCGTAAAAGATCAAATTCAAGCTATCAAAATTCGCAGTTAAATAAAATGAATCCAATGTTAAGCACACTCAAGACCATGCTTCAACATGGTACTTACCAGCCCTGTTCAAAGCCTTAAGCCATATCGTAGCGGAGTCCCTAGGAATCCCACCTTCTTTTGATACAATTTCTTCAAAGGCTGACCAAATATCCGAGGGCATTTTGGTTGAGGAGCCTGCAACGTATATAGATGCCTCTGCAACCAGCAAATTCCAAATCTTCTGGCTCTGTTCGAGCATTTTATGCTGTGCATACACCTTCTTTGGTTGGTCTCTTGAGAAGGCAACATAAAAGCCACCGCCCTTTGCTTCTGAAAGTATCCCCTCGTTTTGTGAATGAATTGACCAAAACTCTTTGTATAAAAAATCATTCTCTTCATTTTGACAACCAAAGAAGAAGATAATAGGAGCAGTTGGACCAAACAAACTCTGTATAGCTCTTTCCTCCACAAAGCCGCGGAAGGGTGCACACCCAGTTCCAGGTCCAACAAGAATGAGGGGAAGTGATGGTGGTGGATGAGGAAGGGAACCTTTGTGAAACCATGCTGGAATATATATGTCTGCTTAAACAAATAGTTTTGCACATCAACAGGTAAGTAAATAGTTACTTTACTGAAATAAGCTTGGGTAAGATTATTATTTAATGTGTCCTTACTTTGCAGAGGATCAAGTCCAGCGAGCCACGTTGAGCAGAGACCATTTCGTTTCCTCTTATAAGGTGTCATCCATGATACTACATTGACAGTTGCATGTACTTGATTGGGGTGGGCTAAAAGGGAAGAAGAAATGGAGAAAGCCCTTGATTTCAATGGCGGAACCAACTGCACCAGCCATTCAAATGGCATTTGTACAGAAGGGAAATCCTGTAATACCTATATATGACAAATCAACAGTAAGTAATACCTATATAAAACAGAAATAAAATATTTGAAAGGAGAAAATAGGGTGTGGAAAAGAGAGAATATATATATATATATATATATATATATATATATATGACATTTTGGAGAATTCTGCAAAATCTGAAAGTTATGGCATGACATGTTTCCTCTGAACTAAGAGAGGATTCAGAAAACATCATATTTAAAAGGCCAAATTTCTTATTAATCAAAATAAGTATATCATGGCATAAGCATAGAAGGCAAGGCACTAAATTTTATCAGTATTACATTTAGCTTTAATGTACAAACAAAGAAACATGGGAAAATCCTTTATAAGCTTAGTGATATAAACATTTTGAAAAGGGGAATGGTTGTGCTTCAGTGGGTGATTTAAATCACAGACCATCGGTAGAAGCAAATAAAATGAACGTAGATGCAAATCTACATCTCCTGAACTCAGAGCAGTTCTGCGCAATAAACCATTAAAATTTTATGGTCTTAGAATAAATTAAGAAGAAATCTTCATCTGTGAAGAATCAATATTCAGAGAAAGATGCTTATAAATGATGCAGAAGGTAGGTAATAGCATAAAGATCTACAGCATTCCCTTGATTTTACCTCCAGAACAGTTCTTCGCTCCTTCTGATTGTATTGGTATAGATCATCTCTTCCTTCTGGTGAGGCAAAATACTGTAGTCTTTCCCTTTCATGTTCAGCTTTCGCAAAAAAACTCATAACCTATAAAAATGTCTCAGGTCAGAAAGCAATAAAAGCGGTCATGCTGCAAAAGCACATCAACAGATTAATTTAAATGAAATGAAGATCCTATTCTCCAAATATAGGTAAAGGACTTCAAGAAATTATTATATGCAATACATCATCATGGAATCTAGGGTGCATTTGGCGCACGGGACTAGGCGGTGCCTTTAAAACACAGTTGGTAACACCATGTCAGACAAATTAAAACACAGCAAAGTATCATGCAAAACTCTCATCCTATCCTACTATCCTACTGTCATTTTCTAACATTAGACAAATACATAAATTAAATTGTGTATTTCCATTTATACCTAGAGATTAAACATGGGAAAGTCGCCCCTCCAGAGAACAATAATAATATATATTTTTTAAATGTTTGGTTAAATCGACACCTTGAGCTCATTATGTTCCAAAATAAATTAGGAGTCACCAATTGACATTGCACTAAAATACAAAATTAATGACTTGCAATAATACTTTTCCAACATCGAGAAATTTGATCCCTCTCACAGTTTGTCTGGTGGAATGTTAGTATATTGGCAATATGTTGTATGTAAAGCATAGAGAAGCACATGCATGATATTGTTTAGTTGATCAGATCTGACCAAATAGAGTTGGAAAACGTCGTATGATATTCAAGAACAAGAACTAGTGCACTAATCACAAAGCAAACTTCAAGACGTATACTGAAATTTTCAATCGTAATAACATAACCATAAATAATGACAGCCAAACTATACAGGTCAAAAGCATAAAAACTCTACTAATCACAAATAAAACTTCACAAATTGATGCATACTGAATTTTTCAATCATAATACCAAAACTAACTATCAGGTATTTTATGTTTTATAAGAATGTTAATTTTTTTTTCCCTTTTTCCTGAGAAAGAAAAGGAAAACAATATGGCATAAATTTATATGCTTCCCATTAATATAATCGGTGTTCTAAAACACGGTTTTAGTTTTGAGGCAATTTCCTCTACTAAGGCGAGGTGTAAGCCTCGTTAGGGAGTGTTAAAATACATAAAAATATATATATACATCATATAAAATTCATAATTCACAAAACAACCAATAAGTTTATAATTCATCATTCATAAAACAACCAATAAGTTCACAATTCATATTCCATAAAACAACAAATAAGGCAATAAGTTCATAATTCAAATGGTAACCGGATAAAATAACAAGTTCATAACACAATAAAACGAAAAATAGTTCATAAAATAAAGGTTTTTCATCACTCATTCACTCCACATCATCATTCTTCATCACTAAGATTTAGTGACGAATCACTATGGTGTCCAACACTTGTATCTGCCTCTCCATCCATGATGTGATCTATCAATTCATCACATTCTTTTTAAAAATTTTAATTTTACTATGTGATCTATCATAGTTTAGGGTTTCTCTTCTTCGTTTTTTTCAATTTTAATTTTACCGATGGGCCTCTTTTTAGGCTTTAAAATCAACTTAAAACCCACTAGCTTTAAATTTTACATGGGCTTAACCCATAAAAACAAATTAGGCCCAAAAAAATGATGAAAACCCTAACATAACTATAAAACAATTGTTGCGGCCGCCTCAAAACGCATTGAGGCTGAGTTTCTAAACGAACCGCCTCACTACCCTGAGGCACATGCATCATTGACAACTTATGAGGCTTACGCCTCTTCACGGATTTTTGAAAAACCCTCTAAGGCGCGCCTCAAAACGCCTTTTTAAACACCGAATATAATAGGTAACAATTTTAAACACAGCATTTTGCTTATATTCCAATAATTTTCCAAGATTTGAGAACCACAATACAACAAATCAGTTAAAACAAGAAAGATTCTTGCCTCAAAGAAATAGCGTCGAGGGGAAGCTGATGCAACATCCATAGTCAATTCCACAAAAGTCCTTAATTTTATTGGGCTCTCTGTAGTATTCATAAAAGTACCATTATTCCTTATATCTGTACGATGAACCTGAAATAAGCATATTTCAATATGAATAGGTTAGTCTTACGCAAATAACACTGTAAAAGTTGGTTCCACGCAAAAGGCAGAAAAGGAATATTAGACAACACATGAAAAACAGAAATATACAAGAATTACTGAAATCAATCAACAAGATAAAGTACTATTTACGATGATAAATGCTTCTGGATTCAAGTTACAACATTGTAGGAAAGCATCTACTGCAGCAGGATCCTGACTGGGGAGAATCTCAAGGACATCCCCAACTTCATATTGGATGACCTGAGAAACACAGATTGCAGCTTCACTCTCAATGAAGAAACCAACAATGAATGTCATTTTATTAACATTAAGCAGTAAATTATGGGCTTCAGATGACAAACAACTTACTGATGAAACAAATTCAAATTCAAAGTGACGCACATCTTTTCCACCGCCTGCTCTAGTCAATGGTTGATTTTTTATCTGTAGGAGGAAACATCAATGAATTAAAGAATGCATGGGAATAAAAATGGGCACTTTGGTATTAAGAAAGGAAACAGAAGGAGCAGGTGGTGAGTGAAGAAAGAGGGAGAGCTTATAAGTTCCAAATGTAGACCTAATATATGCAAATAAATATACCAACACATGTTAAAATGAAGTACCAAATGCACAACAGAAACATAAATCAAGCAAGGATCCCTGAAAATTGAACTCTAAATACTCAAATATTCAAAACATAAGAAATAACAGTTGTTTAAAAGGTCACTAACAGATAAAAATTGTGCGGAGTCAAAAGAGACAACTTTTAATCATTCTGTTGCTTCATATGGAAATATATTCTGTATGATTAGGTTTTTTATCACCGAGAGAATGCATCCCATACAGCAAAAGAGCCTCTAACCAGATGTTAGAGATTAGCATTAATAATTTAAGGACCAAACACTAAAGAAGGTACTCACCGCAACCATTCTTTCCATCCTCTGTTACAACTTTTTAAACACAAGTTCCTCCTTAACTTTCAAGTCATTTGGATGGCATTAAGAATTGAGAAGCAGAAAAAAAATCATCATAAGGTGAAATACAACTTCCAATACTAAATCATTCCCCTTTAGTTTTTTTTTGTTCATTTTGATAGGAAAGAGAAACTTTATTCAAAAATGAAGAAAATGCACAAGTGAACCGGTAATCCACCCAAAACAACAAACTAAACAAAAATAAAAATTATAATGAATTCAATAAAAACAATAGATGTCCTCCATTTGGCAGCTAAACAAATGCTATAGACTGAATAAACAAAAATTGAATTTAAATAGGTAAAATATTTATTCTCTTTTGTTCCTTCAATTTCACAACAGCTAAACTATAACGATTTTGGGTGGAGGGTTTCAAATATAATCCATCTCGAAAAAATCATGAAGAGAAACTAAGGAAAACCACAGAGAAAGAGAGAGTGTGAGAGAGAGGAGATTTTTTGAGATAAAGGTCCTCTTTTAATTTGAATCCAAACAAGGATAGCATGAAACATTTTGCCAGTTTCAAAATTCAACAAGCAAAACAATTGTCATGTCAATGCTTTGAGAGGAAGGTCTAGGATCAACTAATATTTTGATGTGATGGGCATTTCTCATATTTATATTCATCTTATTATACTAGCATAAAATGTTTCCCTTAATTTATTTTCAACAAACTCTTTCTCCTTTTTTATAATCAAGCAAATCCATTAAGAAAGAAGCTAGATGAAATGTTCAAAAATGTGGAGAATGTTCTAATTGAACTAGAAAATAAGAACTTGTTTCAGATTATCTACTTTATTAATTATGCAAATGACCAACAAAACTTGGGAGATAAAAATTCCATGAAATGCCCATGCCATTTTACCCCATAACCTTTGATTCATTTTAGTAGAGCCAAAGTTCCAAAGAAGCCTAGTAAACTTCATCACTGCCTATATATTAACAGATAGGATTCGAAAAACACCCTTTGAGGTTTGACCAAAATAAATTTTAACCATGAGGTATAGAAATTAGGTAAGAACCTCAAACAAGGGTGTTTTTGATCAATGGCTAATTCCAAAACTGGAAGATTTTTTTTTTTTTTCCAATTTTTTTTTTATTTTTAACTTTCTCTATATAACATGTTATTTGTGCTACCTAAACTTGTTCCATCTAAAGTCCTTAGGAAAATTTGTTCTGAGTTTATGAGAAACAGACCATTTTCTACATTGATGAGCAATACCCATTCTCACATTCTGCAAACCGATAGCAAGGCCAATATACATGTAATAACTTTGTTCTTTAGTTTTGAAAAGCTAACTCTTGAAGTTGCATGTCATATAAGTTACCACGCCAAATTACATAATCACACAAAACACAACTGACAGTTCAACTTGCCCAAAATGGGATCTGCTCTCAATGATCATACGGAACACAGGAATTTAAACTTGAATAACGGGAAATTAAATTACTACTAATGAATAGTCCTGTCTTCTTACTATAAATATCATGCAGATTCAGAAACAAAAAGCATTGTACAATATATTTGCTGATGCAATCAATAATAAAACAATACTTCCATGGGTGCTGCAAATCTGCAATTAATCATGCTACCAATACCATTTTAAGAAAGCATTCAGGCTTATTCTTGTAATTGGAAAATTTTACAGGAGACATTGAACGAGCCCTCTCAAGTTGCATCTCGATACCTTTCAAATCTGAGATAACCACATGAAACATTTTGTTTTTGTTAACAGAGTACAAAAAGATCATAGAGAAACTAAGATGAGAGGAAATATTTGATGTGTATATTATTCAAGCATTGTACATGAATATATAGGGCTAGACCTAGAGTGAAAAATAAAACACAATCAATCCTTTTTTAAAAAATAAGGTGTAGACTAAAAAAAATATGACATCTGCACTGACATGATTTTCCTACGGATAGAATCTAGACATTTATAATGTTTTTGAGTTCTTGAGTAAACAAGAAAGACAACTTAATAGCACGAGGGGATAACTTGTCGAGTGTATGATGTGAGTGAAAAAAATAGACACATCCAAAGACACATGGAGGAAGAAAAAAAAAAGGGGATTTATCAGGAAACAAAACTGAATATGATGTCTTGAAATTGAGAACATAAGATGGAAGACGGTTTATTCATAACAGGCGATAAGAATTGCTTCTGCTGCGCTAGGTGGACGACGTCGGACAGGAGAAGAACTAATGACGTTTCATTTGCGCGATTGCTAGGGTTTGAGGAACCGGGCCCATAACCCACAGGTTCCTAGACCGGAACCAAACTTTGATACCATGTTAATAGAGTACAAAAAGAACACAGAGAAACTAAGATGTGAGGGAAGAATATTTGATGTGTATAATATTCAAGCATAATACATGAATATATAGGGCCAGACCTGGAGTGTGAAAGGAAATACAATCAATGCCCAATAAATCTACAGCTATAGACAACCATAGTTTTCTAAACTAATTTTAACATTTTAGTGGGGAAAAAGCACATTCTTTTCAAATTACTCAATGCAATAAGAATTTCTAAATCTAATATATTTTAGTCCAAAGAAAAATTACATTGGCAGGATTGAGAGAATAGATTCACATACAATGAAGCAGAAGGTCCTGACTTGTCCTTCACCACCCAACTGAACATTTGCAAAACAAGAAGTTGTTCATTGATTTCATTTCTCTTGCAAAAGAGATGATAATAATGATATCTTCGAGTCAAGATCTTTCTATTATTCTTGTCATTAAATTTATAAACAAATTACTGTTTAGTATTCAAGTAATAAATAAAAGCTAGAAAAAGACACATGCTATTTGGTACTAGTCTTAATATAGCAATCATGAAGAAAATCGTCAGACAACAAGTACATGAGATTATCGTCATAATGCCATCAAAACTAAATTGATGAAACCAGCAAGCACTACACTAAAAAGACAGCACTAGGAATGTATTAATTTTGCCTTGATTTTCTCATATCAAACTTTCTGCAATCAAACATACAAACAAAGACAAAACAATTCTCCTTAATGTTTAATTACTAATGCCACACCTTGTTTTCCAGAAGCAATAAATGAAACACACAATCTCATAAGAATAAGCCGTCAAATTATTCATATATCTGGGGAGTATTAATGAACAAGAAACAAATGATATGACCAATTATCCAGACATTCCTATGAGAATTAACTACGTAAATGATTCTAGTAAGTTATGGTTACCTAAAGCATTTGTAAATTGAGAATGCGCCCTCTCAACTTTATGATATGTGATGTGCACTTTCGGCTGTTCAATCAATTTCACATTTGGTATAACAAAATCTGGACCTTGCTGGAAGAATGAGGGATTGATCTGATACAAACTACCCCACAGAGATCGCAACCATGGATCTAAAGCACCTTCATACCTATGGAAAATAAATAGAAAAACAATTAAACTTTATATCAAATCAAGTACATTTTGTTATTTAATAAATTACACTGTAATTATACCCAGAAGGATGTTGATCATCTCCTAAACCTCTTTCAAGAACAGCAGTTGCACCAAGATTTAAAAGTCTGTTGTCAAGCTTTTTAGCAACAAACTGCAGCAATCAACAAAAATTGAAGTGTAATGTTAACCAAGCAGTCCATGGACTTACAAGCATCCTACACTCACATGGTTAAATTTTTTTTTAACAAATCCATCTTTAAATATCATCAGTGATCCAATTCAACAAACAACTAAAAAAGTTGAATATTGGAAAAATGAAAAAGACACGACATCATATGAAATTTTGGTACAATAATAAATTATTCATCTTGTAATTGGCCAAGAAATATCTATTTTCTGAATAATTCAATATTCAGAAATAAGATAATATATCCATATCTAGACTCTATGAGAGCATTTGAGATGCTATGACCTTCTGTTGTCATGAAAAGCAGTAATCCTACAAATCCCATGATATTAGCCAGAAATCAACCCAAATAATGTGGAAGTGAGTGAATTATCCTTATTTTGTCATTAACCACATCAACCTATATTTTATCAGGTAAGGAAAAATCAATCGGGTTGATTTTTGGGTTGTGTAGCATTACTCCATGAAAAGATAGCATAACATCTTAAATCTTTGAGGCTAAACAAATTCCAATGAAATACGATTATTAATTTGTTAGTTGACCCCAGAAACAGATGGTATAAGCCTAAAATTGTAATGAAATAAACTAAAAAAAATAAACATCATACAAGACCTTTAAGACTATTGACTACCTCAAAGACACTACTTTCATAGGAGTAATGTAACAAAGCAAAATTGACAAATAGGTTTAAAATGCTACACGGATTTATGATATATCATGATTCATGAATGACAACCGAAATCAACCTTACATCTCATTTCAATATTAAATTGAAAAGAGGGTTAAATTGAAATGAGATGGACTTTTAACTACAAGCAACACACTGCAAACTATTTGTAGGTCTTCCCACAACTCAAACCAAAAAAATCATTTCCAGATAATAAAAATAATTCTAAAACTATTACGTTAAATTTTTGGTAGCCAGAATCACCAAGTCCAAACACGGCATAGTGAACACCTTTCAGCCAATGCTTGCTTAAATTTTTCTGCAGAAGAAACCTCCAAAAGACCTACGTGCGTAAGAGGAGACATTAGGAAAAATAAAGAACTAAACATAAACATTCAGGTGACTCCCAAATATATGCAAGTCCATACCATTCATGACAAAAAATTTAACCAACCTTCATGGAATCTGGTGCATCTCCCTGACCTGTAGTGGAAACAACAAAAATTACAATGTCCTCCCAAGGCAAAGATTTCTGAGACAGATAAAACATAAAGTAACGTTGGTACCAAGCCATTATTTAAAATAAAAAAGATAGGCAGATGACACATTGACACTCTTATTAACAAGTGATTTCTTGTAAGAATCCAATGATCAGATTGTTTGTTATGATTAACTTAAACATGATTAAAGAATAAAGATTACAACATTTTTACCACAATTCAAATAATTATGTAACATGAATAATGATACAGTTTGATCTATATCAGTAATACAAATAAACATATCAAAGTTAAACTTGGATGTACAAAAACAACATTGCAGGTGTTACAATTTATATAGACATGAACCAAAGAGAAATTTAAATAGACTCACAGCGTCATAGTCATCCATAGAACGAACAACAACAGGACAGCCTCGGCGTTCAGCTTCGCGGCCAATTCGTTCAGCAGCATCCAATGCATTGCCGGTTTGTGATGCATAGAGTATCAGCCTGGAAAGCACGGACACTCCTCCAGGTGTCGGACACGTGTCGGATATGGCAGGAAACGTGTCCGACACGGCCAAACGCATGTCCATTGACTTTTCCGACGGTCAACAGGGGACAGGGGGGACACGGCGGGGGCAGTTTTGCAATTATTTTTTGAAAAAAGGGGGTCAAATCCAAATTATTTAAATCTATAACGTTAGGGTTTCATACGTTCTGCTACCAGTTACCACCGCTTGAAAAAATTTAAAAAACAGATCAGAGAAGAGAAGAGAAGAAAAAAGGAAGAAAAAGAAGAAAAGAGGAAGAAGGAAAGAGAAGAGGAAGCCGACGGACGCCGGTGAAGAACACCGACGAGTCGACGACGAACGCCGATGAAGAGGCTGTCAGGATGGGATAATTAGGGTGGGAGAAATCGAAGATGAATTGGGGTTTTTATTTTTGGGATTCCGCTCTCCGAATGAGAGAAATAATTAGGGATTTGAGATGAATTGCTGACAAAGCTACTGATCTATTGGTGGCCACGGTTACAATTCGGTTAGAAACCGGCGGTTTCGGTTCCGTGTAGAGATGCACATTTTTCCCCGGGGCCCCAATTCCCCGCGTCCCCATCCCCAATTGGGGATTTTTTTTAGGGGAAAAATGGGGAAATGGGGGGGGATGGGGATGAAAATCATCCCCAAATTGAAATGGAAATGGGGATGGGGGGACCCCTCCCCATCCCCATTTCCCCATTTCCCCCACAATTATGTTGAAATGGGGATGGGGATGGGGATGGGGGGGAGGTCCCCCATCCCCATTTTCCCATTTCCCCCAAACATATATAAATATAATTATAATATATATTTTTAATTTTTTTGTTTATACTTTGAAAACCCAAACTCCCTAAGTATATACACATTTTATATAAAATGCACTAATGAATTTTATTTTGTATTTGTAATGAAATGTTTATTTTTTTAGTTTAATTTGTAATTTTTAGTCAAATGGGGAAATGGGGGAACAGGGAAAACGGGGAAATGAGAAAAAACGGGGAAAAACGAGGAAAATGGGGAATTGGGGATGGGGATGGGGATGGGGATGGATATAGGTCCCCCCCAAAATTCCCCATCCCCATTTTCCCCAAATGGGGGGGGGGGGGGGGGGATGGGGGAAGGGTATGGGAAGTGGGGATGGGGATAGGGATAGGGGGACCTATATCCATCCCCATTCCCCAAACGTGCATCTCTAGTTCCGTGGCTACCAAAACCGAAACCGTAACCAGAAAACTGGTGTGGTAACCGAAAAACCGGTTTGGTTTATGGTTTGTAACCGCCGGTTTTACGGTTACGGTTTCGGTTTCGGGTGGTTTCGGTTTCAGTTTTGGGCGGTTTCGGTTTTTTTTTTACTTTTTTTTTATTTTTGTTTTTTTTTACAAGTGAGATAAAGATTGTTTGAAGAAAAAATAAATATAAATTCTTGCCTAATAATTACAAACGAATAAAGTTTAAAATAAAAAAATAAAAACATTTTCATTGAAGTATTTAATGATGTTTAAAAGGAAAGAAATTGACATTTATTAATAAATACAACTTTACAATTTCACAAAAATTAAAAAAAAAAAAAAAATTAGAAATTGGCCTTGAAGGCTTGAATTCAAATATACAATATTACAATGTAACAAAGTTAAAATTAAAATTAAAATAAAAAAAAAAACCTGCATTGCACTTAATTTTTACCACAATTACGTTGTTTACGTATCCTCCACCAATGTAGAGGAATCAAATGCCATGTAGTTCTTTTACCTTTAATTAGTTGCTTAGTGTTGGAGGTTGGAGGTTGGAGGTTGGAAGTTGGAACGAAATCTATTCGCTGCCTTCCGTTCTCGTGGTTTAGTCATCTTCGAAGAAGTCGTTCACTATCTCTGGCTGGAGTTCTTGTTATCTATATTTTGCCTTTGTCCAATCATCAACACACGCCTGCATTTCAATTGATTGTAGACACATAACCGACCGTCTTGATTCCAAAATATTTCCACCTGTACTAAATTCTTGTTCCACAACAACGATAGAAACCGGCGTTCTAAGAATTTGTTTGGCAATAATAGCCAAAATTTGATAATCTTGTTAATGACTCTTCCACCAAACCTGGATACTAAATTTTTCTTCTAAAAATTCATGAATGGCTTCTAAATACTAGTCAAGCTTAGAGTCAAATGAGGATGAAGAAGATGTTTGTAATTTTTTTGGCTCTTTGGGAAAACAATCGATCCCCTAAACCCTTTAATTGAAATTTTGAGGAAGTAGCAGTACCACAAGATGTGGGTTGGGGTTGTGAAACCGGTATGTTCAGAGACGGACCATACATTCTAAGATATTCATCATATAATTCATAAAGCAAAGTTTTAACGGAATTACAATAACTAAGAACATTAACTTCTAATCCTAAACTTTGGTAATAATGAGTTAAATAAACCTGCAAACATTCTAATTTAAAGCGTGGATCAAAACACGATGCAAACAAGTAAATATTTGTAATCTCCCCATAATATTGTAATTAACCATTTTGTTTTCATGGCAGCAACACGGAGACTCAATTGAACATCGAATTCACACTCGCTAAATGCACCAGTAATATTAACACTTTGAATAAGAAATAAATGAATTGTGGGATAATAAACATCAGATAAAGCATTGGTAGCATCATTAAAAATATGTAACAATTTAAGAATTTTTATATATGCATCCCAATGGTTCAATTGAAGAGAAATTGAAGGAACGTTATGAATAATAAAAGAAACTAATAATTCCTTAAATTCAACACTTTCATTAAGCAACTTATAAGTATAATTCTAACGAGTGGTAATATCTCGAGAAAATTTAATGGGACGCATATTATTCTGAGAGCAATATTTTAACCATTGTTTCTGGGTTTTGTTATGCCTCCAGATATAATTAATACTATCTCTAATTGGTTTAATATAAACAGAAAGCTGTGTTAATCTAGCTTGAACACACAAATCTAAAACATGGCATGCACATCTTTGATGAAATAATTTACCCCGAAAATAGAGATTGCACAAATCCTGTAACATAGGAATAGATACGGTATTGTTGCAGCATTATCAAAACCAATAGCAAAAATTTTGTTTCGGATATAATACTCTTGAAAAATTATTTTAAAGAGTTGAAAAATATTTTAAGTTGAATGTGAGTTATCGAAAACACGAAATGTAAGAATTTTTTTTTTTTTTTTTTTTTGCATGTCCCAATCATTGTCCATATAATGACATGTCACACCCATGTATGAATGACTACCAAAATTGTCGCTCCATATGTCGACACTTATGGAAACGCGACCTTGAAATTGATAAAAAAATGATTTCAAATTGTTTTTTTCTCTTTTGTAAATTGTATTTAGTGTACGAGTGAGGGTGGATCTAGGAACATGTTACATTGCAGGATTTAATGCATTTTGATAATAATTAACAAAACCTACTTTCTCACCAAAACCAAAAGGTAAGTGTTTAACTGCAACCATTAATGCTACTTTCTCAACCATTAAAGGTAAGTGTTCCTTTTTTTTTTTTTTTTTTTTTTGCAGACGTATAATGAAATAATTGATTAGAAAGGGTTCCACACCTGGAGATTTGGGCTTGCTTACTAGCCTTTACCTATTCGGACGGGTGACTTTTTTTGATATGGGTCCAGTACGTGCCATATCCGAAGGATTTGGCAGTCTTGTATGATTTGGGGCAGTAATTGCATTGGATTTTGACAAATCCACCTTCTAACTTAGTTTTCTTCAAATACACTTTGAAGAGTTTGGACTTCATCGGCTTTTCTTCTTCACCTTCACTTGCAAAAAAATCATCTAAAGGGGGTGGGGGGTCAGATAGATTTTCATTAGTATTGGGGGTATTGGGATCGGGGTCGAGTCTGTCGAACTCGAGAATTATTAGAGGGGGATTAGGACTAGAAGGGTGATCGGATCCAAATCGATCTTGAAGGAACTCGTGGTAAGCTCGGTTGTCGTAAGTGACATCACCACTAATGTGTTCCAACAAGTTTTGCATTGGACCCTTTCCTTTGCCCAAATTTCTTGAACCATCTCCCTCACATGCCATTGAAAAATTAATAATAAAAAAAATATAGATATATGTAAAGAAAATATTGTTGGAATAATAGTGGTAACAAGGTAAAAAAAAATGATTGAAAAAAAATATATTGTTGAAATAATAGTGGTGAAAAAAAATTAAGATAGTAAAAAATAGAAGAAATAAATATTGTAAATCAATATGATGATTGAAAAAATAGATGATAGTAAAAAATAGAAGAAATAAATATTTATTAATTTATATGTGAAATGAGAATTAAAGAAAATTGTAGAATGTAGAGAGAATTGAGAATTTGAGATCGAGAGAAGTTGAGAGAATGAGAGTGGTGTGAAGAATAATGAAGTGTAAGTGTGTGTGTGTGTGTGTGTGCGCGTGTGTGTGTGTGTGTGTGTGTGGGGGGGGGGGGGGGGGGGGGGGGGGGGGGGGGGGTGCGATGTTGGGGGTGCGATGTTGGGGGTTTATTTATAGGATTGTAGTATTGTAGTAGAGAGGGGCAACTTTGCAATTAAGAAAAATTAAGGGGAAAAAAAAGGTGGCCATTGGGCAGATGACCGTTCTGGGTAGAAGATGACCGTTGAACGGTCATCTGCCCAACGGCCATACATTTTTTTTTTTTTTTCAAACCTCTAATTCATCCTTTTTTTATATAAATAAAACCGGCGGTTTAACACCAACGATATTTTTTTTCAAATTGGCTGCCACGTGGCAACGTCTGATTCGTTCAGGGTTTTTATTTTATTTTATATTTTTTTATTTTATAATAAAACTGACGGTTTAACCGTCAGTTTTAGGCTGTTTTTTGGTACCCTAAACCGTAATCGTAATCGTAATCGTGGGAAACCGGTTTTCAAATCGCCGGTTTTGGTTCCGGTTTCAGTTTCAGTTTCAGTTTAGGTTTGGGCTGTACGGTTTCTGTTAAACTGCGGGCAAAATCGATGGTTTAACTGAAACCGTGGCCACCTCTATACTGATCTGATCATTTCTTGACCTTTTTAAAGCATGTGATTGGTAAATGATAAAGTGGTTGTGAAAACTATTCATATCTTAACCACACATTCATTGCAATGCAAATGTGTCATGAGATTATATGAGGTCAGTGAAAAGTGGTTGTGAAAACCAGTCACATCTTAACCATACATTCATTGCAATGCATATGTGTCATGAGATTAGGTGAGGTCAGGAAAAAAAATCAGATCAGTAGAGGATCCAAATTCTTTTATAAAAGGGTGCCCATATTGACACCTATAAATATGATAAATATACCTATATGAGAGTTTCTCCTTGCAATCCACAAATTATCTATTAACAGTCCAATTTAATTTTTTTTATTAATGATAATTTCAACAAGACAACAAAATTTTAAAGACACTCCAAACTAATTAAATTATTAAAAAAGAAATTATCTCTCTTAAATCATTAGATTAAATATTACACATTAAACTCTCTATCCTAAATTTGTTATTACCATATTAAACACTCTCTTCTAATTACTCTCTCTCTCTCCATTTAAAAAAAAAAAAAAAATCATATCTTCATACTTTCTCGACCAATCTCTGATTAATAGTTAAAGAAAAAAAACTTATAAATATTTTGGTTTTTTACTAACATTAGTAATATATATATATGTGTGTGTGTGTGTGTGTCAACACAAATACTTTGTTTTTTTTTTTATAAAAAAAATAGATATATGAAAACTTGATTTATGCAACTTGATTCGATTAAACTCAATTTCTAAGACTAATGAAAGAACTAAAGTTTTCTAAGCAATCACATACCCACAAAAGTAACAAAAAACATTTTCATATTTCGATTTTTTTTTTTTTTTTCTGAAAAACAAGGTACTTGTTTTTTGAGTTTTTTTTTTTTTAATATATACATATACACGGTTCTTGAAAATCAAACTTATTCGTAAGTCTTTTTTTTTTTTCCTCTTAATTGTTAGTCTTGTTTGAGAAAGAATAAAGATAGAAAATTAGAAATATGTATTGGAGATGGGAGAGTTTAATATGGTAATTAAAAATTTAGGAGACAGTGTTTAATATATAATATTTAATCTAATGATTTAAGAGAGATAATTTCTTTTTTTAATAATTTATTTCAAGAACGATTACTCCTCGGATGAATCCAAAGGCTACGATGGTTCATTCTAACTTTTATTAAAATAAAATTGAGTGTCTTTAGAATTATTTTAAAAAAAAAAATAAAAAAAAAATGAAGTGTCTTTATAATAGGAGTACCAAAAGATAGAAAAGATAATATTAGAACAAAAGGAAGTGTCTTTAGATTTTTTTTTTTAAAATTTAAATTTTGAAAATGGAGTGTCTTTAGAAAAGAAGTGTAAAAATAAAAAAAATTGGATTGTCAAAAGAAGCTCTCCATCCATATTTTAATAAAAAAAATTAATTACTAAAATATCTCAATAGAAATTTACCAATAAGGACAAATTAGTTTAATTTAAAAAAAAAAATACCATGTAAACCCATTAATTACACTCACATATTCAATTGTATTTCTTTATTAAAAAAAAAACTAAACCCTAATTAAACCCTAGTTCTATTTCCATTATCAAAATCTCTCATTATCATATAACAAAGTAATGGATACTTGCTGGTCTTCTAAGGCTTGATTTGGAAGAAAATCCACTCAAGGAATGGGTTACAAGGATGGTGGAAGCCTCTGGGATTACGGAAGAAGAAATGGATATTTAAGACACAAAACCAGATGAAGAATCCCCGGAACAGATCAAGATAGAATGAGTGAAGGAATGCTGATGGTTATGTTGTTTATTGTATCATAATACCATATTCATAGACTTGCCAGGACTTTAAACATATTTGAACTTCATTCGCTATCCTCTTATGTCATTTCCTTGTTTGATTCAAATGTTACTTGAATATAATGGCTTACAAAACTTAGCCTTTTCTCAATATACACCGAATCATGTAGTTAACAGATTGAGATTTTTAATTTATTTTTTATATAGTTGAATTTTTGTAATTGTTTGTCTATAGAGTGAAAGACAAATGCTGAAGAAGATACAAGATAACTTGATCATTTGTGAAATTGGGTGTGTTAATAATTTAATAGGGTTTATAAATAAATTTTATTAAAATGATACATTCATTTAAATAAGGGTACTATTAGCATTAAGATGGGTGCTTATAGTAATTATTTAATTTTAAATTTTAGACATTGGTGTACTTATAAATATGGGTGTGCTTATCATATTTATGGATGTCAATATCTGTACCCTTTATAAAAATTGACTCTAAACCCTAACTCAACTTAGTCAAAATGCTGAGTTTAAGGAGAGAATTCTTTGTTGGGCTTGGTGGGCTCGTTGGTAATTAGGTCAATTGGGCCAAATAACAATTATCATTTCTTTCAGTTGCATGTTAAATTCAATGAGCATTATTTAGGGTATTATTTTCCGATAGCAATTTTAAAGGGTTTTTTTTTTTTTTTTTTTTTTTTTTTTTTTTTTTTTTTTTTTTTTTGTATTATTTTATATATTATTTTTTTAATATAAAAATAAATTATTTTAATTGTTGTGTTCGTGCCCTAGTTTTTGGAGATTTGTCATGTCCCTGTATCGTACAGTGTCCGTGTCCATGCAACATAGGTATCAGCAACTTATTTGACTTCTCCTCCTCCTCCATGTGTCACTCCAAAAGTTGAATGGCAAAATAAAATACATATACATGTAGAAATTCTCAAACATATATATGTACATATATGTATGCATATGTATAGAAATGTATATCTCAAAATCAAATATTATTATGTCATAATGAGTCCTACGTTTGTTTGGGTAATATTTTGTATCAATAGAGAATCGTAATCAATTATCAAATACAAACAAATAGTCTTTTCTCTCTGGTCTCTCTAGACCTCTAGAGTAAAAGTGATAGTCTTCTAGGCGGTTGTCTGAGAAGGAAAGGATATTGAAAAATTGTGTGTAGATATGACTCTTCTAGAGACCGAAGGGCCTATTCAAAGGTTGAAGGAGGATTTGAAGATTGTGGGGTTAAAGATGATGTATTTGAGTTTGGTAAGGAAGGTTCTAACAAATAAGAAGGTTAATAGGGAGGCCTTCATAGACATGATTACTAAGATTTGGAGAGTGGTTGAGGGTGTTGAGATTGAAGCAACTTCGAAGAATTTATTTGCATTTTATTTTATGAGTGAAGATGATCGGCGTCACGTGATGGCTAGTGGATAATGGACCTTCGATGGTGCCTTGATTGTCTGAAATCTAGAGATGTGATTGGATAGTTTGCTTGCCGAGGAAGAGAAACACTAGAAACAAAGATTAAGGGTTCAATGGTTGAAATGGGGGACCATAATACCAGGTTATTTCATTTGAAGGCATCAATAAGGAGACCCAGAAATGTAATCAAAGTTATGTTTGACACCAGTGGAGTTTGGTGTGATGGGAAACAAGAGCTGGAAGCAATCGTGACTAGGTATTTCTCAAAACTATTTGAAGCAACGGTGGCACCTGATGATGATGTAGCCGAAGTTTTGGACAACCTGCAGCCGCAACTATCTCAACGATCAAGTAATTTTCTAAACAGCCTATTCTGTACGGAGGAGGTTCAAAAGGCTGTCTTTGAAATGACTCTATCAAAAGCTCCTGGTCCAGATGTTTTACCGGCTTTATTCTACCAAAATATTTGGGATACAGTTGGGATAAGTGTTACAGAGGCATGTTTAAAGTGTTTGAACGAGGGAGAGTCATTGGAACTCTTGTTTGTTTGATTTTGAAAACAGACTCAGTTGATCGTGTTACAGATTATTGCTCGATCAGCCTATGTAATGTAATTTACAAGATTGTGGAGAAAACAATGGCAAATAGGCTACATGTTGTGCTAGGCGAGGTCGTCTATGAAAATCATTGTGCATTTGTTCCTGGACAGATGATCTCAGACAACACTATAATTGGCTTTGAATGCTTACATGCTATGCAGATAAGAAAACATAAAAAATGATTGTTAACTTTAAAATTATATGTCGAAAGCATATGATCGGGTGGAGTGGGATTTTCTTGCTAAAGTTATGCTTTGCTTGGGTTTTTCTAATGTTTGGGTGCAACGTGTTATGGGTTGTATTATGACAGTCTCGGTTAAGTTTTTAATTAATGGAAATGTGTGTTGCAGAGTTATTACTTCGAGAGGTCTGAAACAAGGTGATCCGATGTCACTGTACTTGTATTTGCTAGTTTCTGAAGGCCTTTTAGGTTTGATTTTTGCAGCTGTCTCCCGAAAAGATTACACTAGTTTCCATTGTATTAGGTCAGGCCCGATCATCACTCATCTTTTCTTCGCGAATGATAGTCTCCTATTTTCCGGAGCCACAACGTCGGATTGTTTGTGTATTAATAGAATTCTTGATGTGTATTCGAGAGCGTCGGGCCAGGTAATTACTTTTGATAAGTTTGGGATGTGTGTAAGTAACTTAATTTGTCTGGTAGAGGGTGATAGACTTACAGCTTTAATAGGGGTTCAAAGAGTTTGGTGCCATGAGTGCTACCTTGGTCTTCCTAGTTTCAATTGCAGAAATAAGCGACAACTGTTTAATAGCATCAAGGATTGTATTTGGAGCAAAATCAATGGTTGGAGATATAAGCTTTTATCAACAGGTGGTAATGAGATTTTAATCAAGGCTATTCTTTAAGCAATTCCATCTTATTCGATGAACCTTTTCAAGTTGCCTAAATGCTTGCTTCGAGAGATTCATGTTTTGTGTAATCAGTTTTGCTGGGGTAGTACGGAGAGGACTTAGAGGGTTCATTGGGCCTTTTGGCTAAAATTATGTAAGGGGAATGAGGACAGAGGGCTGGGTTTTCGAAACCTTGTGATTTTTAATCAAGCATTGTTATTTTCCATCTAGTTTAATTCCTTTATAAAGATGAAAGTATCAGGTGGTGGGTCCATGGTTTGGAAAAGTATTTGTTGGAGTCGGGAGTAGTTTGATGTTGGCTCTCGTTGGAGGATTATTGATACTGGTACTAAACATGAGTGGAGATTGTTACATAATCCTAATACATTGGATGCTCGTGTTCTTAAAAGTTGTTATTTTCCATCTAGTTCCTTTATAAAGGCAAAAGTATTAGGTGGCAGGTCCATGGTTTGGAAAAGTATTTGTTGGGGTCGGGAGTTGCTTGATGCTGACTCTCGTTGGAGGATTATTGGTACTGGTACTAAACCAAAGAGAAATTTAAATAGACTCACAGCGTCATAATCATCCATAGAACGAACAACAACAGGACAACCTCGGCGTTCAATTTTATGGCCCATTTGTTCAGTAGCATCCAATGCGTTGTCGGTTTGGGATGCATAGAGTATCAGTAACTTATTCAACTTTTCCTCCTCCATGTCTCACTCCAAAAGCTGAATGGCAAAACAAAATACATATACATGTAGAAATTCTCAAACACACACACATATGTACATTGATGAATACATAAAAGTGTATGTTTAATAAGAGTTGAAAACATTATTTTACACTAGTTGTGTCATTAACTCTCCTAACTTAAGCACATTTACACTTTTATCTTTTATTTTGATATTGTTGTTTTGATGCAGGTTACTTGAAATAGGCATAACTTTCCACTCAAATATTGGATTGATCCCATTCTTTTTCCTGTGAAAATATAATTCAATTTCCTACAAAAATGCATGTCATGTGGAACTCGAGATTTGGACGTTTTGAAGGTTAAACAGAGGATGGAAGAGGACATATGCACAGTTTCCGCACACATTGAACATGTTTCAGTGTTTTGAGCATAACTTGAGCTACAAATTTCAGATAATTATGAACCACACCATTCTAAAACGCTCAGGCAAAGATCTACACTTTTTCTATTTGTCAGAGGCCAAATCAAAGCAAGCAGCACAAAATCGAGGTTCAAAGACAATACATGCATGGGCAATCAATTATCAATATTAGGTGGCTAAATTCAACCAAGACATTAATTAACCATGTGCCCATTTTGTGACCCTTTTACCCTTCGACATTTATATTTAAAGAGACCTTGTAAATGGCTAAAACCATCTTTCGATATCTTGATCTATCTCTTGAATCATCTTGGTTCATTGCAAGTTAACCTTGCATGTATTATTATTATTTTTCTCTTTCATTATAAACTTTCTTCTTGCCAATTAGTTCTCTTTTACATGTTTTTCCTTTTCTATTTCCATTCTTATTTCTATTTTTAGCATGAGTAACTAGTTTCATTATGCTAAGGTGAAAAAGTGAAGCTCTTGATATGAAAATAAAAGTTTATTAAAACTCTTAAAATGCTGTTAACGTTTATATTCATTAGTTATACATTTATATGATTTATATTTTTCTTTCTTTATTGATTTGACTCTAATCTTGATTTCTCTCTTGTGTATGGGGATCTTGATTTGTTGTAGACAATTTTATCAATGGATACTTGAATCCTTCTAGATATTGCATGGTTTTAATTTATACCGGCTAAGGATTCTTGATTCATTGTAGTGATTGGTACATACAATGAGTGCTTGAACCCCATTGAATTGAAGAGTGGGTAATCCTTATAACTTAATTAAATGGAAAGATAATATAACTTTGTATATGTTCAAATGAGCTTAGATTGTTATATTTTCCGATTGGAACCTCCTTTATGTGTGGATTCCTATTGTGTTATAAAAAGAGATAAATAAACCTTTATTCTATATACCAAGAGTTGAACCTCTAACCTTAGCATACACATTTTTTATTTGAGTAATTTCATCATTGTTATTTGTCCATCATTCATCAATTAAATTGTTTTATTTCTCTTGATAACTCTTGAGATTATTGTTGGTTTTTGTGAGCATTAAAATTCCTTCCCTGAGGATCGATCCCGTTTTTACCGGATTATATTATTACTTCGACACTTTTGCATTTGGGAGTAAAATCTTTTTTCTGGACGTGTCATACATATATGTATAGAAATGTATATCTCAAAATAAAATATTATTAGGTGGTAGA
Organism: Acer saccharum; assembly: GCA_030490815.1. Taxonomy (NCBI): domain Eukaryota; kingdom Viridiplantae; phylum Streptophyta; class Magnoliopsida; order Sapindales; family Sapindaceae; genus Acer; species Acer saccharum. The sequence continues at coordinate 31,677,100 of CM059871.1, forward strand.
GATAGATGGTTACCTCACCTGATAGGTTTCAAGGTGATCACTCTGAAGACTCAGAATGATGTCATTTTGGTGAGCCAATTACAGACATCGACGAGAGGTTGGAATGAAACTTTGATAAGGCAGGTCCTTCTGGATGTTGATGGCGATGTAATTCTTTTAATTCCAATTAGTAATAGGCTAAGAGAGGATTCCCTTTGTTAGCATTACACAGCAAAGGAAGCTATACAGTTAAGAGTGGATATAAGGTTGGTATGTCTTTGGTCAATACAGTTGGTGTTTCTGAAGTCCAGAGAGTTGGGTTTTCCTTGCAAAATTATTTGGAAATTAAATCTACCATCGAAAATTAAAGTTTTAGTGTGGAGGGCCTGTCATGAGTGGTTGTCGACTATGGTGAGCCTTGCTAATAGGAATGTTACAGAGGCTGTTTCGTGTCCAGTGTGTTCCAAGACAAATGAAAATTCCTTTCATGCGATGTGGGAGTGTCGAGCTCTAAAGATTGTTTGTTGTAGGTATGGCCTATTGAATGGCTTTTACTATGACAACACTATTAGTTTCAAGGAGTTTTTTTAGTTATTGTTTTGACACTTTTGATATCAATGAGCTGGGTTTGTTGTGTGTAATTTTCTGGCGTGTGTGGTTTTTGAGAAACCATCCATGGTTTTGGGAGACGGGTTGGAGAGTGTTGTTGATTGGTCTAAGGAGTATCTTGCAGATTTTCTAAAAGAAAATAAGGAAAATAATAATCAGGTAGGGCAAGACAGCCTAGTTCACGCTCGCTAGCAACCATCGACGGAAAGGTATTACAAGCTTAACACTGATGTGGCACTTGACGTGTGAAATCATCGTGTAGGATTGGGTATGGTAATTCGGAACCACTTGGGTTGAGTGATGGCTACTAGTGCCCAAACATTAAAGGGTATGTATTCTCCCTAAGTGACAGAGGCAATGACCATTTTAAAGGGCATGGATTTCATAATAGATTCAAGGTTGATGCTGTTAGTTGTGGAGTCAGATGCCCTAGGTGTGGTGAAGATAATTAATGTAGAAACTTTGAATTCAGTAGATATTGGCTTAATTATTTTGGATATCAAAGACCAGATTCTTTGCGGGGCACTAAAGTTTGTTTTGTGCAAAGATTGGCTAATGTAGTCACTCATAAGCTTTCTAAACTGGCTTTGACAATTGTCAAAGATTGTTTTTGGATGGAATCCTACCCTTTGTATAAGGGTTTGTTAAGGATGATCATCCTCTGCAGTTTTCTCTGCTTTGCTTTTTTATTATATTTTCCCTTAAAAAAAATCAAATATTATTAAATAAAGAACATGAGAAGTAAATTGTAGTAGTTACCTAGCTTTTGAATGTAATCAATCAAAGCATAGTAATTAGTACATAAATTCACAAAAACCAGATAAAAACTTTTCACAAACAAGCAAATAAATGAACACCCAATTCATAGATTCGATAAAAACACAACTTAGATATTCAAAAGGGTACTTACTTCTCCCCGTCACGAGAGTTCTGGTAGGTATGTAGGAGATCGTAGAAAATCAAAGAGAGTTTGGCTACTTCTACTTAGATCGGGTTAGGCAATAAACTGATTAATAGAAGCCAGCCCAATTGACTAAGCAAACTGGTCAAATTGATTTTTTTTTTTTTTGAAAAAAATATGTCATAAAAAGAATAGAAACCATAGATTACAAGATTGCTTGGCAATTAGCCAAAACAAAGCTACCAATACAAGGAGGGTAATCCTTCATCCAAAACTTATCCTTACAGCCACATAAAACATTTTTAGCTAAAAAATATGCTACTTGGTTTGCCTTTCTCGGCACAAAGCTAACAGCCCCACAACCCAAAGTCCTAGTCAAAGTGTTAATGTCATCTAAAACAAGCCCTACATTCGTATCACAATGGATCCCCTTATCGATCCATTTAACCCCCACAGCCGCACCCGACTCAATTGTCACCGGAAGTAATCCCGAATCATGAGCATACATCAGCCCATGAAGAATTGCTTCCGCCTTGGCCATTTGGGGGGACAAAGTAGCAATTATATTATAAGAACTAGAAGCTATCACAAAGCCTGTAATATCTCAGATTACAATTCCAAAACCAATCGTCTTACCTAATTTATTTATTACAACATCAATGTTTACCTTATACCAACCCTTCAAAAAAAAAAAAAAAAATCAAATATTATAAATAAAGAACATGAGAATTAGTTGTAGTAGTTACCTAGCTTTTGAATGTAATCAATCAAAGCATAGTAATTAGTACATAAATTCACAAAAACCAAATAAAAACTTTACACAAACAAACAAATAAATGAACACCCAATTCATAGATTCGATAAAATTACAACTTTGATATTCAAAAGGGTACTTACTTCTCCTTGTCGCGAGAGCTCAGGTGGGTATGCAGGAGGTCGTAGAAAATAAGAGAAAGGTGGGCTACTTCTACTTGGGTCGGGTCGGGCAATAAACTGATTAACAGAACCCAGCCCAACCGACTAAGCAAACCGGTCCAAATGATTTTTTTTTTTTTTTTTTTTTTTTGTTGAAAAAAAAAGATGTCATTAAAAGAACAGAAACTAGAGATTACAAGATTACCTGACAATTAGCTAAAACAAAGCTACCAACACAGGGAGAGTAATCCTCCATCTAAAAGTTATCCTCACAACCACATAAAGCATTTTTAGTTAAGAAATGTTCTACTTGGCTTGCTTTTCACGGCACAAAGCTGATAGCCCTACAACCAAAGTCCTAGTCAAAACGTTAATGTTCTCTAAAACAAGCCCCACATCCGCACCACAATGGCTCCCCTCATTGATCAATTTAATCACCACAACTACACCCGACTCAATTGTCATCGGAAGTAATCCCAAACCACGATCATACATCAGCCCACGAAGAATTGCTTCTACCTCGACCATTTGAGGGGACAAAGTAGCAATTATATTCTTAGAACTGGAAACCATCACAAAGCCTAGTGTATCCCAGATTACAATTCTAAAACCAATCATTTTACCTGATCTATTTATTGCAGCATCATTGTTTTACCTTATACCAACCTAACTCTGGAGGTTTCCACACAACATCACCCACCCTATCCCGAGGACATGGAATAACAAACAAAAGGTTAGTATCATGAAATTCCATAATATAACTCCTAGACCAACCCATAACATCATCAACAACAGCTATTTTAGCGAGACCTTTAACCTTTTGATTTCTATGAAACCAATTCTTCCAAAGTACAACACAAATAATCACCAACTCTGCTTTTTCCAAAATTCATAATAGTTTTGAATAAAGTCAACAAATTGAATCTCCACGGGTTGTGGTTTTTTTTTTTTTTTAATATTCATCTCCGCTCTCACATCCTTTAGCCACCCACACCCTAACAAAGCATGCCAGATAGATTCGTCTTTACAAGCATATAAAGGACATATATGACTAACATGGACACCTCGATGACTCAAGTTCAACATCGATGGAATCCAATTTTTACAGGCTTTCCAGATAAATACCTTCACTTTTAGAGGGATTTCAATACGCTAAAGACATTTCCACCAGCCCTCCTCACTATTGAAACCCGGAGATCTTGGATTATTTTCCAAAGTACATCCCAAATGATAATTGCTCTTAATTCAGTTCTATGTGAATATATATATATATATATATATATATATATATATATATATATATATTTTTGACAATATCTATCTATCTAGGTATTTTTTTTTTTTGAAGCTTTAGCCATTGTTAGGATTTGAGCCGTTGACTTGAGAGTTGTAAGGATTCCCGTAGTTTTTAATTGGCTTATTTCGTGATCAAACCATATGTGGGGATCATGTAAGAGTAGCTTAGGAATGTGTTCAAGCTCAAGGCCCTTGCAAGTGTTAAGCACTCCAAAGGTATATGTTTAGTGCTTAATTTTCTATGAAGAGATTTAGTGCACACACTCACTTAGCATACTTGCATTTGTGTGCATTCTCTTCACATGTCACTTATCACACTTGCACTTCTTTGTTATATTTTTATGTGTGGATTTGTCCATAGATGATTTCCGAGCGATTCGGAGACTTGTCTATATGTTTCGGATGATTTCCGAGACATTTGGGACATTCCGTGTTTTTATCGGAAACCGAAATTCAATTCCGAGCTTAAATTGAAAGGTTATATAATTTTCCATATTTATAATTGAGTTCGGGTTAATTTTCCGAAGACGGAATTGAATTCCGAAGTCCGAGTTCAGAACTGGACTGAAGGCTTTGTGTGTCATGATTGCAACACAAAGAGAGGTGGCATGTGATGGCTTGTGTGTGGCATTTTTAGCTTTTTGCCCCGTGGGCCACGCCACACCCACGCCCAATTTGGTTCTCTGCCCGCGTTGATTGCACGGGGTCACCACGGCCTGTTTCATTTTTTTTCTTCTTTAGTTTGTTTGCTTTTTATATTGTGTGTTTGTATGTTAAAAATATATATATAATAACGTGTTCTGAATTCTGATATGTATATAATATATATATATATATATATATATGTGTGTGTTTGCTTTTACTTTTTTTTTGTCTTTTGCATTCATTATATATTATATATATATTTATTCGTGCATCACCAACTTTTGTCTTTTGTGTCTTTTGCTTATATTAAACATATATTATATATTATATTTAAATGTGCTTCACGCCTACTCCTGATGTTTTTGTTTTTGTGTCTTTTGCATATATTAAATATATATATATATATTGATAAAACGATGGCGTTTGTGTTTCTTTTATTTTTTGTTTCTTGACCTGATTCATTCTTGTATATATATATACTTTCTTCTTCATTTTTTTAAACAAGGCAAATATACACACTTTGAGAGAGCAAAAATATCTTCAAGAGAAAAACCCCCAAGAACTTGTCTTTAACTCTTAAAACCCTTTTTCATATGCATCAAAATATCATCTAAGCATTTTCTAGCATAGTTAGGATGTTTACTTGCATGGGTCTTGGTCAACACACTTCCCTTGGTATGTTCTTCACTATTATCATTTATAATTAGTGTTTTATTTATCAAGGCATCTCTTTTATTATTTGCTTGTTCTTAGATTAAAATCTAATATTCAAAATAGAGATTGTTGTGTTGACATGATTGAGTGTTGTATTGTGATAGCTAATTAGGTTTTGTGCTTAATCTTGATTAGCTAAACTATTTGATTGAACATGTCATTTAGTTTTTAATATCTAGGATTGTTCTAATTGCATGTTAATCATCTTAGATAAGCATATAGGGTTTCCCTTGCTCTATGTTGCATTTTGGATATTCACATATATTCACTTAGGGTTGTATTCTCTTCATAGAGAAAGTAAGTCTTGTGTGTAGCTTCCGGGATTAGGTTGCTTAGATCGCAAGCAAATTGGACTAGGTTCACTCATACCGGGATTAGGTAGGTGTGTGATTACTTCCGGGATTAGGTTGTAATCGTTTACACATTTAGTGGATTCGAGGTTCGAGTGTGGCTTACTTACTAGCCCGTGGTTTTTCCCATGAGGGTTTCCACGTAAAAATCAAGTGTTATTTAATTTCCGCATATTTTACTTGATTTATTGCTTTATCTATTTAGGGGTAATTTCGTAATTTTGACTAACACGAAAAATTGGGTAAAAAGCGTGTTGACGGTGAAATTTGGATTGCCACGCACTCAACAATTAAATCAATTTAATATATAGTAAGAAAATTAAGAACACATGTAAAAGACAGGTTTTACGTGGAAAACCCTTGAATGGGAAAAAACCACGGCGCCCCTAAGGGCAGAAGAATAATACTAGGTTTTCGTTGCTCGGTTACACACTCAAATCTCTCACAATTGCTCTCTTTTCTCTCTATAGAATTCTGAACCCCCTCCTCGTGGGATAGGTGGTTCTATTTATACATGTTTACTTAGGGTTTCCCCTTGTTGATTTGTACTAGGATCCTTCTTTGTCGCGGATTGGGTCTTCTTTCCTTTTTTATGATTCCTTGTTGCTTTGGGTCTTCTAAAAGTGTAGGGTTTACTTCTGTATTTTTACCGAGCTGGTTCAAGCCCAGTGTGCTGGTCCAGCGAGTACCTTTAGTTTCTGGGTATTGCGTTTCTGGCGAGCACACTTCTATATTCGGCGAGTAGGTTTTTGGGAATCGGCAGCCATGCCTTTAACTTCCTTCTGGCTTTTATCCTTCTGACTTGTCAGACTCCTTCCCTTGACCTGGTCAATGAATGACGTGGCAGTCTTTTGTTAGCTCTCTTGATGACGTGTCAAGTTGGCGAACTTATATATACAACAATACCCCCATAAATACTTCGAGCTGGGCGAATGACTTGTTCTTCCCACTTCGTTTGCCTCTGCGAGTAGTATTTATAAGACTTCAGCGCTTTTGTGTAACAACTCACTTTTTTTTTTTTTTTTTTATATATCCCGCGTTGTTTCACTTAATCGATTCTTCTGGTGCAAGCTTTCAATCTGAGCCACACGATTTTAGTGCTTTCATTTGTTTTGTCAGACGAAGGGACATTCTGACTGCTTGGTTGTCCCCGAGATGCCACGTGTCCCTTACTTGGTGGTGGCTGTTGTGGCTGGTCACTGTAGCCATCATTCTCATTAATTGCATATCATTTACTTGATTTTTTTTTTGTTTTTGAATTTCGAAGTTCCCCCTTTTGACGCCCTAAACGTTTCTTCTTCTCCTTTTATCTCTTCATATTTCCTTTTAATTTATTTCTCTACCGTCTTCTCATAACAGAAAGAACAGCTTGGTTTTCTTTGCTTTTGTCTGCCACATTTCTTCGAGTACCTGCTACAGTCCTTTCCTTGTGTTTAATTCCTTTTATTACCGGACGGTCTCACCGGAATCGACTATTCCCGCTTCTCTGCGTATCCTTCGTGAATCTAGGGTTTTCTGGTGAGTTCCCATGGACCCTTCTTTACGTTCCTCTCTTTTTAATCGGATGATGCAAGCCATGGAGCTTGGTGACAAAAGCACTGCGGACAAAATCGAATCTCTGATTCGTAATTTTCGTCCGGGTTCTCCGGTGCCAATTTCTGTTTATGTTCCGTCCTCTGAGGATGCTTTTATCCCTAATATTTCTCCTCCGTCTTCTGACAGTGATTTTCCCACGATGCCGAGATCTTCTAAGCCAAGCGGGAGCAGACGACGTGCCTCTAGGGCTCCTCGTGGATCCCTTCTGGATGCCCAAACAACCGTTGATTCAGATGTCGATGACCATCAACGGGACAGGCTGAACTTTTCGTTTGATCGCCCGTGCTCCTTTGATACTGAAGTCAACGTGGTTGGCGAGGCGGAGCTCGAAAAGTTCAAGAGTCGTTTCGGGATCCCAGATTCTGTGACTTTGATACTGCCTGGTGACCGAGCGGCGTGGAATCCTCCTGAGAACGCAGTCGCCATTTATGGCGCCATGCTTAGCTGTGGGATCACCCTTCCTCTGTAACCTTTTATTGCTCGGTTCCTCGCGGAGGCAAAAATTGCACCCGCTCAACTTGCCCCGAACAGTTATAGGATCCTCATGTGCCTGGGTTTAATGTGGAAATTGAAAGGTTTCGGATCCCCTACGCCCCGCGAGATTCGCCATTTCTACACCTTGAGGCAGGCTGGCAACAGCGGGACATATTTTTTGCTTTCTTCGCCCGTGGAGAATTGGATTCTAGAGGGTGTATCGAACCCTGGGCAAGTGGAGGTCTCCAGCGATGAGAAGAAGAAAGGCTTTATTTGGGGCTTTCCTTCTTCAAACAAAAGATGGAAAAACAGCTGGTTTTTCGTCGGCGGCGAATGGGGTAGAAATGTGTCCGCAAATAGTCGCCTGAGTCTTGCAGCGAGGAAAGTTCCTAGGCATTTTACTTCTCCTGATGCCTGGTCAAAAACGGTCCCTGTTTTGTTGGATGCGGAGATATCTCACCTCGCTGCTGCAGCCGTCCTTCCTTTAGATGAAAGGGGCCGATCATTTCTTCTGGACGAGGACAAGATGATCGCAAAAGGGCTATTCCCTCGTCTACCAGCTAGACTTCCTCGCCGTAAGTTTTACTTGCTTTCTTTATGGTTTTCTTGTGTCTATTCGCTAATATTTGGTAGGTTTTTGCAGTGTATGATTTTGACAGAGTTTGTGATCTGCAAGCTCGGGCGGTCAAAAATTCTGAGGCTGCCAGCAAGAGACACGCCGCTGGTTTGGCCAAGGAAGGTGTCGCTAGTCCGGATGGCGGCGACCCTTCGGATGATGAGAATACTGGCGATGTCGATGGGGAGCGGGTCCAGTTGGGGCCATCTCCTGTTTGTCCGGATGCTGCTGCGAGTACCCCCGCTGTTACAGATAGTGTGGCTGCGAGTACTGCTGCGACAGCTCCAAGCCGTAAGGGAAAGGAGAAAGTGGGGGTTTCGGGGGTGGCTAGTGAGATCCCTATTTTTGACGCGAATGTCCCTGAGACTCCCCTGGATCCTTCAAGCGACCTAAACCCCAGAACTGGTAGAGGTAAGCGTCCAGCGGAGGGCACGCCTGATCGCACTGCTCGGCCTGTAAAGCGGACGTCAAGGGTCGTGCAATACGTGGTTTCTTCAGATGAAGAGGTCACTGAGGAACCTGTGCTCGCCGAGGTTCCTTCTGCTGAGACGACCGTCCCTGGGGCTTCTGTTGAGGGACCAAATTTGGCGGAGTCTTTCTTCCCGGAAGGGGTAAGTAGTTTTGGTGCTTCCGCCATTCCCCCAACCAGTGCAACTCCTCCTCCAGCAGCTGCGGAAAAACCGAGTACTTCTTTTGCTGGTCAGCCTGGGTCACCTGGTCGACAAGGGCCAACTGATAAACGTGGGTCATCCAGACAGGATGAGGCTGCTGCATCTGGTTCTGGCGTTGCTCACGGAGCTCCTCCCGTTGATCCAGCTGAGGCTGGTGAGGGGGATGAGTCTGTCTCTCTCTCGGATTTCACGGCTGCCGAGATTTGTTCTTATATAATGAATAACAATGTCTATGTCGGTGAGAGTTGGGAGCAGATAAAGAAGGGATCCTGCAACAAGAAAATGGAATTCTTCTTCAACTACTATTCTCTGGTGAGCTTCTCGCTGTGTTTACGTATTCTCTGTTTAGCGCGTTTCCTGACTTCTGTTTTTCTCTTCTTTTTCTTTTCAGATGCTGTCTGAGTTGACTGATAACTACAGACGAGGGATTTGAAGCGCCTGCGGGAGCAGTCCTCTCTTCGGAGGCTAAGAAGCTTGAGGCTGAGGAAACCCACGCTCAGCAGCTTGCACAACTGAGGGAGTCGGCCGATGGGCACCTTTCAGCCCGATTGGCTACTGAGGAGAAACTGGTTGTCGCTGAAGAAGAGATTCGCTTATTGCGAGAGCAACTCTCTGCTAGTCAGGAATCGCTCGCTGCACGTTTAGAGGTTGAGCGACTAACTGAGGATGCGAAGGAGAAAGCCGAGCGTGAGGCTGCAGATTTGCGCAACCAGTTGGCCTCGCATGAAGTTATTTTGACTGATCTTAAGGCCGTTTTGGAGGTTGAAGCGGTTGATCACTTCAAAAGATCCCCTGCCTATGACGCGCTTTTGCTGCGTGAGTTTGAAAAGGGCATGAGGCAGGCGAAAAAGTTTTTTGCCATGAAGGATCATTCAACCGATAAAGCTCTGCGGCGTTTTGACAGGTCTCTTCAGCAGCACATGGCCGATGGTGTGGGCTCGATAAAAGAGCAAATAAAACGATGGCGAGCCCACTGCCGTTATAATAGGACTGACCCTCATCCCATGCATTTGGAGATCCCCAGCAAACGCGCCTTCAACACATACTACTCGGGTCAGAAAGGTAGTTTTTCTGGTTCGGGTGCTGAGCCAGACTTGGGCCCTGTTGCTGGAAGGGATTATGAGCCCTTTATGCCAGAAGAGGATGAGGAAGTCACCTGGCCTTCAGAGGAAGAGATGGAAGATGAGGAGGACAGTGAGGGCCCCCCTACAGCTGGTTGAGGACTGTGAATTTTATTTTTGCTTCATTATTTGTAATTCTTTATTTGTAAATAACCTTTATTCAAGTTATAAACTCTCCTTCGTTCTTTTGTGTTCAGCTGCCTTTGCTGATTTGTTGGCTTCGTTTAACTTTTCTTTTCACCAAGTTCTTTTTAGCATATTTTATAGCTTTGTCCAGCTGCCTTTGCTGTGTTTTCGGCATACTCAGTGTTTGTCAGGACGTATCCGACCATGCACCAAGTTTTTTAGCATATTTTATAACTTTGTCCAGCTGCCTTTGCTGTGTTTTCGGCATACTCAGTGTTTGTCAGGACGTATCCGACCATGCACCAAGTTTTTTTAGCATGTCTTATATCTTTTATTCAGCTGCCGTTGCTGTATTTTGGCGTACTCAGTGTTTTGGCAGAATTTATCAGACCATGCACCAAGTTTTTTAGCATGCTTTTTGTTTGTTCAGCTGCCATTGCTGATTTTCGGCTTTTATTTCTCGCCAGTCATCGCTGCAGCGAGCATAAGGCTCGTTTTTATGTGATGATAGCTGTGTGATGGCGAATGCCTTTTGCGTTTGGCGAGTCAGAAATGAGAATCTGTTTAGTAATAAATTACTCTTTATTGAATACTTCCTGCAACTTTGTTAACATAGTCATAAAGAAAAATGCTAAAACGAACAACTGCTCTAAGCTAGAAAGAAAAATAAAACGAATTCAAAAGAATCTGACTTGTCCCTTAAGGATAATATATCTTCAAGTACTGTGCATTGCATGGACGGGGTAGCTCGCCAAATCCTTCTCGAGTAATGCGATATGCCCCATGGCCAGCTATCCCTGTAATCTTATAAGGCCCTTCCCATTTGTCTACGAGTGATCCTGCAGCCTTGTCTCTTGTTCCTGGATTCACCCTCTTCAGTACTAAGTCACCAAGTGTGAACCTCCTTTCACGCACATGCGAGTTGTAATACCTGGCTACCCTCTGTTGGTACGCCGCATTCCTTATTTGTGCGCGCTCTCTTCTTTCTTCTAATTCATCTAGGCCGCACTTTAGCATATCAACGTTGATTTCTGGCTGGAAGAGTTGTACCCTTGGTGATGAGAATGATGTTTCCACGGGAATAACAGCTTCTGCTCCGTAAGCCATGGAATACGGGGTTTCGCCTGTTGAACCCCTTTCTGTTGTTCGATATGCCCAGAGCACTTGTGGTAACTTATCCGCCCAGCTGCCCTTTTTGGTTGCCAATTTAGCTTTCAGGTTGTGTTTGATGATCTTGTTCACTGCTTCAGTCTGGCCATTCGTCTGTGGGTGTGCTGGAGAAGCGTAGTAGTTGTTGATGCCATACTTATCACATAGTTCCCTGAATTTCCTGCCATCAAATTGGGTCCCATTGTCCGTGATGATGGTGTTTGGTATCCCGAATCTGTATAGGATATTTTTCTTCACAAAGCTTATGGTGTTTGCTTCTGTTATATGTACCAATGGCTCGGCTTCTACCCATTTTGTAAAATAATCCACGGCTACTATGGCATGCTTTGCTCCTCCAGTTGCTGTTGGCATTGGGCCGATCAAGTCTATTCCCCACATGGCGAATGGCCAAGGTGAGGTAATACTTTGCAGGAGTTCAGGTGGTTGTCGGATGTTATTGGCGATTTTCTAACACGCTTCACATCTCGCTGCCACCCTTTTGGAGTCGGCGAACAGAGTTGGCCAGTAAAAACCATGTCTCAATGTTTTGTGAGCTAGGCTGGCACCCCCAGCGTGGTTCCCACAATTTCCACTATGTATGCTTCTCAGGATACCCTCTGCTTCTTCAGGCCCGACACATCTCTGCAGTGCCCTCGAGTATCCCCTCTTGTATAGTTCTCCATTGAGTACTGAGTATCTTGTAGCTCTGTACTTCAGCCGTTTTGCCTCCAATGGGTCACTCGGAAGTATATCGTTGACGAGATATTCTTTAATTGGTGTGATCCAGCTGTTCCTCTCGCCAAAGACTGCCCCGACTTCCTTTGTCTTAACTATACTCGGCTGCAATAGGCGGATCATAGAGATATTGTTGGGCCAGATGTTGATCGTGGCAGATGCCAATTTGGCTAAGGCATCAGCCTTTTCATTCTCTTCTTTGGGGACATGAACAATTCTGTACTTTTTGAATCTTTCTAACAGCTCCCTTGCTAATTCTAGGTAAGTGATCATGCTTTCCTCTCTCGCCTGGTATTCATCCAGCACCTGATTGACAACAACTTGAGAGTCGCTGAAAATTTCCACCTCGTCTGCTCCTAAGATTGTGCTAATCTTTAAACCTGCTATGAGTGCCTCGTACTCAGCTTGATTGTTGGTGGCTTTGAAGTCAAAACGCAAGGCACATTCGATTGAGTCTCCTTCCGGTGTTGTCAGCACTATACCTGCCCCGCTGCCGTGCGTGTTTGATGAGCCATCAACGCGAAGTTGCCATTTGAATATTTTCTTATTTTGCTCCACCATCATTCTCGCCACCTCTATGCTTGGTTCAGTGAACTCTGCTACGAAGTCTGCTACTGCCTGGGCTTTAACTGCTGTCCTTGGGAGGTATTCCACATCGAATTCACTTAATTCGATCGCCCACTTTGTTAACCGACCGGATACCTCTGGTTTCTGCAGGATTAACTTCAGTGGGCAGTTGGTGTATACCCTGATTCTATGAGCCTGGAAATATGGTCTTAGCTTCCTTGCTGCTGTTATTAGGGCGAGTGCCATTTTTTCTGCCGGCGAATACCTTGTTTCGGCTGGTAACAGTGCCTTGCTGGTGTAGTATACTGGCTTTTGGATTCCATCTTCCTGTCGTACCAGCACGGAACTTGTGGCTGCTTCAGAGACGGACAAGTACATGTACAATGTCTCGGCTGTTTCTGGCTTTGATAGCAGTGGTGCCCGTCCGAGGTAATCTTTCAAGGCCTGGAAGGCTTTTTCGCAATCCTCATTCCATTCGATCCCCTTTCCCTTCTTTAAAGCTTTGAAAAATGGTAGGCATCGATCTGTTGACTTGGCTATGAATCTGCTCAGCGATGCTAGGCACCCTGTGAGTTTTTGGACATCTTTCAGAGTCTTTGGCGAGACCATTCTTGCTAGTGCTTGGATTTTTTCAGGGTTCACCTCTATTCCTCTTTGGTGTACCTGATATCCGAGAAACCTCCCAGATGGTACGCCGAATACACATTTTGCCGGATTCAACTTCATTCCATACTTGACCAGTACGTCGAACGTTTCCCTCAGGTCATCTGCATGTCTATCTGCGGTGACACTTTTTGTCAGCATATCATCAACATAAACCTCCATATTTCTCCCTATTTGCCTGGCGAACATCTTGTTGACCAAGCGCTGATAAGTTGCCCCAGCGTTCTTCAGGCCGAATGGCATGACCGTGTAACAATACAACCCCTGATCTGTGGTGAATGCTGTCTTCTCTTCGTCAGGCTTGTGCATCTTTATCTGGTTGTACCCTGAATATGCATCCATGAAACTCAGCGTCTCATGTCCGGCTGTTGCATCTACTAACTGGTCAATCCTTGGTAACGGGAAGCTGTCCTTGGGGCAGGCTTTGTTCAGGTCGGTGAAGTCGACGCACATCCTCCATTGATTGTTTTTCTTTTTTACTAAGACTACATTCGCCACCCATTCCGGGTACTTAACTTCTCTAATTGACCCTGCGGCGAGCAATTTTGACACTTCCTCTTTTTATCGCTGCACTTCTTTCTGGGTTGAAGCTTCTCCTTTTCTGTACTACCGGCTTGCATTTCTCGCTCACAGCCAGATTGTGAGAAATTGTGCTTCTATCAATCCCTGGCATGTCTTCGTGGCACCAAGCGAAAATCCCCCTATATTCTTTCAACAAGTTCGTCACATCTTTTTTAACTTGTTCAGTCAGCCTTGCTCCGATCTTTACTGTTTATCTGGTTCCGCTTCATCTAGAATAATTGACTCAGTCGGTTCTTCCTTCTCTCTGCTTGTTTTGTCTCTTGGATCCAGTTCGAAGTTTTCCGGATTATCTTCCTGCACTTCCATGTCTACTTCGAATATGTTCAAGGTTTCCATCCCTGTTTTATCTTTGAAGATTGATAGGTTGGCGCGGCGAGCCATCTCCTGCGACCCTTTCAATTCTCCGACGCCGAATTCTGTAGGGAACTTTATTTTCAGTGCATGGGTTGAAGTAACAGCTTGAGCTTTGTTAAGAAACGGTCGGCCAAGTAGAGCATTATACGGCCAATTATGGATGTCAACCACGACAAAGTCCAACAGGATTGTTCGCCGGCATGGTGCTGTTCCAAATCTTACAGGCAGTTTCACTGTTCCTAACGACCTAACCTCTGCGCCACCAAATCCTTTTAATGGTACATGGAATGGTTCAAGATCTTTCCTGTCCAGCCGCAACTCATCATACACTCTGGCGCTTAAAATATCAGCTGAACTCCCATTGTCAATCATCACTCGAAGGACATCCCTATGGGCTATTCGAACTCCCACGACAATTGCATCATTAGGCTTTGCATCAATCCCGTCTGAGTCTTCTGCTGTAAATGTTATGGGATCATGTCCTTCTCTCCCTTTCTTGGGGTTTCTCTGCACAGAATTGACTTCCATGCTTCTGCCTTCATACATTACTTCTCGAACCTCCGACATCCTTTCTCGATTGCTCCTCCCAGTGTGAGGTCCGCCGAAAATAGTGTTTATGGCTGCGTTAGGACTGTTCCTCCTTGGACTCTTCCTATCCTACCCGTTTCCTTGGCGGCCATCTTGGCGACCCCCGTGCTTGTCCCCTTTCAAGGCAAAGTCCTTCAGGTGCCCATCTCTGATCAGGCTTTCGATGTGATCGCGCAACTGAAAACATTTTGAAGTTTCATGTCCATGATCTTTATGGAACCGACAGTACTTAGTTGTATCTCTCCTTGCATTCGCTGATTGCTGTCGGGGGTATTTGGCGAGTCCCTTGTCTTCTACCACAGACAATATCTCCTCCTGGTCGCCAGTTAAAGGGGTGTAATGGTTGTACCTTCCTCGAAACTTATTAGCTCGAGTGTTTCCCCTGCTCTCTCTTGAATATCCCTTTTGGCCCTTCTCATCCTTCTGGCGATCACGCGATTGCATCTTTTTGTCGTCCTTATGGTCTGTTTTCAAGTTAGGCTTGTGCCCATGCACGTAGCTACCCCCTTGTGCTACTTCTTCTTCCTCTGCCAGTGCATAGTCGCCAGCTATTTCCATCATCTCCTCGTAAGTTTTAGGTCTATCCCTTCGCAGGTCAAAGGATAATCGTCCACTCTGTAGCCCATTGGTGAAAGCGGCGATTACAGCTACATCACTGGCATCCTCAATTTGAGCTACTTCCTTCCCGAACCTAGCTAGATACTTCTTGATTGACTCGTTATGTTCCTGTTTCAAGTTTGACAGATGGCGAGTGACTTTCTTCTTTGGACACTGCCCATGAATTGCCTTATGAATGCCTTACTGAGGTTTGAGAAGCTGCTTATGGTTCCGGGTGGAAGCCTTCCGAACCATCTAGAGGCGAGGTCGCCGAATGTTTGCGGGAAGGTGAGACACAACAAACCGTCATTGGATGAATACTGGGCCATGATATTGCGGAATCGGCGAATATGTTCCTTTGGATCCCTGTTTTCCTTATACTGCTCAATAGTTGGCATTCTAAATCTGTCTGGAAATTGGGTGCGAGCAATAGTTTCGATGAATGGGCTATCTGACTCATCATCCGAGGATACATTACGACCATACCTTCGCGCTATTGCTGAAACTTTTCTTGATAGCTCTTATAAGGTGACATCTCGCTGACCAGTTGGTTCTCCTGCTGGATCGAGCCTACTCTTGATTGTCATTCTACCATGATTGCCTCTCTCATCTGGGCTTCTTCGATCTTCAGTGCTCTCGGATCTTCTCCGCTTCGTTCTTTAGATCGCAACTCCCTTCGCGGACGAGGACTCCTGTCCTCAGATGAGATGGACCGGCGTCTCCGCCGGTTTCGCTGGTATGTGTCGCTGGAATTGACCCCATGTGTTCGCACCTGGTCTCGTTCCTCCCTGGATTCTTCATTCATCACACCTTTTCCCTTCCTTTGTTTTCTCCCCTCGAAATCCTCAGTGTGATCCTGGGGGGTCTCCTCAGTGGATTGTCTTGCTTGAGTGTCGGGAATTGTGATGTGAACTTCTGACCGCAGCCTTCCGGGTGGATGAGTTCCAGGGGTGGTTAACTCGTAAGGAGATGAGACTCCTAACCCTATGGGAAGCGAAAGTCCTATTTTGCTGGCTTCGCTGATTAGGTTTACCAATGCGGCTTGGAAATGCTGCAAAATCCCGGGATCAGCCGTCCTAGTTCCTGGCGTTACTGCTGATTGCTCCCCAACTGTCACTGCCCTGTCTCCCGTTGGCGCAGTTGGTTCAACAACTAAATCTCCGCTGGAGTTACCATCTCTGTCGCTGTCGTTGTTCATGCTGTCTGATTCGCAAGGGTCCTTCGAAGTTTTCTGTTCAAAAGCCCCCTCCTTCTAGCGCCAATTGTTGACGATGAAATTTGGATTGCCACGCACTCAACAATTAAATCAATTTAATATAAAGCAAGAAAATTAAGAACACATGTAAAAGACAGGTTTTACGTGGAAAACCCTTGAATGGGAAAAAACCACGGCGCCCCTAAGGGCAGAAGAATAATACTAGGTTTTCGTTGCTCGGTTACACACTCAAATCTCTCACAATTGCTCTCTTTTCTCTCTATAGAATTCTGAACCCCCTCCTCGTGGGATAGGTGGTTCTA
Organism: Acer saccharum; assembly: GCA_030490815.1. Taxonomy (NCBI): domain Eukaryota; kingdom Viridiplantae; phylum Streptophyta; class Magnoliopsida; order Sapindales; family Sapindaceae; genus Acer; species Acer saccharum. Next base: position 31,693,866 of record CM059871.1, read on the forward strand.
TTTATACATGTTTACTTAGGGTTTCCCCTTGTTGATTTGTACTAGGATCCTTCTTTGTCGCGGATTGGGTCTTCTTTCCTTTTTTATGATTCCTTGTTGCTTTGGGTCTTCTAAAAGTGTAGGGTTTACTTCTGTATTTTTACCGAGCTGGTTCAAGCCCAGTGTGCTGGTCCAGCGAGTACCTTTAGTTTCTGGGTATTGCGTTTCTGGCGAGCACACTTCTATATTCGGCGAGTAGGTTTTTGGGAATCGGCAGCCATGCCTTTAACTTCCTTCTGGCTTTTATCCTTCTGACTTGTCAGACTCCTTCCCTTGACCTGGTCAATGAATGACGTGGCAGTCTTTTGTTAGCTCTCTTGATGACGTGTCAAGTTGGCGAACTTATATATACAACAAAGCGTAAAATCTATTCACCCCCCCTCTAGATAGTTTTATACACACCGTGCTATAATTAGTTTCAAGAGTCATTTGCTCAAGCCCTAAGCTCATCCATCTACCAACTGAGCTACGCTCTTAAGGGCTTTTTTTTTTTTTTTTTTTTTTTTTTTTTGAAGTAGTGAATATGTGATGTTTTGGTTTTGTTCCATTTCATAGTAAGATGGTATTTTCTTCCTTTCATTTTATTTTAAAAAATAGAAATTTAAAAATGAAAAATAAAAGGAATTTAAAAAAATGAAAAAAAAAAAAAAGATGGATGAAAGGGATCAAATATGGATCTCCATAGATGGATCAGGATCTCCATCACCGATTGAGATCTCACATCGGGATCTCTATCGACCATCTCCAAAACCATCTTATAATCTCAAATTTTAGTTAAAAAGCCTTGTAATTGTGTACCAAATAGTAAATACGAATACCCTATAAGGGGAGTTTTTTTTATCTAAATTTAAAACATCATGGTTGTTATTGAAAAAAAAAAAAAAAAAAAAAGATCAAACCTTGAGGAGTATTTTGTAGAGGAAATAGGGGTTTTTGTCACTTTTTAAAGTTGGTGTTTCAAGACTATCACCACTTTAATAACTTCTGTTTTAAAGGCACGAAATTAAGTGATTTTCAAAAATACCCTTACTTTACTCTATTTTTTTAATTTACTTTTCAGTTTTCTTTTTTTGATTTTATTCTTTTATCTTCTTCATAGAAACAGACCTCCATCGGAGGTCGATTGACCAACTTCATAACATTTTCAATACATCTTCATTGGATTAGTTTAGTGGCGTACACTGGCGCACTCGGGGGTTAAGCTCCCCACTGAACTCGCGATGGTCAAGCTGCCTGGTCAGCTCGCAGAGGAGCACAGAACAACAACCCAGTGTTTTCGAGACTTAGTGATTGTGTTTCGAGACTTCGTGTTTGTATTCCGAGACTTTGTGATTGCTTTTTGAGACTTCTGGGTTGTTGTTATGTGCTATTCTGTTTCTGTTCTGTTCATCTTCTCCAACACCGAATCCTCAATTCGAAACCCTTCGTTTTCAGAGAAAGTGGCATACTTTGTTTTTTTAGAGAAATTAAAGGTTGCTATTGTGGTTTGGTCGTGGTCGTTGACGGCGACATACGCGTGTTCATGGTCCACCGTCATCGTCGGTGTATGTGTGTTCGATGATTGGTCGTCAATTGGTTGGTGTACGTGTGTTCGTTGATTCGTTAGTTCCACCTCCATTGATGGAGGATTTTAAAGAAAATAAAACCAAAATGGTGAAGAAGGTTACTGTGGGAGGTATTTTGTCCATTCACCATAATAGGTACCATTTAAACTCAAGTTATTCAAATGGTGATAGTCTTAAAATGCACCATTAAAAAGGTGCTAGAAATTTTTTGGACTCGTATTTTGCAAATAACCCTTTAATATTTTACTCGTTTTAGTTAAGAATTTATTTTCCTTTTAAATATAGGATTACGATTAGGATTAGAATACGATGATCATTCAATAATCAGTAATATTTGGTTATTCAATTCAAAGTAATTTTCGTGATTATTTCCGTTTCATATGTTAAAATGAATTTAACACATGACGAGATAAGGTTGGTCCGGTAGTAAACTTCTCACACATGCATCACGAGGTTGTGGGTTCGAGTTCTGTAATCTTTAAAAAAAAAAAAGTGTAACGCATACGTCCGCCAGAACAAAGTGTATTCTTTTATTCACTAATTTACTGGTAGTTTTGTTTCCTTCAAACTTCAAAAGAATCTTTCTTTGATCCCCAAAAACTTGATGTTTGTTTCTTCTTACGATGATATCTTCAAAATGTAAGATTTTTTATTTTTTATTTTTTATTTTTTATTTTTAACTTACAATATTTTGGAATTTGGGGGGTATGACTCGAACCCCTCGAACCCATAACGTATTGGATGCAAGTGTAAGAGGTTTATCACTTGAGCCAATCTCATCTTGTCCCAAATGTAAGAACCTTGGATAATGTCTTTTAATCTATTTATAAATCCTTGAAACTTGATCATCTACTCTCAATTTAAGTATAGCCAATTAGATTAGATCAATCTTTTATCATTAAAATGGATTTAGCTACTATACATGAATTGTATAGTTGCTAGGTAGTTATGTTTAGTTTCTCTTCATTTTAATTTTAAAATCTTTGATTTTTGTTCCTTAGATTGAAATCCAATTACTAGAAACCGACTCCAGAAATCCAATGATTGGGTATATGGCCGACCACATAAGGTATATGAATATATCATAATAGTGAGCAGATATTGCAACATTGACAAACTAATATGCAATTCTTATTCTTCATTTGAATGTGAGGAAGAACTGTTTCACATTGATCGGTTTATAAATTTTCATGTTAGATGACATTTTTATCTTGACCTTCTTTGTTACGGATGGCTTAAAAAACTATATGTAAAGCATCAAATTCTGGGTCCTGGTCCAGGTGGAAGAGTATCCTAAATAACATTCATTCTCATGTATGTGAATGTTTTTTCCCTGTGCTTAAAGGAATCCAATCTGCCAATGCACATACCATTCTATTGTAATGAAGATATTCTCTATACAAACGCATGTATTAATGAAACCACAATTCCAATGAATATTTCAAAGAAATACAACTCCTGTAGCATAATTACATACTGCCAGTTTGCTGTATATATATACCAAAATAAATAAATAAATAAGCATAAGCCCCAAACATACAATATAAAAACAAGAAGAAAGTGGTTTCTTGAAACCGGGGCTCATAGAAAGGCAAAGAAGAAATCTTGTCAAGTAGGTAATTCACATCTATACCCTCTATTTTCTTTATATATATATATATATATATATATATATATATCCGGTCCCGTTCACATCAGTGCACACTGGTGTCTACATCAGTACCAATGCATGTGGACCACTGATTATAGAGAAGTTTTGACAAGTACATACACTTTGAGTCAAAATATATAAATCTAATGGTCCACATCCAACGTACTGATGAAGTTATATCAGTGCACACTAATTTGAACATTTCTGTATATATATATACAATCTTTCTATTATCAATTCGAACTGATATAAAATATATCAGTTCCTTGAATGTGGGCCATTGGATTTAAAAGATGCTTTGACAAGTGCATGCAGCCAAGTCAAAGTATTTAAATCCAATGGCCCACATGTAAGGAACTGATATATTTTTTGTTAGTTCGAACTAATATAAAATATATCAGTTCCTTGCATATGGGCCATTGGATTTAAAATATGCTTTGACAAGTGCATGCAGCCAAGTAAAAGTATTTAAATCCAATGGCCCACATGTAAGGAACTGATATATCAATTGTCAGTTCGAGCTGATAATAGGAATTGTAGGGTGGGAACAGAATCAATGGGGATGTTTTTTAGCTTACATTAGGGGCAATACATTACGACATACAATTAAGGATTCAGTGGCCTAGTTGCTGTCAATCAATGGTGTATTTCAGTCAGCTCATTTTGTAGAATGTGGAATGACAGGGGTAGTGATTATTCTCTTGTTGATAGGTTTGTTGGCAAGGATTTTGTCCTCCTAAGGTGGAGTTACTGATGTGGCAGCTACTACAAGGGAGAATTATGGTTAAAGTTGTCCTTAACAGGTTTGGATTACTCAATAATTCTAGTTTATTGTGTTCGCTATGTATTGAGAAGGAAGAAACTGGAGACCATCTGTTTCTACAGTGTACATGGTCTTGGAAATTATGGGCAAAAGGGATGGGGTGGTGGGGAGTGTATGGAAGTGCGCCGAAGTCTATTATTGAGTGGGTTACTGGTTGGGTATTTCTATGCCCATTGCGAGAAAGCAGGAGAGCGTGGTCTACACTTTTCTTTGCCATAGTTTGGACAATATGGGAGTGTAGGAATCGTAAGGTCTTTAGTGATGTGGAACCCGATCTTGCTCTTGTTGTGGATTCAATTCAATTTCATGTTGCTTGGTGGTTCAAGCGTCATGGATGTGGCTCCAATGATCCTCTCACCACTCTTCTACGAGGTCTGAGTGAGTTTTGTAAGGATCCTGCAAAAGTGAAGAATCGTAAGCCGGACGTATGGGCGCCACCTAGTATGGGGACTTTGAAGTTTAACGTGGACGGGTTTGCTAGAGGTCAGCATGGGTTGGCTGGTATTGGTGGGGTTTTGAGAAATAGTAGTGGAATGGTGTTAATTATGCCTCTTCTCGTTTTTTGTTAGTACCCAGGATGCTGTCACGACTGAACTGATGGCCATTAGTAGGGCAGTTTCTTTGTGTGTGTCGAAACCTTCGTTGCAAGGACAAGTTATTGAAGTTGTCAGTGATTCCTTGGTTACGGTTACATGGATTAACTCTGATAATTTTGGAAGCTTTGCTCATGTCAAATTGGTTTACGATATCCAGGATTTGTTGAAGGTCCATGGGCACATGGCGGTTCGTTTTTGCTCGAGATCTTCCTTCTCCTATGCAGATAATTTGGCTAAGAAGGGCTCAAATAGAGAGGGGGATGTTATTCAATGGGGCAATATTTTATTTGGGTCAGGTTTGTTAAAAGTAGTGCAGTGAGGTTAGCGTGAGGTTGTTGTTTGCAGTGCTTTTGGTGCTGCACTGGCTGGTAATTTATAATCTTTAGGTTGATGTAGCTGGCTTGGTTATTTGGTTTGGTTTGGTTGTATCTGCACACTTTGTATTTGTGACTCTTCCTTCTTTGGGGTTATATTCCCTGCTTTAATAAATATTTTTGCTGTTTCAAAAACAAAATAGGGTAAATATATATATATATATAATTACCTAGAATTAAGAAGGATTAAGAAGGATTTAAGTATTAAGCAGCACAAACCCAGCCACCAGTTATGGTCTAATTAAGAACATAATGTTTGAAAAGTCAATTACACACCGCTCTACAATTACAGATTATCTTCTTTAGGAGGAATTTGAACATCAACTAATTGCCTATTTTCTGCATTTTCACCTGGATTATTTGGCTTATACTTGATAGCACATACAAGAAAAATCCCAAGTTGACGAGGCTTAACACGGCTAGAACCCAATAAAAATAATCCAATCTGCTATCATTAATGCCACGAGCAAGCCAATTCTGCCGGCCATTTCTTCCGGTAACTTTCTTGACAATTGTGACCAGAGCGCTGCTTACAAAGAAGCCAAGCGATATAGTTGTTAGGAAGAGACCGGTGCCAATTGCTTTCATTCCTTTTGGCGACTGTGTTATGAAGAAATCAAGCTGGCCAGCATATATAAACGCATTTCCTATACCCACAAAGATGAATTGAGGCAACAAGAAAAATGCACTCATTGGAAGAGTAGCACTTGTGTTGGTTTCACTACTCTTGGCTTTGGCATTAATAGTACTTAATCTTCTTGTTTCCACAATTGCTGCAGCTCCCATTGCAAGTATGGAGAAGAAGAGACCTATTCCTATTTTCTGTAAACTTGTCAAACCTGAAGAGATATATATATATATATATATATGAAATTATTATTAATTAGATTAACCCTGTATACACAAAATATTTGAATTGAGATATATATATATATACCTTGTTTTCTCTTAGAATATTTCTTGAATAAAGGCATAAAGATGCGATCATAGATAACGAGAGTGATCATAATGCCTCCAATTAAGAAGACATTGTAAGAGCCTGGTGGGATCATGAAATTTCCCAAGTGTCTATCCATGGCAGAAGCTTGTTGCACTGAGAAGCTGCCCATCTGTGCATAAACCGTCCAAAACATGATCGTTGATGCCCAAATCGGTATCAATCCGACCATCATCTTTACTTCCTCCACCCTTGTTACCGTACAAAGTCTCCATGGATTTGGAGTCGCCCTTTTCATGTCCTCTTCTGTGATGATGGATGCCTTGTCCAAGCAACTGTCACACAAATATAATATATATACATCAAATGTGTCATGCTACAGTATAAGATCAGTAACTATATATACAGGTTTGTTTAATAAAAACATATAATAACTCTCTTGACTACCATGTATATATTGGTAAAGTTCCTATATACTAGCTAAATCCACGTCGAATTCAACTACAAACCTGTATTTTTCTGTGCGAGAAATTGTTGTTTCCTGCGTATAGTCCTCGTGCAAAAAGCTAACAGTAGATGGAAATGGGACATTCCTTTTCTTTGAAGCAGCAACCAGAACTTGAAGAATTTGTAAAATTGGGCTACCAGCACGTTTCTTATATCGATATCTTTTAGTCCCAGAGAGAAATACAGCAAGTGCAAGAATCATAGCAACTGAGCTGATTCCATATCCCCAACTTCGACCTTTTTGGTCTTGTATCCAAACAAGAACTGTAACACCTAGTAGGGTTCCGAAGCTGATGATCAAGTAAAACCTGCCAAAGAAATACACCATATGTGCCTTTTCCTTGTCATCTTTCTGATCAAACTGGTCAGTTCCAAGCCCTGAAATACTTGATTTGATACCACCAAGTCCTATTCCGTACACATATAGAGCTAAGTTGAAGACACCCATTTGGAAGTCGTTGGCCTCTTCACATTTGTTGGATAAAGCTGAAGCTATGCAAGGAGGAGGGCGTAGTTGTGGCAGTCCTGTAGAAATGGCCAACATGCATGTACCCTAATTTGTCACCACCGTACCCCATTTATCAGTCATTTTAATTATCAAATAAAAGTTTAGTAAAGTGAGTTATTCGAACCTGAGATATATATTATCATGAAATATAAATAGACCGAAATAAAATGATCAAACTTACCAGTGCATTAACAATGGCAAAAATGACTATCGTCCAATATCGGCCGAAGAATGTGTCTGCAAGTATACCTCCAAGCAAGCAGAAAAGGTACGATGAGCCCCCAAAATTTGTAGCAACATTTGAAGCAGTTGCACTTGGAAGATGCATTGTTCCCACTACATATGTCACGATGTTCACCACAATTCCCATTGTTGCCATTCTCTCGCACACTTCAATAACTTTCAAATTAAAAAAAAAAATTTATTTATTTATTTATTTTAAACTACTACAAATTTTGAGTTTAGAAATACACATTTTCAGTCTCATTTATTTGGACATGAGAAATACATAAATCACCAGTTTTCATCATGTCAGTAATTTGACGTGGAATAATATATATATTTTTAATGCATTTGCTTCATGTAAATCATGCTACCCACTATCCACTACCCAGTACCAGCTGTTCCTGTTACTATTTGATGATTATATTGAAATCTTATGGAGAACCCATTAAAAATGAATTCTTTTCTTATTTTAAAGACTAATTAGCATTTGGCTCCCCTAAATTGTACACAAAGTTGCAATCTGCTCCCTAAATGTTTTTTTTAGGCGTTAAACCCCGTGAACCATTGAAAATTGGTAGAAAGTGACGGAATAGGGACATAACCCCTATACTCAGGGGGTAGATTGCAACGGTTTATGCTGATTTCCAACAATTCAAGGGGTTTAACACCTAAAAAAAAATTAAGTGTCAGATTACAACTTCACGTACAATTCAGGGGGGGTCTAGCGCCAATTAGTCTATTTTAAATTTGGGTTGAAAGAATTCTCCTCTAGCTTAATTAGCGAATGTTTGTTGCACGGTACAGGGATGGGACTGATAATTTGGGGATTCGGAGAAAATAATCTCGTGGAGTCACAAGAATTTTGTTGCAATTAATCCCACCTCTACCAGGAATTGTGATCTGTGAAACCCACTCCTCTCCTATCACCGAAAAAATCGGCCTTTTGTGTAATAAAAATATATAATTTTTTTAGTTCTTTAAATTTTGCACTGTCCTTAGACGGGGATGAGTTTAATTTGTGCAATTGTTATTGTGTTGGGTGGGTATACTAAAAATTAAAAAACTTAAAAGAATGTGTAATATATATTATACTAATGGAAGAACTTTTAAGAAAATAATAATATTATTTTAAAGAATTATAATGGAAGAAATTAAGGTTAAATTGATAATCCATTTCTCTCTCTTTGGTACGGAAATTAAAACTAAAATAAAAATTAAAGATTTAACACATGAAAGTGAAATATTAGGCAAAGATCTGAACATATTATATATAAAAATAATAATAATAAATAAATAAATAAATAAATAAAAAAGATTACAATAGAATTAAGAAGAATAAATAAATGAGAAATACCTAGAATTAGAGCAGCAGAAACCCAACCACCAGTTCTGGTCCTATCAGCAGCATTGCCCTTGTAATCAACTGCATCTGAGATTAAGGATTGCATATTCTTCAATTCCTTCGACAGTTTCAGAGAATTCAAGACTTACAATTTCTACTGTTTTCTCGATCTAATGAATTCTCATTTGCAGCACCACCACTTTTAGTTGGTCTATATAGTACACACAAGTCTAAATAAAGTCTAAACTTGATTTGAAAATACAGCTGCATTGTCTACATTCGTTGGATACATATACATTGATCGACTCATTACAATAACAATAATTTGTTTGATTTTATTTCCAGATCTAGACTCTCGAGAAAGTAGTATACCAATTTTTCTACAAAAAATCACTTACTATAAAAGTGTAAATTTGAAATAATTATCGGGATCGAGAAATTAAGGAAAGAGAGATAGGGAGTCCATATTGTCACAGTTTATTTTTGCTCACCCCTTAAAAGGAATAAGCATTACTGATTACCCCCTTCCCACGTGTTAATATGTGTCAATTTGTTAATTATTAATTTACCTGTTTGCCCTTATGATAGTTAATTTTGTCAACCCTTAATTAACAAATGGACACATATCGACATGTGGGGAGGGGGGTAATGCTCACCCCCTTGAAAGGGGGTGAACAAAAATGAACTCATATAGTCATATTGTCAGCCAAAAAATAAATTGTTTGTAGACTTTAAAAAAAAAAAAAAAAATTTATTACAAAATAAACCTGCAGTAAAATCAATTAGGGATGAAAAAAACTCTAGGATTTTTTTTTAATTTTTAATTTTTAATTAATTTATTTATTTTTTACTTCTATTTTAAACTTTTTTGGGGCTCTTTTAGTAGGTATTAAACATGCATTTAATACACTATGATTAACCCCCAAAAAAAAAGTTTTTCAATTACAATTATTCTTATATAGTAATAAATAAATAATTTCCAAAATAATTAAATAAAATATTAATTATAATATCAAATTAATGTTAAATTTCATAAAAAAATTATCAATAGTAATAAATCAAGGGAGAATTATAAATAATCCCCTAACTTTTGATTAAATACCAAATCAAACCCTCTGGTTTGATGAATCAACAAAAAATCCCCTACTATTAGTTAACAGTTAGTTGACCGTTAGTTGACTATTTGACTTTATATATATCAAATTCTACAATTTAAATCCTTTATTATAAACGGAATTAAAAAAGGAAAATATAATAAAAATATATACTAATAATAATAAAATCAATTTCAAACAATTTTTTTTTTAATTTTAAATAAATTTTTTGTTTAAATTTTATATTGATTTTATTGCTTTGTTATAATATATTTTCATATATTTAATTTCATTAAAATAATATTTTTTTATTTTTTATTTTCTAACATATTTTTATTATATTTTTTTCATTATTTTTTTAGTTTAATTATAGAAAAAACCACTTAAATAATTATATTTCATTAGATTTAATTAAAGTCAACTAATGGTCAACTAACTATCAACTAATGGTAGAGTTTTTTTTTTTTTTATTCAAACCAGAGGGTTTGATTTGGCATTTGATCAAAGTCGAGATTATTTATGATTCTCCCATAATTCAATGATAACGTAACAAAAATTTTAAATAATATTTTTTAATAGGATATTAATGGTAACACATTAAAACACATTCATTACTGCATTCAATACACTAGATTCCTTTTCAAAACATATCAAACTTACCTTCTTTTTTTTTTAATATTTTTTTTAACATTATCTATTCACCTATTTAGATAAGGTATTTTTTTTAAAGCTTTTTGTCGTTGGTAGGATTTGAGCCGCTGACTTGAGAGTCATTTGCCCAAACCCCAAGCTCATCCATCTATCAGCTTAGCTACGCCCTGAGGGCATGTCAAACTTACTTTTAATTCATTTACAAATAGTCATAAATAAATAATTTTCAAAATCATAATTAGGGGTGTGCAGGATCCAATCCAATCCAGATCCATTGGATCGGATCCAGATAGGTGATTGGATCAGATTGGATCCTAAATTTTGAAATCCATTGGATTGGATCGGATCTTGGATTTCCGTTTGGAAATCCGCCAATCCGCCTAAAATATTAGGCCTTATTTTTAATTGGGCAATTTATTTTATCTACTACTTTCTAATGTAAAGACCCAACCAAAATACAATTTTTAATGTTACTATTTTGGGTTTTCTTTCTCAATTTCTCTACAGCCAACAATCCACCATCTTCTTTTCTTCTTTTCTTCTATTCTTCTTCATCAACATCACGGCTTATTAAGTTTACATTTGGAGCTAATGTATAATGTTTATAACTTATTGAATTATATAAAGTTTATAAGTTATGTCATGTATTTTTTTTAATGTTAATTTTATTTGAAATAATTAGTAATGTTTAAATAATTTATTTGATTTTAATTATTTCAGATTATAACTTTTATATATTACGAATGACTATATATTAATTCGATCCATCGGATCATATCGGATTGGATCGGATCGGATTGTGCTATAAAATTGGATCGGATCGGATTGCAATTTCTTCGATCCAATCGGATCGGATTGGATCTTGGATCATGGCAAATCCATTGGATCCGATCCGCCGCACACCCCTAATCATAATTAAGGGTATGACTAAGTTGCAGTTAACAGTAATGTTTGTTTTTTTTTTTTTTTCTTTTTTTTTTTTGGTTTTTAAGTGTTAACATCAGTGTTAATGGGGTAATTATGAAAAGAAGATATTTTCTTTAGTTTATTTATTTATTTATATTTTTTAAATCTTTGAATTTTATAGACATTTGGATTAAAATTCAATGTGTAATTTTCACCCGATAACATTGTTGTTAATAGCAATTTGGCCAAACCCTAAAATTAATACAAAAATAACTTTGTCCAAATTAATTTTGAAGAGTCAAAAGATGGATTTATCTGATTTAAAACATTTAAAGATAATACTCGTAAATAAATAAAAGAAATAAATCTTAGTAATTGAACATATGTCAACAGATCTATTTATGTCACGATAAAGATTAGCTACGTAAAAGATCAAAAATCCAAAAGAATTACATACATAATGCATCTCCATCAAAGTTATCCCTGGTACCTAATCATTTTTAACCCACTATTATTTGTATTGCAAGTTGATTATTTTTTTTCTTGGAAAAACAAGCATCCGTTGCAATATACTTCAATTAAACTATTTTATCCTCCATGAAATCCTTGCATCGGAGGTGAGAAACAATTAAACTAATTTAGCAAAAATGTTTACTATTTTTTTTCTTAATATTGATTTAATTAAATGTGAAATTTTAAGTGAAAAAAATAATACAAATGACACCTTATTCATTTTTCTTAATTACTTTGTTTGATTTAATTAAAAACAAAATAGTTATATATATATTTGAAGTATTATACTGATACATAAATTCGGGATTTTTTTAGTAAGGCAGAGGACTCAAATCTGAAATCTTATGATGCATGTGTGAGTGGTTCAGGTGACATGTGACATTGCATGAACCAGTTTAATTACAGAATCACATGTACCAAAATATCAGTTTGATTTTAAAGTGTGTAAATAATAAAAAATAACCTTATACTTTTATATGTAAAAAGAAAAAATTAATAATTTAACCACATTCGAACTAACTCACTAAAAAAATCACCCCATCGCAAAAATCAAATTTCAATAAACACTCATTCTCAAAGGATTTGGCTCAAACACATACATAATAAAAATCTTATTTTAATTGCATCATACTGTTTTTAACATCATTCATTTTGTATGTTGCAATAATTGAAATTTTAGTTTAACAAATAAATAAATTTTTGAAACATACGAACAACATGTAAAAACATAGTATTTCAACGTTGCATTGGTTTGACGCGGTTGATTCGGATTATTTTTCCATCTTCTAGGAAATGGTCAAATGACCACATTCTATCGAGTAATATTCCGGTTATCTACCATCCAATGAAGGAAACGGTACTTATCCCCATGCATCCAGCATCTAGGTTACAATATCTTATTGATTTTCACTTATTTTCATCCCTATAGAACAAGGAATGATTAAAAAAAATGTTAATATGATTTCTGTTAGATACCAAATACAATTTTTACAAAAAGTCATTTTAATACCTCCTTGTTACTGATTTCTAAAGACCGTACGTATGTGCTTACATAAATGGGAACGTCATCTAACACTTTCAATAGTACCACCTTCTCCACAAAGCCATCAATTGGCCACTCGAGCCCCTTCGACAGTGCCTCTGTATCATCAGTCCTATCCTATGCTACAGATCTCGCTAACATATACAATCAGGCTTCCAAGTAATAGGTTGAAACCGGTCCTGAACAACCAACCCGTTCTGTCGATACAGGTTCCTTGACATGACAACATCAAAAGGACTCTGGTGAAACCGTAGATGTTCATCCGTGGCTGTCAAGTTGAAAAAGACCATTATCATCACGGTAAGAAATATGGTGTATTAGCTCCTTACCATAATTCTGGTGAGTTTTTATTTTTCTCTAATTTTCATTTTTTAAAATTTTTTTTTTTTTTTTTTTTCTGTTTACATAACTCACCATAATTCTTGTGAGATTTTATTTTTCTCAAATTTTCATTTGTTTTTATTTTTTTTTTCTGCTTTTTTATTTTTTATTTTTTATTTTTTATAATTTTTTTTTACAATTTTTTTCTGTTTTACATAGAACAAATGGCGCTGCTGTTTTCCTGCTGCCTGTGTTGCTGCCTACTTCTTCCCAACTTTCATGCTTACATGGAGCATAATGACACAGTCGGGTCTGTCCGGTGCCCCATAATCAATTCGCATCCAAAACATAAAAATCCATAGATTTGTTTTTTGAAAATTAATCTCTCTCTCTCTCTCTCTCTCTCTCTCTTGCATGCAGTAAAAAACTCATCAATATATTTTCTTTTAAATTGTTGAATTTCAGTCTAATATGTATAAACTACCTCATAATGCATCAAATTGAAACTGTAAAAAAACTCCGATCTAATTTTTTTTTAGAGCTTCTTTTGACAATCCAATTTTTTATTTTAACACTTTTTTTCTAAAGACACTCCATTCTCAAAATTTAAATTTTAAAAAAATTTCTAAAGACACCTTCTTTTGTTCTAAGATTATTCTTTTTATCTTTTGACACTTCTATTTTAAAAACACTTTATTTAAAAAATAAATCTCTAAAGACATTCCATTTTACTTTAATAAAAGTTAAAACAAATCATCGTAGTTTTTGGATTCATCCGAGGAGAAATCTTTTTGAATTAAATTTAAAAAAAAAATTATCTCTTATAAATCATTAGATTAAATATTACATATTAAACACTCTTTCCTAAATTTTTAATTACCATATTAAACTCTCTCTCCTCTACTACATATATCTAACTTTCTATCTCTATTCTTTCTCAAGTAAGACTAACAGTTAAGAGAAAAAAAAAAAAAAACTTAAGAATAAGCTTGATTGTTAGGAACCATAAAATATGTATATATTAAAAAAAAGAAAAAAAGTATCCTGTTTTTCAAAAAAAAAAAAAAAATCGAAATATGAAAATGTTTTTTGTTACTGTTGTAGGTATGTGATGATTGCCTAGAGAATTTTAATTCTTTCGTCAGTCTTAGAAATTCTAAGTTTAATCGAATCTAGTTGTAACAAATCAAGTTTTCATATATCGGTTTTTTTTTTTTTTTTTTTTTTTTTTTTTTTTTGAAAAACAAGGTATTTGTATTGACTTATATATATATATATATATATATATATATATAGATTTTCTATTATCAGTTCGAACTGACAATAAATATATTAGGATGAAGAATGTGGACCACTAAATTTACATACTTTGACTCAAAGTGTATGCACTTGTCAAAATTTCTCCATAATATGTAGTCTACATTCTTCGTCCTGATATATTTATTGTCAGTTCGAACTGATAATAGAAAGACTGTATATATATATACATATATATATATATATATATATATATATATTAATGTTGGTAAAAAACCAAAATATTCATAAGTTTATTTTCTTTAACTATTAATTAGAGATTGATCAAGAAAATATGGAGATATGAATTTTTTTATAAAAAAAAAAAAATAGAGAGAGAGAGAGAGAGAGAGTAATTATGAGAGAGTGTTTAATACATAATATTTAATCTAATAATTTAGAAGAGATAATTTCTTTTTTTTTTTTTTTAATAATTTAATTAGGTTGGAGTGTCTTTGGAATTTTTTTGTCTTATTTAGTAATTTTAATTTAGGTTAAAATTTTCATTAACAAAAAAAATTAAATTGGAGTGTAAATAGATAATTTATGGATTGTAAGGCGAAGATTTTTTTTTATTTTTTTTATTTTTAATATCAAGTGTTTGAAGTGTGTGTGTGTGTGTGTGTGTGTGTGTGTATATATATATATATATATATATATATATATATATAGTAGTTTTCCAATAAGGACTTTTTACAATGCACACTTTAAGCACATTTGATGAAATTATATGGAATATATTGAATCTTGATTTGATTTTTTGTATGGATGGTGAAAACATTAAAATACATTTATGGGAAAAAATTAAAAAAAAATTCGGGTGCAAGAACTAATTTTTTCCGATTTTTTTTTTGAAGATAAAACATTTAAACATATGGATTTATATATATATAAAATAGTTCTCAAATCCAAAAAAAATTCCAAAATTGTACCAAATGTGTATTTTAATTTTCTTAGGATGCATACAAAAAATCAAATCAATATTCAATATATTCAGTGCAATTTCATCAAAGATGCTTAAAGTGTACATTGTAAAAGTACTTATTGGAAAATTACTCTCTCTCTCTCTCTCTCTCTATATATATATATATATATATATATATATATGGTGGTTCTCTCATAAATACCTTGTTTTAACATAAAGTAAGGACCTCAACGAAATCCATCGATTTAAATGATTTTGATCTGAATTTTGTTGTGGATTATAAATTCAATATATATATATATATACAAAATTTGATTTTTTTTTCAAACACTTTAACTATTTGTTTCCGATTTATTATTATTATTATTATTATTATTATTTTATAATATGAAGCATTGGAAAAATGATGAAAAATAGGATAAATGAAAAAAATAGTTGTAGTGCTTGAAAATTTTTCATATTTTGTTTTCAAATATATTTCATTAAACTTATCATCCACAAAAAAATTCAGAACGTAATTTATTCAAATAAATGGATTTCATGGAAGCCCATACTTTATGTTAAAATAAGGGATCCATTGTGTATATGGTTTTCTCATAATGGATATACCGTCAGTGAGATTTTTGGCGCAACAATTGGTTGGGGGTTCCCATTCTGGAGCTTCTGGGGATTCCTGATTACTTGGCTAGCCCACTCAGGGCAAGGGTTTCTGATTTTATCCATGAGGGCATGTGGGTTCTTGACGATAGTTTTCGAGCCCATTTTTCGGATCTCTGTTTTTGGATCGATAGGATTGCTATCTCTCCAGTTTTAGATTCTTTGGTGTGGGCTCATTCTCAAGATGGGCAGGTTTCTTGCAAGTCGACTTATTCCCGTATGATTCGTGGTTCTCCTCAGGTCCCTTGGTGGATGGATGTTTGGTGCCGTTTTATCCCTCCTTCCCATTTAGCTTTGACATATCGTCTTTTGTTGAATCGGCTCCCCACAGAGGATCACTCGTGTAGGGCTAGGTTTCACTTAGCTTCCCAGTGCAGTGTTTGTGGCGTTAACAGTGAGTCGTCTGATCATCTTTTCTTCTGGTGCCCCCTAGTGGCTACTTTTTGGGAGGCTATTTTTTCAGCTTTTCAGCAGCGTATTTTTGCTGATTCGTGGAGTTCGTTCTTCTCTTAGGCAATGTCAGTTTTGTTTAGTGATCAGGTGCAGGTTTTATGGAAGACGGTTATTCATGTTGTGGTTTGGAGTGTATGGTTTACCCGTAACCAGTGGATTTTTTAGAGTAGGGTTGTGGATTTCAAATCTATTTTGTTTTTGGTTTGGCGTGCGATGTTTGACGCTAACCAATTAGAGATTGGGTGTATACGTAACCGTGTAGATGATCTTTTGATTCTTCATCGGTTTGATCTTTGTGGTCGTCCGGCTAGGGCCCCAGTTATCAAGAGTGTGATTGGTCACCTCCGGCTCTTGGTTGGATCAAAGTTAATACTGATGGTGCCGCCTTGGGTTCTTCAAGTGCTGGGGGTTATGGGGGTGTCTTTCATAATTGTAGAGCTTTTGTGAAGGGTTGTTTTACTGTTCCTCTTGGTCAAGTATTTACATTTGAGGCGGAACTTCTTACAGCTTTGATGGCCATTAATTTTGCCTGGCAGAGTGGGTGGCATCGGATCTGGCTTGAGAGTGATTTTTCTTATGTGGTTCAGCTGCTCTCATCTCACTCATAGCAGGTTCCTTGACCGATTAGGCAGGCTTGGCAATGTTGTATCTATTAGATATTGAAAATGGAGTTTCAGGTTTCTCATATCTTTCGGGAGGGGAATCAGGTTGCGGAAGCTTTTTATAAGCATGCTTTGGGGTTGGAGGTTGATTCGTGGTGGTCTAACACCCCTTCTTTCTGCTCTTTGTTGGTTGGCAATGATTGCATGGATCAGGAGTCTTTTCATTTTTCTTGATGTTTTTTGTTTTAATTTTTTGTGGCCTGTGCGCCACTGTTTTTGTTGGGAATGTTTCCCTTGGCTTTTGTGCTTTTGTGCTTTTCTGATTTTTGTTACTTTTCATTTTATTATTTTTATTATTATATGGATGGATACTGCCTAAGGGTTTTTCAGCATATGATCGCTTGTGATACTTTTTCCCTCTACGCGAGTTTAATTATATTTTTTTTGAAACAACAAATTTATTAATGAAGGGGAATAAACCCACCAAAACAAGCAAAACAAATATATGCAAGCCAATAAAGAACCAACCAAATTACAAAATCCCTGATCAGATCATCACACCAAAATAGCCAAAGAAAAACACAACCCCCAAAAAAAAGGCCCAAAACAAACAAAGCATAATAACAAAGGTAGGCTACTGCAACTAATAGCCAGTGATTTACACATTTCCCCATTGGATTGACATCCCCTCCCCTATTAGAATCCTTCTTAGCCAAACTATCCGCATACGAATTTGAAGCTCTTGAACTAAAACTATTTGTTTGAATTTTCCAATATTTATCTCTTTTTTTTTTTTTTCGATCCCTTTATATTTAACAAAATCGAGATAAATAGTTTTGGTGCTTGAAAAATTCTCAAATTTTGTTCATAGGTAGATTTCATTAAACTTATCATCCACAAAAAAATTCAGATCAAAATTTATAAAAATAGATGTGATTTCATCAAGGTCCTTACCGAAATTAAAATAAGATATACCTCACTTGATAACTACTATATAAATAAATAATATATAGGGGAAATACCCCTTTTTAGTCAGAAAATTAGGAGGTTTATTGTTTTTACCCAAGATTAGTATTTTTATTGTTTCTACCCTACAATTGACTATAGAGATTGAAATGCTGAAATGCCCCTCATTTTCCCATTTTTCATTATTTTATTAATATCTCTTCAATCTCTCTCTCTCTCTCTCTCTCTCTCTCTCTCTCTCTCTCCACCAAAAACGATCTCTCTCTTCCCAAATTTCTCTCTTTGTTCTCTCTCTACCAGATACGATTTGCTGAAATTTTTTTCCCTTTTTTTTGTTTGAAATTATATCGCTCTTCAATCTCAGCTTGAAACAAAATCCCATCTCTTTAAAGAACCCATTTATATTTGAAACCATTGTAATTGGAAACAAAATCTCTATAACAACACCATTGTTGAAACCTAAAAATTATTTGTGTTCAAACCCCTTTAATTCAGATTTGGCTTCACTTGTCACGGATTCGGCGGTGTTTCTCCAGATCTGTTCTTCTTCTTATAATTTTTTTTTTATTTTTTTTGTTTCTCTAGATCTATTCTTCTTCTTTTTATCATTTAAAATAATTTTTTTTTTTTTGATGAAGATCGATGAAGATTGGTGTTGTACTGTTGTTGTTTGAGATTGACGATGAACTGGGGAATTTTCGATGATGATGATGATTGAAAATAAAGTTAAATTTTCTCCAGATCTCTTCAAAGGTTTTTTAGTTTTTATTTTTTATTTACTTTTTTATTTGAAGAGATTTGAAAATCCATCCAGATCTCTTCAAAGATTTTTTAATTTTTTTTGGTATGAGGAAATCTGAAAAATTTCCAAATCTATTCAAATTTGGAAATTTTTATAGATTTGGAAATTTTTCCAAATTTCTTTAAACACACTAGGCCAGACCAATTAAACACACTACGTCAACTCAATTAAACACACCAAGGCAGACCAATTAAACACACTATGACAACCCAATTAAACACATAATGGCAAACATATTAAACACACCAGGGTAGACCAATTAAACCCAATTAAACACACCAGGGCAATTCAATTAAACACACCACGGCAACCCAATTAAATACATCAGGGCAAACTAATTAAACACACCACGGCAACCCAATTAAACACATTAGAGCAGACCAATTAAACACACCAGGCCACCAATTAAACTATGGGTGGGCAAAAAAGCCCATACACCGTTTGGTCCGATTTTCTACTTTTAAAAAAACGGTATGGGTTTATTTTAGTAAAACAGTATGGTTCGGTCCGGTCTGTTGTCCAAGGATATTAAACTCGGACCAGACCATAAACCGAATACTTTTAGTATTACTATTATATGTCACACCCAAAACTTTATAATAAAATTTTAAAAATAAAAGGTTAAAGTCAAAAACCCTAATTTATTATTTCATTTTTGTTTTTTTTCGGCCACCAGCCGTACAAGTTCGTACTAAATGAAAACCTCCATTAACAAATAAAATTCCAAGCATGGGATGGTAAAAGATTTCAATTTGTTTCCATTATCTTACAAAGTTATCACTAATAATAAAAAATATTAATAATATTAAACTAAATTAGTGCAATTTTCATGATTTAGTTGTATAATTCAATTGCATTGTCATGATTATAGCAATAGCAAGTGATTTTATTTATTATTATTTTTTCTACTTCCACAAATTCTACACAACACTTTATTTTATTTTCATTACTCTTTTTTAGTTTGATGAATTGTACGTAACAGTAACTTGCATGTTGATGGATAAAATCGTGTTATAAAAACCTAACTCGCAAGTGCACGAATCGTGAGATAAGTACAGCAACAAGTAGGGATCGTTCCCACGAGGAAAAGTGATTTATTAATTATAACTAATTCTAATTAAAGCTAAGCAATTAACAGTATCCAAGAGATTTTGATTGATTGATTTAGAACCAAATTATCTAAGAAAGCAATTAACAAGAATATGTGAATGTGATCAAGAGGTAAGATGACTAGGTCATAAATGCTCCCCAACTACGTTTACTCAATGCTTCGAATTGACTTTGATAAAAGATATTAATCCAGTTAAGGGTTCGTTCTTAAATTAAGTATGATTATTACCGCATGGTCCTGGAATGAATCAAGTATTCTCAATTATAATTTACTTCAAAAACTTGAGATATAAATTACAACCGAAAACCCATTAAGCGAAAGAACTAGTGAACCAAAACTTACATCCAAAACTTGGGGTGGCTAATTTTAAACATTCAATTGAAGATTGGTTGAGAATGGTGAAACCCATGCGCATCTCAACCATTAAATTATCAAACAACCCTAAATTCATGCCTAGCATAAAACTATGCATTAACAAGAATAAAGAATAAAGAATTATGACATAGGATGGATTGAATGAATCAAAACTTGAATTAAGAAAATATAATCAATTCTAATAAATAGTATTCATAGAGGTCCACATTGATTCCTTAGTATGGAGTTAGTTACACATCATGAAAATAACAAGACAAGAGATAGAGGAGATAAAACCCATTGAAAAGCTTCAATAAATTCTTCAAATCTTCGATGTTGAAATCTTTGATGTCTTCGAATCTTCTATGTGTCAAGATGAATGATAGAATTGTGTGATGATTTGTGTAGTAAAAGGTTTGTGTTCCAGAGGGTGAGCTAGTGTCCGAGAGAGGTAAACCCTAAAATCTTCTCAATATAAATAGGCTTCCAGTTCCTAGATGTGAAAAGACATCTTGTGTTAGACAATTTTGTCAAACTGCTGTGACTACCGTTGCGAAAGCCGTAGCGGTATCGGCAGCAGTCTTCTCATTTGATGGAGCAACGATGTGGCTCTGAGAGCGGTTGGACAGTGGTTGGAACAGTGGTCTCTACTGTTGTTGGAATGCTGCTGAACCGCTGTCCCAAAATTAGGAGCGGTAATGGCAGCGCTTTTGGCGTTTTGCTAAGAAGCCCTTGAGATCGTCTTAAATAGCACATTTTTGCCTGACATTCTTCAAACAACTCAATTGGATCCAATAACCTGAAAATGCTCAAACACACACATTAAACCCCTAAAAGACTCGAGAAACAAACAAATGATAGGACGAATGGGGATCGAAAACATATACAATAAATGACCGATCACATGTCTCGTTAATTGCTCACTTTATCATGCCATATATTTTTTTAAATGGTCAAGCATTTGGATTTCAAGTCAAAAGTCGTTAGACCAAACCAGACAGAACCGAATAAATATAATTTGGTCTAGTCTGATCTAAAAAAAAAAGAATGGTCCAAACTGGTCCGATTTTTCAAAAGACCGAAATTTTTGGTTTGGTTCGGTTCTAGTCAAAACCGGACCATGTCTAGCCCTAAATTAAACACACAATGGCAAACCAATTACACCCACCACGGCAACCCAATTAAACACACAAAGGCAGACCAATTAAACACACCAGGGCAGACCAATTAAACCCAATTAAACACACCAGAGAAACTCAATTAAACACACCATGGCAAGATCAGGTGTAAATAAATTAAACATACCATGAAAAATCAATTAAACACACCAGGGCAAAACCAAATTAAACACACCAAGTCTAACACAATTAAACAAACAAGGGCAAAAAAAAAATTGTAGAAGAAGAAGATGGAGGCCTGGGAAGAAGAAGAAGAAGAAAAACAAAATAGAGAAAAAAAGTTTTATTTTTTTTATAAAGAAAATTAGTCTTTAAAAATAAAAATCAATAAAAAAAAAAAAAAGGGTAATTTTGTCCAAAAAGTTGATTTTTTTGATCAAAACAATCAAAACACTAATTCTAGCTAAAAACAATAAAGCTCCTAATTTTTTGGTTATAAATTTTACCCTATATATAGAAAGAGAGAGATATGTCTATGAAAGGCAAAAAGGGTGGTACATTTCATATTAACTTGTTGGAAATTGAAATAATTGATATCAAATAATTATGATTATTTAATATTTATAATATTCATGAATATTGCATGCATATATATATATCAGAAATTCTATTATCAGTTTGAACTGACAAAAGTTATATTAGTTCCTTGCATGTGGGCCACTGGATTTAAATACTTTGACTTGGCTGTATGCACTTGTCAGTCAAAGTATTTAAATCCAGTGGCCCACATACAAGGAACTGATATAACTTTTGTCAGTTCGAACTGATAATAGAAAGACTGATATATATATATATATATATATATATATATATATATATATATATATATATATATATGAGGTATTGAAAGAATGTTGTACAGGAAATTAAAATCAATTGAATACTCCAATAACTATACATTACGCCCATTTAGTAGATAAATTAAACTAACCCTTGGAAAAATAAATGCAAGGCTTTAAATATAATAATTAAGAGAAAAAAAAAAACATAAACCCTTCAGATTCATTATAGATATAATAATAATAATAATAATAAGATGAGGTTGACTCAATGATAAAGTCCCTCACACCCACACCATGAGTTTATGGGTTAGAGTCTCCCCCTCCCCCACAAAACCCTGAATTATTGTAATATTTCAATAATAATAATAGAAATTAAAAGTTTATAGAATTTAAATCCGAACCTACCTCACGACGGCACTTGATGCATTGAGACTCACATATTGGGAAACCTAGCATTACTCTATTTATGTATATTTTTCATTGCAAATAAGCAAGTTAGATTGTATTTATTTCTTGGGTTAATATTAAAAAGAGGAAATAGGGATATATAGCACTTTTAAATTTTTGACTTGTACAACTATCCCACTTTAATAACTCTTGTTTTAATAGCACCAAAAATGGAATTTGGACAAAAATACCCCCCCAGCTTCTTTTCTTTTCTCTTATGTGTCCTTCACCTTCTTTCTTCTTCTTTTTTCCAAAACCTCCATTGATGGAGCTTCAATGGAGGTGCCACCGTCGACCGGCGAGTTGATCGACAAAACCATCGGCAAAACGTCCGTTGTGTGCCACCCGTTGTAACGGAAGTATCCATTTTTAGTTTCGAGCTGTATGGAGAGAGAAACGAAGCCAAACCCGAATCATCTTCGAACCTTCATCGTCAGATCTACGATGATCCGTCACAAATCCGACAAAACCGATGGTGCCAACAAACTCGACGTCGTCTGATCTTCTATATCCGACTATCTCCGGAGTCAACCGGCGCCATCGTCAACTCGTCATTGTCACCATTGATGGAGGTCGAACAGAATAAGTCTCAAACAAACTTGAATTAAGTCTTGAAACGCATCAATAAGTCTCAAAAACTCATGAATAAGTCTCGAATTTGTAAAATAAGTCTTGAATTTAACCTAATAAGTCTCGAAACTGAAAATAAGTCTCGAATTTTCGAGAAAAAAAAAAAAAAAAAACAAAGGAAAAGAGTAAGTGGGGGTTTTTTGGTCTCACCACCTATTTTGGTGCTATTAAAACAAGACTTATTAATGTGGTGCTATTTGAACAAGCCCTCCCCCAAAAAGTGCTATTTAATTTTTGAACCCTATTAAAAACCTCCCCTCACCTTTGAACTATTATTGAATGTATAGTTACATATGCTATTAGTGTAGAAATTAACCTCCCCTATGGACTAACACTGTTATCATTTCGCTTTCATTTCGCTTGTGTTTACTGAGTTTGACCGTTAAAAAGTCTAAAATGTCCATATTTAAACTTCAATTGTATGAATTGACCATTATACCCTCATATTTTTACCAAATAAATTAATAAAATAATACAAAAGATGAGAATGTTAACTTGTGAAGGAGAAATTATTTTTTAGAAAATTTTATCCCTAAAAATAACAAAATTACAAATAAACCAAAAGCATTGAAAATATACCAGAATATGTATTTATTTTTCTTTTTTTATAAATCCAAGCAAATACTCAGTTTCAATGTTTTTGGTTCATTTATAATTTTGTTATTTTTAGGGATAAAATTGTTCACAAAATAACTTCTCATTTGCAAGTTAACATTCCCGCATTTTGTATCATTTTATTAATTTATTTGGTAAAAATATGAGGGTATAATAGTTAATTCATACAACTGAAGCTTAAATAGGGACATTTTAAACTTTTTAAACATCAAACTCAGTCAACACAAACGGAATGCTAACAGTGTTAGTTCCATAGGGGAGGTTTCTAAAATAAAAGGATTTGTAACTATACATCCAATAATAGTTCAAAAGTGAGGGGAGGTTTTTAATATTAACCCTTATTTCTTTAACCAAATGTGTGAACACAAATGTCCTAGCTGAAGTTGTGTTGATGTCTATTAAAGATTTGAGAATTTTGTTTTAAAATTTGTTAGGGAATGAAATAAAAAAAGGTTTGTGCATTCTATTTATTTTTATATATATATATATATATATATATATATATATTTGAAATGGATATATCCTATTTATTTCACAATATATATATATATATATATATATGAAAAAAAAAAAAAAAAAAAAAGGTATCCGGTCGGATAACCAAGTATACCCGCACTGTCGTACGTAGTTCAAAATCTGACCAGGGTATTACCCAAAAAATCCAAACCGGATATAGCCAGATACAAGCTTGGCCGAGGCCATCCTTAATCACTAATAAGGACAAAAACAATTTAATCAAAGGGCAAATCCGAGGGAGATTTTATGTTATTTGCTCTTCTTCTAAATTTCAATATATCAAATCATAGTATACAATTTCACATGTCTTACAAAAAAAAAATATTACACTTTATTCATTTCCTATTCTTCTAAACAAAACCATTCCCATATAGGCATACATTAATACAATGATCAGTTTGGTCATAATATCCTAGATTGAAAGTTCATACTAGAGAGTAGAGACTAGAGTAAGGCACTAGGCAGGAGATCGGGTTAGATGAGATGACACCAAAAAAGAACCAAAATTAGGACAAGATAAGCACCTTTCATGCATGGCTACCCACTTGAAGAGTTCTTGGAGAATATGCTTTTGAATTCGATGGTTGGTATGCCATCTTCTGCAAAACTAGGCTGAGGACTAGTCAGTCCAATTCCTTAATCAAGAATCCAAACATGGGGCACAGAATCCACCGACTTCTGTTGAGATTGAGATTGAGCCATTGCTAGGCACATATACATCGCCACCACATCTTTTCATTCTATATAAGATTCGGCTCCTATCACTACTTTCCATATGCCCCGTTGATTGAAAGTAGTAATGATGGAAGAAAAAAAATTTATATTTGATAATTGACACTTTTGGAAGTAAGATTGAATTTTGATACTAACTTTTTAAAACTGTGTTCTATAGTTGCATACTAACTTTTAAGTACACTTTCTTGGATAATGTTGAGTGAGCAAGTCTTTGATAAATTTATTAAAAATTTATTATAATTTTGAAGTTTGAAGATGAAATATGATTTGAAAATTCAGGATTTTGTAAGTGTCATGCAAAATGCTTACCATTGAATCAATATCATCCTATATACTATTAAATCAGATTTTAATAAGCTCGAAAGGATAATTGATTTTGAATAAGCTTTAAATTGGATTGTTTGTCAGTTTAATGTTTTGGGTTTCCTCACAAAAAGAACACATGCATACTAAAATCATTCAAGTTTTGTGATTTCAAACAAAAAAAGAATAACTAACATGCATATCCTGAATAAAACAGTGGGAACATTGTGTCTTATATATTTGTTTTTCTTTGTCCTATAATTAATTCACAAAATTTTTCTATGGTATAAATTTAAAATTTTGTAGCAGGATATGACTTGAACAAACAATCTTAACTTGTGATTTGAAGAGCTTGCATCACCTCAACTTTTGTCACTATAATTCACAGTTTCACACTATTTTAATGACTATTAAATTCTTACAAAAAAAATAAAATAAAAGTAAAAAACTAAAGACAAAATGATGCATGTAGTTTTGATGAAACCGCAAGTCACTCAAATTATTGATTATGAAAATACAGGAAACAGAAACCATACCAGACCTTAACATTACATAATTTACACAAATATAGGGCTTCAAAATATTATATCAAAACCATATAACAGGTACGTGAAAACCCTAATTATTAAAACCTAGCAGTTCTCTTCAGCAGAGGACCCATTAACAAAAGTTTCCATCTTCATGACATCACGAGCTTTAGGGTTATTCTTTGGCTTGTACCAGACTGCACAAATAAGATATATTCCTAGATTTATTAAGCTTAGTATTGCTAGAAGACCATAGAAATAGTCAAGCCTCCCATAGTTTATATTGTCAGCTAACCATCCATGTCCTCCGTTGGCTGCTGTCACCTTCTTCACAACTGATACTAAGAAGCTGCTCACAAAGAAGCCAAGTGATAGAGTTGTGAGGAAGAGACCGGTGCTCATTGTCTTCATTCCTTTGGGAGATTTTGTTAAGAAGAAATCGAGTTGACCTGTGTATATAAAGGCCTCACCAGCACCCACAAAGAAGAATTGTGGGATCAATAAGAACACACTTATGGGTAGGGTTGTAGTGTCGCAACCCACAGCTCTTGCCACTGAAAGCCGTTTCCTCTCGGCTAATGCTGCCGCTGCCATTCCAATGATTGATAGAACTAATAACTTTAGATGTTTGTGTAAAATACTAGTCGAAACTGGCTTTGATTCAAGCAACACCACCTTGTTCATTCCCATCACATCTTGTTTGTGGTAGGATGGATGGATAGGTTATTATGTGTTAGTGAACAAGGTTGCGAACCACATCATCCAAAGCTTTGTAAGTGCTTTCTCTACCCCACAACCAAAATCTTCCACCATTTTTTTGGGTATGGGCAGAAAAAAGCAAAGGACGAAATATAGTTTTGTTACATAGAGAGTGACCATTAGGGTTGCACATTTTCCCCCGAATCCCCATTTCCCCGCTTCCCCATCCCCATTTGGGGGAAATTTTTTGGGGGAAAATGGGGAAATGGGGGGGGGGGGGGGGGGGGGGGGGGGGGGATGGGGATGATTTTCATCCCCAAATTGAAATGGGGATGGGGATGGGGAGACCCACCCCCATCCCCATTTCCCCATTTTCCCCATTAATATAGTGAAATGGGGATGGGGATGGGGGGACCTCCCCCTATCCCCATTTCCCCATTTCCCCTAAAATATTATAAAAATAATTATATATATATATATATATATATATATATATATATATTTATATATTTTGTAATGTATTTTCTTTGACATTATTTTGTAATGTATATATATATATATATTTGACATTATTTTGTAATGTATTTTCTTTTGCATTTGTAATGGAATTTTTTATTTTTTTTTAGTTTAATTTGTAATTTTCAACCAAATGGGGAGATGGGGGAATGGGGTAAACGGGGAAAACGGGGGAAAATGGGGAAATGGGGATGGGGATGGGGGGACCTCCCCCCAAAACTCCCCCATCCCCATTTTCCCCAAATGGGGAAATGGGGGGGGGGGGGGATGGGGAAGGGTTTGAGAAGTGGGGATGGGGATGGGGGGACCTATATCCATCCCCATTTCCCCAATGTGCAACCCTAGTGACCATTGCATTTTCCTTTATAATAGAAATGACATTGTTTATACATGTTTAATTGTTGACTGTCAATTTTGGAAAATGCAAAATGGTTTTGCGCCGACTTCTGTGGAAGTCATAATATGTACGTACTTTATCGATCATGCACATATCAATCGAAGAGAGTAGCTACAGTTTCTGGGGTAAATCTAAAGCACATACATGAATGCAATTCAAGAATATATATGATACGAACCCACTGGGTAGAACTCATCCTTAAAACCGGCTTGTAAGGAAAGGGTGCCCAATGAGTTATATATCATTGATTAATCCCATACTTAACCAATGTGGGATTATAACATTCCACCACGCTTCCGCAACCATCGTCCACGGCGGCCCATCTCTCCCAGCTGGGTGACTTCACGGATCCCGCTCTCTCGGGTAGCAGCCCTCCCCAGGTCGCCCCATCCGTGACGAACCCACTGCTCGGCATGGTGCCGGCTCTGATACCACTTGATACGAACCCACTGGGTAGAACTCATCCTTAAAACCGGCTTGTAAGGAAAGGGTGCCCAATGAGTTATATACCATTGATTAATCCCATACTTAACCAATGTGGGATCATAACTTTATTCAATTCCAGGCGTAGCTTAAATAAGCTACAAACGTTACAAATGAAATCCCCCAACAATAGGGATGCTGACACATTTGAGCTGATAACTGGGAGAACATCCAGCCACTAACAACTAACCTATTAAGACTCTTTCAACTAACTTATTTAGACTCTTTCAAAGCAACAAAACAATTAAACAAATAAAAGAAATATAAGAAGTATCCAGACCAAGTACCCAAGCGTGACATCTTCTACGAGTGTGACTTGAATACAAGCCATTTGTTGTAGCAATAACCTGATTCATATCAATCCATCCCCCTAAGAAGGTGCTTGTCCTCAAGACCGAATTTTGGATATGTTTTGGAGAAGCGCCACAAGTTCTCTCACGTCGCATCCTCTCTTGAAGCACCCTTCCACTGGACCAGAATTTTTGTTCTCGAACGATATTTTCCCTTCTGTATAATACGGCGATCTAAGACAATATCTGGTTCTGGCAGTAATGTTTCTTCAGCCGACACCAGAGGAATTGTTACTGCTGCAGTTTCGGTCATTGGTCCCCACTTCTTCTTGAGCAAACTCACATGAAAAACGTCATGTATTGAAGCTTCTACAGGCAGGTCCAATTTGTAAGCTACGGAACCGATACGGTCAAGGACTTTGAAGGGCCCGAAGAAACGTGGTGCCAGCTTTAACGAACTCCGAAAGGCCACTGATTTTGACGGTAAGGCTGTAGCCTTAGGTAAACGTAATCGCCAACTGCAAAGGTTACCTCTCGGCGGTGTTGGTCTGCTTGAGCCTTCATGCGTGCTTGAGCGAGCAGTAAGTTACGCTTAAGATCAAGAAGAATTTCGTCCCTTGTGCGTAGCATGTCGTCCACAGCTTGTACCTTAGTCGTTCCTGGAATGTAGGATATCATAGAAGGAGGAGGAACTCCATGGATGGCTTTGAAAGGGGACGTTTTGGTAGCCGAATGAGTGGCCGTATTATACCCATACTCTGCCCAAGATAGCCACTCCATCCATTTCTTTGGTTGTTCATAGGTAAAACATCTCAGATACTGCTCAAGTGTGCGATTCACAACCTCCGTTTGTCCGTCAGATTGAGGGTGATAGCTGGAGCTAAAACATAATTCTGTCCCCTGTAATTTGAAAAGAGACCTCCAAAAAGAGTTAATGAATATTTTGTCTCGATCACTTACGATTGAAATGGGCAACCCATGTAAATGCACAACATTGTCTACAAAAGCTTTTGCAACTGTGGCTGCTGTAAAGGGGTGTTTTAAGGGCACAAAATGGGCATACTTTGAGAGGCGATCAACAATCACCATGATCACATCCCGGTTCTGAGAGATTGGCAACCCTTCCACGAAATCCATCGTAATTTCCGTCCAAACTCGTTGAGGAATGGGCAAAGGTTGCAGCAGCCCCGCTGGCCACATCGTATCATGTTTACATCTTTGACACACATCGCAATCCCGTAAGAAGGCCTTGATTGTGGTATGAAATCCCGGCCATATAAAGCTAGCAGACACACGACTCAATGTCTTTAGATAACCGAAATGGCCACCTGCCGGAGAAGAGTGTGCGTCGGCCAACACAGCAGCAATAAGTGGTGAGTTGGGACTTAGGAGAATCCTTCCATTTTGCATATAGACACCATCACGCTGAACACAATTCAAGCTCTGGTTATTAGTCAACGAAGCATAATAAGGATCATGTAACACCTCTTGTTGTAGGGACGTCCACCAGTCCGCAATAGGCAAGGACAAGGCCTGAAATTGGAAGGCGGCAATACGCGAGAGTGCGTCGGCTCCTTGGTTTTCACGTCCCTTCCGATACTGAATGGAATAGTCGAACCCCATAATTTTTGGCAGCCATCTCGCTTGTGACGGTGTGGTAATTCTCTGCTCTAAAAGATACTTCAGACTTCTATGGTCAGTTTTAATCACAAACGGTTTCCCTAAGAGGTATGGACGCCATTTCCTCACGGCCTTCACTACCGCCAACATTTCTTTGTCATAGGTAGATAACAACTTCGCCTTCCCTTTCAATGCTTCGCTGTAGTAGGCTACCGGCTGGTCTTGCTGAGATAGAATAGCCCCTAAGCCATCCCCACACGCGTCACATTCAACCACGAATTTCTGCGAAAAATCTGGCAGCCTCAACACAGGTGGGGAAATTAGTGCAGTTTTTAAGTTGTTGAATGCCGAGAAAGCTTCAGCCGACCAACTAAAACCCTCCTTAGATAGCAGCTTGGTTAAAGGTGCTGCGATCACTCCAAAGCCCTTCACAAATTTACGGTAGTAACCGGCTAAACCAAGAAACCCACGGACACCTTTAGTCGAAGTTGGTATCGGCCAATTTTGAACTGAGTCAATTTTTGCAGGGTCCACCGCCACACCTTCAAAGGAAATTTAGTGTCCCAAATAGCCTACTTGAGTTACCCCAAATTGACGCTTGGAAAGCTTTACATACAGGTGGTGGAAAGACAAAATCTGTAGTACTTGTTTCAGGTGTTGAAGATGATCCGCCCAAGACCTGCTATATACTAATATATCATAAAAAAAAAACTAAAATGAACCTTCGCAAATGTGGACGAAAAATGTCGTTCATGAGACTCTAAAAGGAGGCGGGGGCATTTGTCAACCCAAATGGCATCACAAGAAATTCATAGTGTCCGTCGTGGGTGCGAAACGCAGTCTTTGGTATGTCAGCTGGTTGGACCCTTATTTGGTGGTACCCGGAACGCAAATCCAATTTTGAAAAGAATTTTGCGCCATGTAACTCATCAAGCAGCTCGTCAATGACCGGAATCGGAAATTTGTCTTTGACGGTGATGTCATTGAGTGCCCGATAGTCGACGCAAAAATGCCACGATCCATCCGACTTCTTTATTAGCAACACCGGTGATGAAAAAGGGCTCCTACTTGGCCGAATAATTCCGGATTGAAGGAAGTCCTTCACAAGCTTTTCGATTTCATTTTTTTGGTAATGCGGGTACCTGTATGGTCTAACGTTAACTGGTGGATGGTTCGGAAGTAAGGGAATCCGATGGTCATGATTACGCGCATGAGGCAATTCAGTCGGTTCCTCGAATATATGTGCAAAATCTGCTAGTAACGAGCTGAGTTCAGGTGGCACTTTGGCAGCTTGTTTGGGCACCTCATCTGCAATCATATGAATAAAGAAACCCGTACCTGATAAGTGCATGAGTTCCTTGTCACTCATGGGAATGGTATCAACACTGGTCAGTCCTTGCAACACCTGCTTTTGGCCACCCCATGTGAAAGACATTCTGAGCCGTTTGTAGTCCGTCTCAATCGGACCCAACGTCTCCAACCATTGCACCCCCAGAACGGCTTGACAGGCTGCCACGGGAAGTACGTAAAAATCCGCACGCACTGTGAACCCTTGAATTTTGATAGAGAGACCCAAACATCGACCCGTGCATTCAATTACTTATTTATTTCCAACCGTTACCTGGAATGTCTTGCCACGGACTACCTGCAATCCCAATTTGGTGACTACTGATTGATCAATAAAATTGTGGGTGCTACCCCCATCAATGAGAACTGTTACTTCTCGGTTTCCCACCCTTCCGATGACGCGAAAGGTCTGTGGATGTGTTATTCCAGCCAAGGCGTGGAACGATATTTCAGGAACTGTGTCCTCGGGTGTCTCTAGGTCCATGTCCACATCTTTGTCCTCTTCATCGGGCTGCACATCTACCATCATACACATCTGAGGTTTTGAACAACGGTGTCCCGGCATGTACTTCTCATCGCAATAGAAACATAAACCTTTTTCTCTTCTCTCTCTAACATCCTGACCGGTGATTCGCCGAACAAGTCCATTAAAGTTTCCGATTGCTTGAGGTGTCCGCTGAGATGGTGAAGGACCAAGAAGTCCCACCGTGGAACTCCGCTGAGGTCGTGGAAGGTATGAAGGTGCTGCTGGTCGGAACTGATTACCTGGTTTTCGTTGGAACTGGTTTCGCTTTTCAATGAGGTGGGCTACGCTGATCGTTTCGGACAGAGTCTTCGGTTGTTTGACGCGAACATCCAAACAGATTTCGTCCTTCAACCCTGCAATAAAACAACCCACCAAGAATTTTTCTGGAAGACTATCTACCTTATGGGACAATTTCTCGAATGCCTCT
This sequence comes from Acer saccharum, assembly GCA_030490815.1. Taxonomy (NCBI): domain Eukaryota; kingdom Viridiplantae; phylum Streptophyta; class Magnoliopsida; order Sapindales; family Sapindaceae; genus Acer; species Acer saccharum. Next base: position 31,726,164 of record CM059871.1, read on the forward strand.
TGGTACGCATTCACGGTCGTTGTTTGTTTGAGTCGCGACAATGCTTCGGATGGATCATCATAATCCGTCGGACCAAAACGATGAAGGAGAGCTTTGACGAACTCGTTCCAATGCATCAGACCCTTGTCTTTGGTGAACCAACGGTACCATTGAAGAGCTACATTCGACAAATGAAACGATGCCAATTGTACCTTTTGGGAAGCGTCGATATTCTTAAATTCGAAGTACTGCTCCGCCTTGAAAATCCAACCTGTGGGATCCTCGCCGTCCCCTGCATAGGTTGGAAAATTTAACTTGAGATTGGTCTGATTCTGGTCTGTCAAGGGAGTAGTTGATACAGACGGCCTGTCGGAAAAATTGGCAGCAGCGGCAAATGGATTCACATCCCTGTCAGGAGTGCGATGGAATTGGTCAGGTGTGGGGTGGGATCGATCAGGTGTGCGATTGGATTGGTTGAGTCTCATTGCCTGCAACTCCGCCATGACTCCTTGTAGGGCATCACTGACTCGGCTAAAATTTTGATTCAATTCATCGAAGTTGGTATCGTGTCGGGCAAGGGCTTCATTGACCTCGATACGAAACTCCGCGTTGGTTTTACTGCGTGTATCCATGAACCGAAATGGCTCTGACACCACTGATAAGAATAGAATTTGGGGAAGAACAGAGGTTTTGGGAAGATATTTGTTAATTTTTCTGATAACTTTATTCAATTCCAGGCGTAGCTTAAATAAGCTACAAACGTTACAAATGAAATCCCCCAACAATAGGGATGCTGACACATTTGAGCTGATAACTGGGAGAACATCCAGCCACTAACAACTAACCTATTAAGACTCTTTCAACTAACTTATTTAGACTCTTTCAAAGCAACAAAACAATTAAACAAATAAAAGAAATATAAGAAGTATCCAGACCAAGTACCCAAGCGTGACATCTTCTACGAGTGTGACTTGAATACAAGCCATTTGTTGTAGCAATAACCTGATTCATATCAATATATGGACGACATTTCTTGATAGGGTTAATTGATCTCTCTTTTTTTCTCACTTTAGATTAGTTGGCATGCAGAGCCATGCTTGTAAAGTTTACTTCTACTTCAAAAAAACTCTCTTGTAAAGTTTACTTCAAAAAAAACTCTCTCGTATTTATACTTCAATTCATTCGCTGATTTGCAATAATCTAATTTTCATTAGGTGCTTATGATACACAACCGCCCAATATGATTTTGTATACGGTTCAATAATGTTATAGATTCAAATCTATATAATTGTGGTATAATAATAATAATAATAATAAATTAGATGCTTATCACTGCATAAAACGTATCCACAAATATATTTTAATTTCACTGAGATAGAGGTAGAGAGATAGATCAGTGTAATAGCAAACTATTATCATCATTATTTTCGGAAACTCGTAAATGGGGTTGACAAATGATTAGAATAACAATCATTGCAGAAGAGTCGGGTCATAAGAGTTGACAAGGAACATTCATATCTCAACCTCAACACTAATTCAAATGATCCAAGTACTACTACCCACATTAGTCATGTGATCTGCACGTGCCTTTTACTGTACTTGCAATTTACACGTGTAGAGGAATAATGGAATGCACCTGCACACGTAATGACAGACAGCACTCACTCAAATAAGTGACACCCACCGGCCACTGGTATCAGAGCAAATTAACATGCAAAATGTAAAAAGGTGTTTTCAAATAATGTAGAGAAATATACGAAATGAAAGACCCGTATTACCAGACAATCGTATATGGGTTCTTTTCTCTTTTCTTCCTTCCACTATGAATGAATGTACATGAATTATGAATATATCCAATTAGCTAGGATTTATATTTTTATTTTGTTTAACTTCTGCCTTAAACAAATCACATCTATATTCATTCTATAGCTAACTATATACGGTTTTATTTATCTGCTTTTATTTGTGGTGTTGTGGCTACCTCCCATCTTTGCTTTTGTGTGCAATGTGATTGCTCTAAGTGTAAAAGAGAGAATTTTTTTTTTAATACATAAACACCAAGTGACCTTTTCCAAGTTATTGGCTTTAGTAACAATTTAATTTGTTTGACCATTCCATTTTATGAGTGCTATAGGTGAACTTTCAATCTAAGGGGTGTATTCAATTAGGATTAATTAGGATTCTTGAAGACATTTAAAGACATTTTTTAAGTGACAGATTTTCATAGATTTCTACAGACTTTTATAAATCCACATGGACTTTTATTCATCTCAGACTTTTATGGATTTGTTTAGATATCTATCTCAGACTTTTATGGATTTGTTTAGACATCCAAGGATTTTCATGGATTTGTTATCTCTGAATTATCAATAGTAAGCTAATTATCAAAAAAAAAAAAAAAACCTTTGAAGTTGAAATGAGCAAAATTTGATACACCAGTCAATCTATATTTGCGTATATATATAGTCTGAGGTTGTTGCTAATGCAAACAAAGCGATTGAATTGAACCAAAAATTGGCTAAGGCTTATCTGTGTAAAGGCACTGCTTGCATGAAGTGCAGATAAATTATTTTTCTTTAAAATAAAATGCTAATAAAGAGTGAGCATTTTGGTGTTTGATTGAAGGCTCTACAGATTATTTTGGTGTTGTTTTGTGCAGTTTTGGCACGTAGTAAGATTTGTACTCGTGCAATATAATTTATATTTTGCTCTTGGCAAATGTAGCGGCTCGATTTGGGAAAAATAAGTTGCAAGCGTTCGTTGTATTCACAACACTTTCTGGCTTCCGTTGGTCACAAATTGCCTTGCTTCATCATTTTTATGGTCATCAAATTAAATGCAGATACTCTTTTGACAATAATGACGCTGGTGACCGGAGCTAAGGCTAAATTTTTTGAATCAAGTTGACATGGGATTGGTTTTTGCTTGATTTGGAAATGTACGATAGGAAGATTACTAACCATAGTTCCTAATTATGTGAAATGGAACATTATAAAATAGGAAGATTACTAACCATAATTATGTGACTACAACATCTTCCATTATTGTATGTGGCTTGTTTTCTTTTTGAACTCGATTTTTTTTTTTCCTTTTTAATTCAAAGAACATGCTGGGGATGGAAGCTTATTATTTTCACATGCATCGGTTTTTTTAATTTTTACATATTAGTGCTTTTCGTTTCTGTTTTGAGAGAGAGAGGGAGAGCAAAATCCACCAAAATCTTTGAGGAGAAGACTGGACATGTTATGACATTTGATATTTATATCTCTCACTATCAAGTCCTCCAAAATCCATCAAAATCCATGACCTAAGAAAATCCTTTAAAATCTAGTCTTAATTGAATACACTTTGATTCTTGTAGACATTTTTAAAGTCTCAATTCAATACACCTGGATTTAGAAGGATTCTTTAAAAGTCCATAGAAATCCTAATTGAATACCATTGGATTCATATGGACTCTTTTAAAGTCTTTAAATGTCCAAATTGAATACACCAGGATTTATAATGTTTTTAAATGTCCTCAAGAATCCTAATTGAATACACCCCCTAAAAGTGAGGTATGGTCGTCCATCTTATTAAAGGTATATTTGGAAGTGTTGACAGGTAAATCTAGGCAACAGTAATAGAGTCAATGAGTCAAAGGTGCCATGTAAGGAATGGTTGGCTGATCGATGTTATGAAATCTAACGTGGAACCTCTGTAATTAAGTCGAGTGAACTGGATGTTACATTAACAAGTCCCCTGTTGCTCGGATATCTCAACAATGTAGTGACATGAAAATTAGGATCTATTCAGATATATATCAAGTTTCCTTATTTCAACATAAAATAAAGACTGTCATGAAATTCATAGATTGTAATGAATTTTGATTTGAATTTTCTGTGGATGATAAGTTAAATGAAATCTACTTGTAAACAAAATTTGAAATTTTTCCAAGAACCACAACTTTTTTTTTTTTTTTTTTTCTATTTTTCGTCTCATTTTCCGATGCTTTGATTTTCAATAAAATCGGGAAAAATAGTTGTAGTTTTTGAAAAACTTCAAATTTTGTATAAAAATAGATTTTATTGAACTTATCACCCACAAAAAAATCCGTATCAAAATTCATCCAAATCGATGTATTTCATGGAGGTCCTTACTTTATGTTAAAATAAGGGATCTCTCATGAGAGAACCACTCTTATATATATAATATTTCATAATCAATATGGTTGCTACAAATCACTTTGACGCATTATTTGGGCAAAAATGTTGGGCAAAATAACATTTATCTATATACAAAACTACCCCAATCAAGCTGCTAATTAATTAATTCTTTACCACCACCCAATGTAACTCAGTAGTAAGAACGTTCATTTAGTCTAATAATGTGAGTCGCTTCACCAAATATAGTATTTTAATTTTAAAAAAAGTGAGCTAATTAATTATTTCTCTTTATAATCTTTCGTGGATATGATTTTCCATAAAGTACTGATCAACACATATAATATTTACATTCTCAATAACGTTGGTGTATAAATGTAAATTTTAATTTTGGCATTAAATATTGGGCTTTGTGATGTGATTAAAAATGGCATTAAATCAGAGAATGCTCAAACTTTGTTAAGATATATGAGAATCGACATAGTTAAAACCCGAATATGCTTGGTTTAGCTAGTAGTCCAAATTCAAGCTTCTAACTTTTATTTCATTCTACATGTGTAAAGTGAACCCAGATAAACAATAATATCAATAAGCACTTAATTAGCAGTGCTTAATTAAATTCTCCCTTTTTATACATTATGGGCGTGTTTACTAATCAGGAATGGAGGGAATCGGAATCAAGTTCCATTGGAAAGGGAATGGAGAGGAATCGGAATTAAGTTACTAAATTCCATTCCAGTGTTTACTAACAATTTAGAAATCAGAAATATAATCAAATTTATTCCCTTTCTAGTGTTTACTTCAACTAAGGAATCGGAATGATATATAGTTGCTTACAAAAATACCCTTGTGTATATAATATGTTGAAATATATATATATTTTATTATTAGTATGAAAAACTATTTTTTATACTACTCATATATAACACTGTAACTAGTAATTAACATCTTTATATCATAAACTTTCAACTAATTAGTCAATAATATAGTTCGAAGTATGATGACCAAATTGTTCAACGTAACAAGCAATTTCTTCCTTCTTGATAAACTTAAGCGAGCCATTTGTCTATATCATACATAAAATGAACATTAGATACAGATCTATTAAGATAACTTCATTAAAAAAAAAATAAAGTTACTGTAGTATATATATATATATATATATATATATATATGAACAGCTAATATATTCAAAGGGGGGCCATGAAGACCACCAAGAAAACACCAACAAATAAGAGCTGACAACGCAGCCTAACAGAAAACAAAAGCCAAACAAAACATAACCCATAAGCAAGAAACAGGACAACCAAGAAAAAATTAAGAAACAGGGCACCCTAGCAAAACAAAAAAGACCCCCTTCAGCGATATATATATATATATATATATATATATATATATATATATATATATATATGTTGTTTTGTTTAAGTTTTCTTTTTCTTTTTCCATAAAGCATGATATATACATGTATTATATATATATATATATATATATATATATATGAATATGTAATACTGCATTATACTACTTCAGTAAAAAGAAAAAAAAAAAAAAAAAAACTTAAACAAAACAAAATATATATACTTCACGTATATGCAAATAGCTTCATATATATATATATATGCAAATAGCTTCACGTAAAGAGGAAAAAAAAAAAAAACTTAAACAAACAGCATATATATATATATATATATATATATATATATATTTAATTTTGCGTTAGTGCGTTATACTGCTTCAGTAAAAGAAAAAAAAAAAAAAAAAAAAACTTAAACAAAACAAAATATATACATATGATTATATGAATATGCAAATAGCTTCACGTAAAAAAAAATATATATATACCTTAAACAAACAGCCATAGTAGATTTGACAAAAAGAGAAAAAGAAACACCAATAAGTCAAAGATTTCTATGTATATTTAACAAATTTAAGATTAAAAAAAAAAAAGCATACCTGTAGCAAGATTCGGAGGAAAACGATGAACAAAAAAGAATGACAGAGAACAATCCCTAAAACATAACGATAAAATGGAAACTAGAAAGACAACTTTTTTTTTTAATAATTATTACAAGTGAGGTTATTTTAGTAAAAATATATGAATTCTTTTTTTTAATCAGGAAAGGGAACTTGATTCTTAGGGTGGGTGGGGGGAATCAAATTCCCTTTCTATCAGTAACTTAGGGGGGTGTATTCAATTAGGATTAATTAGGATTCTTGAAGACATTTTTAAAGACATTTTTTAAGTGACAGATTTTCATGGATTTCTACAGACTTTTATAAATCCACATGGACTTTCATTGATTTGTTTAGACATCCATCTCAGACTTTTATGGATTTATTTAGACATCTATCTCAGACTTTTATGGATTTGTTTAAACATCCAAGGATTTTCATGGATTTGTTATCTCTGACTTATCAATAGTAAGTTAATTATAGCTAATTATCAAAAAAACCTTTGAAGTTGGAATGAGCAAAATTTGATACACCAGTCAATCTATATTTGCGTATATATATAGTCTGAGGTTGTTGTTGATGAAAACAAAGCGATTGAATTGAACCCAAAATTGGCTAAAGCTTATCTGCGTAAAGGCACTGCTTGCATGAAGTGCAGATAAATTATTTTTCTTTAAAATAAAATGCTAATAAAGAGTGAGTATTTTGGTATTTGATTGAAGGCTCTACAAATTATCTTGATGTTGTTTTGTGCAGTTTTGGCACGTAGTAAGATTTGTACTTGTGCAATATAATTTATATTTTGTTCTTAGCAAATGTAGCGGCTCTATTTGGGAAAAATAAGTTGCAAGCGTTCGTTGTATTCACAACACTTTCTGGCTTCCGTTGGTCACAAATTGCCTTGCTTCATCATTTTTAGGGTCATCAAAATAAATGCAGATACTCTTTTGACAACAATGACGCTGGTGACCGGAGCTAAGGCTAAATTTTTTGAATCAGGTTGACATGGGATTGGTTTTTGCTTGATTTGGAAATGTACGATAGGAAGATTACTTACCATAGTTCCTAGATGTTTTTTAACTTTTAAGGTGGCAAATTTGGTGCATGATATTGTGTATGAAATTTTGATATCTTGGACTACAGCATTTAAAAACATTTTTTTTTTTTTTTTTTTTTGGTTATAGCAATTACTAGAGATAGTTAATAATTTGATTTTGTATACTACTCTGATTATATTTCTTAAATTGGGCAATAACAAACGTGTTTGGGTTGGGGTGGTTGTTGTGGGGTGGGTTGTTTTGTGTCTGCTTGGGTTGTGTTTGCAGGTGTTGGGTTTTGGTTGTTTTGCGCTTGTAATCTCTTCCTTGGTTAATAAATAAAAGTTTGCCTTTTCAAAAAAAAAAAAAAAAAAAACCAAACGTGTTTACACTTGCTTGTTCAAAAAAATAAATATATATAATTATATGACTGCAACATATTCCATTATTGTATATGGCTTATTTTCTTTTTGAACTCGATTTTTTTTTCCTTTTTAATTCAAAGAACATGCTGGGGATGGAAGCTTATTATTCTCACATGCATCGGTTTTTTTTAATTTTTACATATTAGTGCTTTTCGTTTCTGTTTTGAGAGAGAGAGGGAGAGCAAAATCCACCAAAATCTTTGGGGAGAAGGCTGGACATGTTATGACATTTGATATTTATATCTCTCACCATCAAGTCCACCAAAATCCATCAAAATCCATGACCTAAGAAAATCCTTTAAAATCTAGTCCTAATTGAATACACCTTGATTCTTGTAGACATTTTTAAAGTCCCAATTCAATACACCTGGATTTAAAAGGATTCTTTAAAAGTCCATAGAAATCCTAATTGAATACCACCGGATTCATATGGACTCTTTTAAAGTCTTTAAATGTCCAAATTGAATACACCAGGATTTATAATGTCTTTAAATGTCCTCAAGAATCCTAATTGAATACACCCCCCTTAATTAATGATTTGAGAGTAGGGTCCACGTAACTTAATTCCCTAAAAATTTAGTAAACATTGGAATTCACAAATCAGTAACTTAATTCTCTTTCCTGAGTTTGATTACTGATTAGTAAACGTGCCATATATCTGTAATAAAAGAACATTTCCGTATAAATTGAGACATATCATGTTTAATGTGATAGAGTCCTCAAAGTTTATGGCAAGCAAACAATTAATAAAAAGTACATGTTATGTTTTAAAAGCATATATTTTATTGTACTTCGAAAAAAAAAAAAAAAAATCTTTTCAATGAGATTATCAGAAAGTCATGATCTCCATTGTACGTATAAGTGAGAAAAAATGGGGCTTTGTCACTCTTTTAAGTTGGGTTTTCAAGAATGTCACAATTTTAATAATTTAAGTTTTTAAAGCACCAAAGTAAGTGAACTTCTAAAAATGTCCTTATTTCACAGATATTTTTTTATTTACTTTACAGTTTTTCAATTTTTTTTTTTCATCATTCTTCATCGGCTTCCATTGGAGGTTGAACATACCTCCAATGGGAATTGAAATCGACCTCCAATTGGGGTCGAAATTAACCTCCAATGGAGGTTGAAGTCGTTCGAACCTCCATTGGAGGTCAGTTCGATCTCCATTGGAGGTCAATGAAAAAGAAGATGAAAAAAATATATATATATTTTTGTCCAATAAGTTTCGAAATTTTTTGAGACTGTCCAGGTATTTTCGAGACTTTTCATGTATTTTCGAGACTTTTCATATTTTTATGAGAGTTTTCATATATTTTCGAGACTTCTTAGGTAATTTCTGAGACTTTTTTTTTTTTTTTTTTTTTTTTGAGACTTTTAATGTATTTATAGAACTTTTCAGCTATTTCCAAGACTTTTGGTAACTTCTGAAACGTTTTAGTAATTTTTGAGACATTTTATAATTTCAGAGACTTTCTAGATAAAAATGAATTATCCAATTTTTTTTTTTTTTTTTTCATCTGGTTTGTTGAAACCTCCATTGGAGGCCGGTTCGGCCTCTAATGGAGGTCTTTGACCTCCATTGATGGAGGATTTTGAGAAAGAAAAAAATAAATCAAAATAGTGAAGAAGGTTACTGTGGGAGTATTTTTGGAAGGAACCCATTTTAGGTTCCATTTAAACTCAACTTTTCAAATGAGTGATAGTCTTAAAATGCCAACTCGAAAAGGTGCTATATAATTTCGAATCCGCGTATAAGGTAATTTCTGAGACTTTTCATTTTTTTTTTTTTTTTTTTGAGACTTTTAATGTATTTATAGAACTTTTCAGGTATTTCCTAGACTTTTGGTAACTTCTGAAACGTTTTAGTAATTTTTGAGACATTTTATAATTTCTGAGACTTTCTAGGTAAAAATGAAATTATCCAATTTTTTTTTTTTTTTTTTTTTTTTTTTTCATCTGGTTTGTTGAAACCTCCATTGGAGGCCGGTTCGGCCTCTAATGGAGGTCTTTGACCTCCATTGATGGAGGATTTTGAGAAAGAAAAAAAATAAATCAAAATAGTGAAGAAGGTTAATGTGGGAGTATTTTTGGAAGGAACCTATTTTAGATTCCATTTAAACTCAACTTTTCAAATGAGTGATAGTCTTAAAATGCCAACTCGAAAAGGTGCTATATAATTCGAATCCGTGTATAAGCTATATCTAATGAAAAGACTTTTGTCGTGTTTAATCTGATTTTACTTCCTAAAGGGAACAACCCCATTCCCCAATCAAACCACCACCACCACCACCACACCCCCCCCCCCCCCCCCCCCCCCCCCCCCCCCCCCCCCCACACACACACACAAAAAAAATTTACGGTATTAAAGTTTGTCCCGTTGCAGGGTTTCACATAGTTGACTTGCAGGGTTTTCGAATTTTATCTAGCTATTTGGATATTCCAACATGAAATTGACTTGTGCTAGAAAAACTTTTTTTTTTTTTTTTTTTTTTGTGTTTTTAAAAAAAATTATATATATATATATATATATATATATATATATATATATAAATAATACTTAAAAAAATATTAAGTAATGAAATAAAATAAAAATGGAAAATATATAAAAATAAAATTAAAATTAACATTAAAATATTATAAAAATTAAGAAAGCAAACCTTAAAAGTAACATCATCTAATGAAAATAAAGTAAAATTGAAGATTCAATATATATTTTAAAATTAAAAAAATTTAAAATACTATATTAAAAAAGGATAGAAAAAATAATAAAAGAAAAAGTGGGGGCCTTTTTATCTTCACCATACTTTAATACCATTTAAACTCGGGGAAATTTCATTAAAATCTCTACTTTTTCGCGAAATATCACATATTTAAATGTCTTTGTTATATTAGCAACTATAGTCCATGTTTTTTCAAAATACATCACTTTAGTCCTTTAACCAAAAAACTAACAAGTCAACTTTGAATCTATATATATATATATATATACGAGTTTGCCCTTGCTAAAATATAATACAAGCCTAAATGGTCAATTTTACCTTTAAAAGGTTGTCATTACACTTTTACTTTAAAACAAAAATTCAAATAATTTTAAGATTTTAACATTAAAAACCTTTCTCTTTTCTTTTTGAAATATACATTACCTTTAATATTTCTTTTTGAAATATTCAAATAACTAGTAGGCATTGACAACCTAAGCCACAAGACGGGGGGGGGGGGGGGGGGGGGGGTGGGGACACAAGTCAAGTAATTGCAAGACGAGAGTAAAATAAAGCAATAAAGAACGAAAAAGCTGGAAAAGCAACCCAGTCTGTTGGTATTGTATCGGGTGTGTCAGATCAATTGGGCTGAGATGACTGAGTTGGCCGGTGTTGTCTCGTGCATGTCGGGTCTATTGAGCTAAGGGAAGCAAGACGGGGGGGGGGTGGGGGGGGGTGGGGGGGGGGGGGGGACACACAAGTCAAGTAATTGCAAGATGAGAGTAAAATAAAGCAATAAAGAACGAAAAAGCTGGAAAAGCAACCCAGTCTGTTGGTATTGTATCGGGTGTGTCAGATCAATTGGGCTGAGATGACTGAGTTGGTCGGTGTTGTCTCGTGCATGTCGGGTCTATTGAGCTAAGGGAAGTGAGAGTCCCTGAGCTTGTTGAATTGAGATGAGGCTGGAACTAGAATGTGTCGAGTTAAATACTCAAGCTACTTTATATTTTCCTTTGCATGTTTGAAAGTAAAGAGAGTAGAGCTTTTGTATGATTTTGAGAGGAGAGAAGCCAGTTCCCTTTCTGAATGATAGATCTAGTATTTATAGGTGTCTGAGTGAGATCTGCTAGATGTGGTTGAGCTCCACGAAATCTCTACGACATTATGCCCGAGATTTGAGGAGTCAGATATCCTCACAGTTGGATTCACTGACCTAGATAAGTTTGACTGGGTTAGTTTCTTGGTTGTTACTCACGCTGATGACCTTTGGTTGGGTCCTAATGGGCTGCCTCAACCCACGGTCTGAGTTATGACTGAAATGGGCTTTATTGGACTGGATCAACCTTGGGTCTTAGGCGTAAAATAACGTTGGGCCTTAGGACGATTTTTGACCACTACAAACATTAAAATGATTATTTAAAAAATAAATAATATTTAAATGGTTTATAAAATTAAATTAACACAATTTTTTTTTTTTGAAGATGCACAAAAATTTATTAAGATATTAAAAAAACAGCAAAAATTAATAGATAATAGAAAAATGTTAAAAAGCAGTTACACTTTTAAAACATAAAAAATATTAATGGATAATAGAAAAATTATATTAAAAAAAACAGTTAATAGATAATTAAATATATATATATATATATATAATCTATAACGATGGAGATATTGTTTCAGGCAGCATCTCCATCGTCTCATATTAGTCTGGTTTTGAATAATAAATTATTTCGGGTCGAAACTAGTTCCATTTGATAATAGAATGGATCCATTTGATAACTAGATCTTAGAGAAATTTGAACGAGCCACTCTCTTCATCATCTGGTTTCCAAAACCCAAGAGCTTCACCATCCCTTTAAAACCTCCAAGATTGGTAAGACTGGTACTCCAAACTGAGGGTTATATATATATATATATAATTTTTATCTAATAGCATTAAAATGATTCTTTCGATGGAGGTTCATCGCCGAGGCGATGGTGATCCATCAACTGGATCTCCATCACTGAGTTGCTGAGTGAGTGGAGATCCAGTCAATCTACAACACTACCTGAAACGATGGAGATCTCGTTTCAGATTTCTTTTTTTAATTTTTTTTAATATAATTTGTATTTTTAATTATCTATTAACAGTTTATTGTTTTTACTAATTTTCCATTATTCATTCAATTTTATTTATATTTTAAAATTGTAACTATTTTTTAATGTTTTTTGATTATCCATTAATTTTTTTTTTTAAGATCTGAATAAAATTTTGTGTATCTTCCAAAAAAAATAAAAATAAATAAATTGTGTTAATTTAATTTTATAAACCATTTAAATATTATTTATTTTTGAAATAATCATATTAATGTTAAAATCTTTTTTTATTTTTTTGAAAGGTTTTTAATGTTAAAATCTGGAAATTATTTGATTTTTTTTTTTTTTTTTGAAAAGTAAAGGTGTAATAACAAAACCTTTTATGGGTAAAATTGACCTTTTAGGCTTGCATTATATATTAACAAGGGTAAATTTGTACTTTTAGACATATAGTCAAAATGGACTATCAAGTTTTTTGGTCAAATAACTAAAATGATGTATTTTGGAAAAATAAGGGACTAGAGTTGCTAATATGACAAAAACGTTTAAATATGTGACATTTCGCCAAAAAGTATGGACTTTAGTGAAATTACCCCTTTAAACTCAAGTTATTAATATGGTGTCAAGCCCACAAAACACTCTATAAAGAGTGCCATTAAAATTTTGGATTTTTGCTTTATAACACATAGAGTCAATTTTTAAAAGAGTGGTGCTATTGGCACATCCTACCGGTCCGGTCTATTTATGCCTCACTTTTTTTTTTTTATTAATAATTTTTTGAAAAATTTAAACCTAAGTGCCCGTAAAGTAACCACTTAGGAGAAATTTATTATAATAATAGAAATACAAAGAGAGAGAAGAAAACAAACATTATTAAAACTACAATAAAAATAAAAATAAAGCCAATGAAGGGCATATCAACTTCATTGGTGGCACATAGAATGTCTTCCCTTAGCACTAGTCATAGATAACATCTTAAAAGTTGGCTTCACTTTCCCTTTCGATCTGGTCACCACTAGGATCAAATTATCTTCATCTAACATGTAATCATTTTCTCGTAGCATGGGGTCTACTTGACGATGTATAGAGTTAGAAGCAAAAATATCTTGGTCTTCTTCGGGGATTTTCTCCTAATTATTCTTTCCTCTCCTATCTCCTAAAGTGTTAATTCCATCCAAAACTTGTTGAATTTCTTGGTGTAGTGTGTCATCATGGGATTTGGATCCTCTACTGGTCTAATATTTTTCTTGATCTTTTTAAAACATGTGATTGGTTGTTAAAACCAATCACATCTTAACCACACATTCATTGCAATATTTATGTGTCATGAGATTATGTGAGAACAAAAAAAAAAGATTAGATCAGTAGATGATCCAAATTCGTCACCATGATCACCAAGACCCTCATAATTTTGGTCTATCTGATCATTTAAATAAATATCAGAGATATCATCCATATTAGTGGCAGAATCATTATTCAATAAAATCTCCTTACAAGGAAGATAATTAATGACTTGATCATAGACTTAATTGCATGTAGATTTTTGTGTTGTAGAATCATTGACTTGATTACATGTAGGGATGTCAAAATTACCCATTGGTCCGGGGACCCGAACCGTTAGAGACGGGTTTAACCGTACCAATTAAGTTATGGTATATGGTTGGTATTTTTTTTAATACCCGATTTAATTTTGGTACAGTTACGAGATTTCAAGTCCCCGCCCCGTCCCGTCCCGTCCCCGTACCCAGTTATCAATATATATATATATATATATATATCTTAGTATTGGAATTAACTCTTTAAAAAAATTAGTACAGTGATTACTATCTTCAGATAACATAATTTTCCTTCATTTTTCCCTCCATTGAAACACTGCTCCATTCCAAATCATTATATATAATATACCACACTATTATTTTCATATTATTCAATAATATTTATATGATCTTTATTAAAAAGTCATTAAAAAAAAATACATTAATTGGATGGGGATGGTATGAGGTAAAAAACCGATCCCCTAATAAGGAATCCCCGTACCCGCACCATTTCTTTTAAGGCGGGCATTCATAAGGGATGGTATTTCTCATACTAATTGGTATTGGGGATAGTATTGAAAAACCCGTACCCGACCCGTACCATTGACATCCCTAATTACATGCAGATTTTTGTGCTGTAGAATCATTGATTTGATTGCCTACAGATTCTTAGGTTGTATAATCAATTACCTGATTGCTTACGAAATCTTTTTCTGGATTTATTGTGCTATTATTGACCATATTTCCAATATTAATAATCGGATTGTTACCAAATTGGTCACTAGCATTGATAGCATGATTCAAAATTTGAAATTTCTCAATTTCCTTCTCATGGTCAATAGTTACCTGAATTGTAGGAATTTGAAAGCAAGGTTCTACCGTCGCTGCAGCCAACCCTTTAGAGTGGTTGCCGTGAGTTTCCCCCTCCGGAATATTTTCGAAGAGGTTAGAGGCTTGCTCTTGAGCCATAATTTCGTGATTTGGCACAATTTCAATGGCATCAACTTTTTGAGCGATCTGCATTGCTTCCTTATCATTCAACATTCCAGAAGGTCCACCCTTCGTGATAATCAAACGGTAGGCTTTCCTTGGATATTTGGAACGTGATCTTCTTCTATCGCCAATATCCTCCTTGGAGTTTTGATGACACCTAGCTGCATCATGCCCAAAACAATTACACTTCAAACATTTTCCAGAAAGGTTTTCATAAATTACATCCACTGAAAAACCTCGATGATCATCTCTTTCAACCATCAATTTCGATGGCAAATTAGTATTCAAATCGACATCAACAAGAACCCCGAGCAAAGAAACCGTAAGTCTGGTCTCGTAGCATGGTCCAATTGTAAAAGGATGTTCACCCCTCGAGCGATCTCCATAATTGTTCCAGGGTGCCAATATTCTGAACAAAGACCATAAAAACAAACCAAACCTGAGCATGAGAAAGTTGATAACTATAAGGGTTGAAATCCAGCTGCCATTGATATAATCGAAACACTCCGTTTGGAAATTCCACCACTCCAGACTCTTTTCAAATCCTGTTCATTCGAGAAGTGGATATCATAGTAGCCTTTCGGAAAAGGAGTAAGCTTCCATGGATGCAAAACTTGCCAAGCGGACTGTAACACGCATTTGAGTTCGTCGGGCTTCATCGACTTGGAACCTTTCTTTAATAGAAGCCGCCCAAAAAGGTTCTTGCGACAATATTCCAACCTTTATTGGATATATTTTTGGCTAATATGAATGCATGTTACATCACCTTTTACAACTGGGGCAGGAAGGATATTTGGTTGAACATGCACTTCTGATGTTTTGAGCAAAGCAGCAAAAGTTTTTGGGCTTGGGAAAGCGTTGTTAGTTTGTATCAGAATTGTCAATTAAGCCATTGGCTAAAGGTGCAAGGAAGGTCCATGGACAAATCTTCGTTGGATCCATAGACATTGGAGTAGAGAAAGAGAAAACAGTACGGAAGAAGATTTCGAGAGAGAGCCATCAATAGCTCAATCCATATGCCAAAAAAAATGATAAATTAATGTGTTTCTCATACTTGGCTACAAAAATGCGATTAAAATTTATATGCCCCACTTTTTAAATTATATAGTATTCTTTCTTTCTTTTTCTTTTTTTCCTTTATCAAAATTACTTAAAGAGACCTACAATTTATGGAAAAAATTCTTCTACAAAGTAAATCTATTAAAACCCCACATTCCTTTTCCAAAAAAGAAAAAAGAAAAAAAAAAAAAACCCACGTTCTTGTAATCCGTTTCTTGAAAAATAAATGTCTTAACTCTGAAACCCTAAAATTTGCTTCTTACACACATACAAAATATTGTGGAAAAGTCTGACAAAGATATCAAGCATATGGAAAAATTGTCTAAGAACGATATCAAACATCTAGAAGAATTGTCTGAGAATGACATAAATCATTTGCAAGAATTGTTTGACAATGATATCAAGCATCTACAAGAATTGTCTAAAAATGATATCAAGCATCTGAAAACAATTCCGTCTCTAGAAGTAACATTGAAGTTTACTTTTTCTTTAGCATGATATCAAGTTATCATTGTGTTGAAGCAACCCTGTTATTTTTTTTTTTCTTTTTTCTTTTCCACCATTAAATAATAAGAAAAAAAAACTAAAAAGAAAAAAAAATAAGAAAAAATAAATCATAGCTAGAGAGATTAGAGATGGGGCGTATTAAGTTTGAAAAATAAGTAAAACGGGCAGTTTTGGAAATGAATCAAAAAATCAATAAAAACATTTAATTTTATTTAATTAAATCAAAATTAAAAAAAAAAAAAAAAGGGTATAAATAGATTGGTAGGGGGTGTGCCAATAACACCACTCTTTTTTAAAAAATTGACACTAGCCTCGACTCTCATTAAGTTAACCGTTTAAAAAAACAGTAAAAAGATGAAAAATACTACTAATTAAAAAAAAAATAGTATATTAAAAATTAGATTAAAATGAAATAATTTTAAGAAATTAAATCTCTACCATCCATAAATGGATGATGGTGATTAATTGTTAAAAAAAATCAAAATATTAGTAATATGGATATGAGTCATGGAATGTTTACCAATGGAACTGGACATCTGGATTTGAACAATGAAGGACACTCAAGGTGGTAAGAGGCAAACACAACACATACAGACAATGAGGAGTATAATCCAAATGACAATTACAACAACAATGAATGGCCATATCATGTGCCGTTTGCACACGGTAATGTTTCCACAGTTATTGCTGATGATAATTTGGTGCAACCGGCCGATGATCTCTTATATTGTGAACTTATAAGTTTACAAGTCAGAGATATTATGGGGACAGAGTTTATATCTATTACTGATGCTGATGAGTTTTACAAGAAATATTCATATGGTATAGGGTTCAACATGCGTAAGGACAAATTCTGTCAAGACACACATGGATTAATTACAATTCGTAGGTGGGTTTGTTTGAAAGAAAGGTAATCAAAAAAACATGTTGACAAAACCGATTGGGTACGTGAACCTAGAGGGAAGACTCGAGAAGGTTGTCAGGCGTCATTGAAAATTAATTTGGACAAGGAGAAAATGTTATAGGTTGTTACAGAGTTTGTCACCGAGCATAGTCATAAGTTATCACCTGGTAATCACAACCAATTCCTTCGTTGTCATAGAAATGTTAAAGATTGTGATATAGCATAAGTGCAATCACTCAGATCAGCTGGAATGAAAACTTGCCAAGTGATGGACCAACTTTTGGATCAATGTGGTAGTTATGCGGTTGTTGGACACACCAGGAAAAACTTACAGAACCGACTCAACACCATACGTAGATCTGCTTCCCATAATTCCAATGCTGATTTAATTATCTCTTACATGACTGCGAAGTCAGAAATGGATCTAGGATTCTTCTTTCGGTACACAATTCTTGAAGATGGTAGCATAGGTAACTTATTTTGGGCCGACGTAATGGCACGATGCGACTACAAATACTTTGGTGATGTAATTTCATTCGACTCAGCATACCGAACTAATTCTTATAATCGGCCGCTTGTGATTTTTATTGGTGTGAACAATCATTCGAAAACGATAATTTTTGGGTTTGGGTTGTTGGTGGATGAGACGGTCGATACTTATACTTGGATATTGTAGACATTCATAGAAGCTATGCATGGTAAATGTCCAATTTTGGTAGTTATTGATGGTGATAAAGCTATGAGTAAGGCCATACGTTTAGTAATGCCTTCTGCCATACGTCGCCTGTGTTCTTGGCACCTTGAGCGGAATGTGCAGATGAATGTAGGTGATAGCGGGTTTACTCAAGCATTTACCCATTGCATGTTGACCTACATGACGGAGTCAGAGTTCGAGACTTAGTGGTTGAAGGCCATTGAGACGTTTGGTTTGCAACATAATGAATGGGTAAAGATGATGTATTGTAAACAGAAGCTATGGGTAGAAACCTTCTTACAAAGTACTTTCTTTGGTGGTTTATGGAGCACACAACGATCCGAGAGTGTTAAATCTTTCCTTAATCGATTTTTGCATAGGAGGCTGAAATTGTATGAATTCATAAGCCATATCGATAGAGTAATGTCGTGCCTACGAAACAACGAATTGAATGATGATTTTGATAGCATTAATGAGCATCCAGTCCTAGTAACCCATCTGTTACAACTGGAAAAACATGCTGCCGAAGTTTATACTCGAAACACATTTGCTTGGGTGCGAGATGAAATCAAATCAGAGGCAAAACTAAGCATAGTGAATTACGTTGATGATATGGAGAGTGTGATGTATACATTCAAGAAGTTTATTGGTGGTGATAAAACTTGGAATGTGAGGTACACACCATCTACAAACATTTTCAAATGCTCATGCAAAATGTTTGAGACAATAGGTATTCCGTGTTGTCATGCATTTAGTGTCATCAAAGACATGAACTAACACCGCATACTTGAGACACTCATGATGAAGCGTTGGACAATGAATGCAAAGGATGTCTTAGAAGTCAATTCGTTTTCTACCACGACTACTCCAAATATAATGCAAATTGCCAGGTATACATCCTCTCATTGTTAATATAGCATACAGAGAATATATTTCAATTATTGATACTCGATTACAAATGATTTATCAGTTCGTATCAATTATAGCTAGTACTATGATTGTGATTGAAATGTCGACTTATTTTTTCCAATTTTATGTTGATGTAGATATGGGGCCTTGAGTTCAAAGTGTAGCAAAATGAGCTATTATGCATCAATGTCAACTGAAGGTTACAAAGAAGCAAATGTGGCGATTGATAAGTTAACAATTCAAATGAAGGGATTATTGCCATCGTCAAGTACAGCAAGGGAAGAAAATGTACATCATACAAGAACACAATCAAATGTTCAAGTTAAAGATCCAGTCATAGCAGCAACAAAAGGGTCGATGAGACAGAACAAAAACTCTAGTGGGAAGACGCGTAAATGTGGGAACTGTGGATAGCCTGGGCACACAAAAAGACATGTCATGCCCATGTTAACAATAACACCAGTGCAATGGCAAGCAATGGAGCTGCGAGAACGGGGTCTACAGTACAACCAACTGCGTATGTAGACTTAGTATAGTCTTACGACTCTCAATATATTGTGGACAGTGACGGTCGTTATCAACCATTTGCTTTTCAAAATACTGATGTTACAATGGCTAAGTTTAGCAACCAGTTGAATGACAATGTTTTTTCCATGACAAGCGCAACACCTGCTATGTACATGCAACAAAACAGCTGGTGAAGGCCACATAACTTCATGTGATAGATTCGTGTGACAATTTGACTTATGTAATCATGGTATCATAAGCTACGTTGTGTGACTCGTATGAATTGGATAAATTGTGGTTTTTTCAAACAGCCGATTTTGTAATGTGGTGGGAGGCATAAATGTAGTTTATAAAAGTTTTATAGCCACTTGTATTTTGTTGGCACTAAATTGGAACACTCTAATGACTTGCACAATTTGGACTGTAATGCACGCCCAAAGTTGTAACAAATTATGTTCGTTTCAATTGGGTTCTATTTGTATTATTTCGGGAGTAACTTCAGTTAAATTGGGTTCTATTGTTGTTATATTAGAAGTAACTTCAGTTAAATTGGGATATATAAATATTTTTTCAGGAGTGACCTAAGTTAGAACTTTAGGACACAATGAAAGAATAAAAACACAATCATAGAGAGAAATAAAAGGATGTTAGAAAATAAGAACACCTGTGAACTTGCATTTATACTGAACTACTATCATATACACATAAGTTTATGCTTAGATTACACTTGAACTAAAAAAAAGGAAGACCTAGCCCACCCTTTAGTAGGGTCTCCTACCTAGTGGCACATTTACAAAAAGAACAAAATTCATATATATTTTTCAAGGGATGCAGCCCAACAAATTAACATGTCATGTACAAAAAGAATACAAATATCATCCCATGCAACCCATAGAACATTCATTCCATCAGAGCCACCGCTTTACCTCTCAACTTCTGGATAGGTGTCGCTCTAATCTTTAAAGGGGGCACAACTTTATTATTGGACACTAATTTATTATAGTGCTCTTGGGAATTTTTCTTTAGAGACAAAATGTTGCTGTTACTAGGGAAGAGTGCTAGGAAACGAGCTAACAACAAACGCTGACACTGAGATTGAAACTATAAAAAAAGTGAGAAATGTCATGGAAATGTAAACCCAAATATAGTGCAATCCTTTTCAATAGCTATGATTTCACTTAGGTTAACATACCGATTCCATCTGAAGCGGTGTAAGGCAGTTGTTATCCATGAACATGTAAAGTAAAAGGCCACAATCATAGTCATTGGGTTGACTGGGTGCTTTCACATCTAAGATATTGAATGTTGTGAATGATAAGGTTGTTGGGAAGGCAACAACAATGTCATCACCAAGAATAATGTCAAGCGACTGCATCTAAATGAAAAACAAAATGTACATTAATGCATATCGTGATGACAATGGAAAAAATGGGGATCACTAAGGGTGTAAACCAACATATGTTAGGGACATACCAATTTTCGAACTTGGTTCAATGGCGTCGGATCATCCTTCCTACGAGGTGGATTTGAGTCCCAAATTTGGTAGTCTCGTTTTTTAAGGTCAATTAGCGCTAGTTACCAATGGTTGCATAGATCATGGATAGGAATGTAAATCTAATATGTGGACGAAAATGTCATTATAAGTATACATAACAAAATAGACAGTATTAACATGAAAAAATGAAGGTGTACGAAAAAAAACAAAGGTAATCATGTCTCACATTTTCACATCTACGAAGATCGTACATGTATGACTCCCGCAATTTTGAAAGTGATTTCTTCAAAGAATATTGTTTCCCATCTGTACAAGTAAAAACAGTGTACTGCGTACGCAAACGTGAGAAAAAATGGGTTACATGTTCCATATCATAAATAATGGATAGCTATAAACATATAAGCTTAGAAATGAATAGAAGTATACCGCATAGTTCATAGGCAAGAACCAGCTAAGTTGTGACCTTTTTGACTTTAATATCATTGATTTGTACTTAGTAATAAGATTAATAATCTGAAAAAGAAAATTGTGCATGAGTAATGTTAAGTTACCAACAATAAAACATAGTGAACTTTATATAATGTATACAATTCATAGGCTATAAGTTGAGAAGGTGATTAGCAATCAACCTCACTATCAACAAATTTGTAAGGTTTTAATGTTTTGAAACTTTTGTGCGTCACATGAAAATGCCCAAGATCGATAATAACCTCATTGCAATTTTGAAAACAACAAGTATACGAAACTGTTAAACATCCAATAGTGGATATAACAAACCTATAATTGCACAACATTGTAAATTAAGGATTACAATATATAGAATGCATGCTTACGATGATGGTAGGTCTTTGGCAAAAATGTAGGTTATCAATTGCTCATCATATGTATTCAGTTGAATGCCTATTCGGAAAGGGTAATATCAGTACTTTGTTGATGCATTAACAGGTACAACAATGTACGGTGAAATTTGATAGTGGCTCAGCTTTCGTTTTGAGGTTGATCTTGTATTGATGAATCTTCACTTGTTAGAAGATTGCGACTCTTGTTCATCCTACAAAACAGTTGATAGTCAAATGGAATTGTCGTTTAAGTGTTAATAAAAAAGATATTTATATAGCAAATATATAAAAGAAACGGGATCAAACCTCATCTAATAACAAAGGAATGGTAAGGACCGGAGGTACATAATAGGGATCATCAGTACGTTAATCTTCCATGGGAAAATCAGGTGCGCTCCCTGTAGGGAAAAATACCGTAGTACACGCAGCGGAAGCGAGACTAAAAATAGATTTAGTAGTTTTAAAAATTTTTCCTTTTTATGAACCTTAACCCTTTAATTAATTAAACATACATATAATCAACAAAAGAAGAATACCTTTTGTCGCGTGATCCGATTGACTTACGTCGATGGTAATCCGCAAGATCTTCAATCCTAGCACGAACGTGAATCACCTAGGAGCGTGGTCTCCCTTTTCTTTGAATTGCAAACCTGAGAATGGACAAACAAACTTTTCTTTTTCTTTTGTTAGTCACAAAACAATCAAAAGAAGACTAAGATTATTCCGGTCACTTTTGAGTTCTCAATCTAATGATCGAAACTCTCGTGAACCTAAATCGATGTTGTACACACAAGCTTATTGATGAACAAGCAATTAGTGTACCATCAAAGAATAATCTATTCACTCTTTTACGTTTTTAGTAGAATAAAATTACTTTCTATGAATTGAGAAGAAGAAGAAGAAAATTGTCTAATGTGTCAATCAACTTAAGGGTGGCCGAACCCTACATACTATTTTATATATAGTGGCCGAATATTCTTCTCCCATACCAATTAGGGTTGCCGAAATCTTCATGTAGAATTACCTAGGGTTGCCGCAATTTCCTCTACAAAAGAGGACTTGTGTTCTACCCAAATTCACATGTAATTTGTCTTCTAACCCTAATCCAACTCATAAGTATTTTTATTCTTTTATTGACCAAAATAAAAGACTTCCTATTTGATTAAATAAATAAACTTAATTATTTATTTTCTTACCAAATAAGTCTTTTACTTTTAGTATACTACTAACAATAGTAAACTTTTAGGAAATATATTTCCTGTTCAGAAAAAGATTTGTTTCTTAATTAAACAATTAATTAATAAATTAATTAATTCTTATTTAATTAAACAATGAAACAAAATAATATATAGGCTAATATATTAACCTTGCCGCCCCACTTGTCTAAAATTGGGCCTTATATTATTTTCTTATTTCATTTAATCCATTGGACTTTAAATAAAAAGCCCACATGTGAACCAGACCCATTCTTACTAAAAGAAACAAGCCCACATGTCTTTCATTAATATATTAATATAATTGAGCAGCCCATTAAATAAATAATGTGCAAATTATATTCTTAATATATTAAATACAATTCTAAATGGACCTATAAATTGGTCCGGTAGAATATATCAAGTGATCCATGCAAGTCCGTGTGGATTGGGGATCTTGGCGGGCTATCTAAATTTAAGCTTCAATAGACACAACCTAATCACAATCAACAAATGATTCACTTAGGTCCGATCCATTAATTTTAACTCATTCCACTAAAGAGCTAAAATTGAACTCTTAAATAAAGATAGAAAAGGAAGATGTTCCTCATTCATACCCTAGACAATCATGTTGGAGATAGTGTATCCTCGTGATTAATATCAGTAATCGCCAAGAGTTCATAGACCGCCTATAACTCTCCAAGTTACCATATTTACTCATATGAACACGTTTTGAACTTGGATATTTTGACTTGTCCAGAAGCCATGTTTTCAATAGACACTATCGAAAACTCAACGTTGAGATTTAATATCCAATTACCTTAAAACATCCATATGATGATATTATACTCTCATTTATTAAATGGAGCCACGATGTCCATATCTATAAATGAAGTCCTCTATCGATTAACAAATAAATATCACCAAACTATCGAGGATAGACTATGCGATATAATCGTACTCATTGATAACTCAAATGATATCACTTGCAACCATAAGTCCATCATTTATCTCAGGATTAAGATAGACTCTCCGATTGTCCTGATAATGAAAAGACTATTATCTATTGACGGTTCTAGATAAAGCTTTTCATTGTGATCCAGTTCAATGCACCCAGTGCATTAGATTCCTTTGATTGAAGACACTCCGATGATTTTAGACTCATCATATCTCATTTGATTCCACTCAAATGCTAGCAAAAGAATTCTACAACTTTAACAAGATAAAGGTGCCCAACCTTTAACTTAAGTTGTGAACATTATTCAAGACTAACTAAAGAATTGTGTCTACCACATACATATCCAGATGTACGAACAATTCTTCTTTTCTCATAGTCTTTAGACCTTATGATTATTTACTTTGACAATTATAATATTAAACTATAAATGCTATACGATTTGTTAAACCAGAAATCACTTTATTAATATGAAAAAGATTGTTAATTACAATATTACACTCTTGCTATTGAGCATAATCCTAACAATCTCCCACTTGCGCTATAGCAAATGTGTCATATCTCTCATGCTCATGTTCTCTAGATGCCTATCGAAACTCTTCTGAGGTAGAGCCTTTGTGAAGGGGTCCGCTAGATTTTCTGCTGACGCGATTTTGGTAATCGTCACGTCACCTCTTTGAACAATCTCCCTTAAAAGATGATACTTTCTTTCAATGTGTTTTCCTCTCTTGTGACTTCTTGGTTCTTTCGAATTAGCCACTGCTCCACTATTGTCACAGTAGATAGTGATCTGCTTATTCGCACTAAGAACCACTTCCAAGTCAATCAAGAATTGGCGGAGCCAAACAGCCTCTTTGGCAGCCTCGCATGCAGCAACATACTCAGCTTCCATGGTGGAATCAACAATACAAGATTGCTTGATACTCCTCCATATAACTGCTCCTCCTCCAATAGTAAACACAGCCCCTGATGTGGATTTTCTGGAGTCAGAATCTGATTGGAAATCAGAATCTGTATACCCAACGGGAATCAAATCCCCTCCAGAGTATACAAGCATATTATCTCTCGTTCTCTTGAGATACTTGAAAATATGCTTGACTGCCGTCCAGTGATCAGGACCAGGTTTCGATTGAAACCTGCTAACTATGCCAACAGCAAAACAAATATCTGGTCTAGTACAGAGCATTGCATACATGAGACTTCCAACTGCCGAGGCATATGGAACTCTACTCATGAATTGCTCTTCATGCTCATTCTTAGGAACTTGTTCCTTAGAAAGCTTGATTCCATGTCTGAAAGGTAACATACCTTTCTTGGAATCCTGCATGGAAAACCTAGACAAGATCTTGTCTATGTATGAAGCTTGGGATAATGCAATCGTTCTATTCTTTCTATCCCTTATTACTTGGATACCTAGAATAAAACTTGCTTCTCCTAAGTCCTTCATATCAAATTGTTTTGCTAACCATTCTTTTACTGATGTCAATACACCTACATCGTTTCCAATGAGTAGTATATCATCAACATAAAGAATCAGGAAAACCAACTTGTCACCCTTAATCCTTTTATATACACAAGGTTCATCAGGATTCTAAATAAATCCAAAACCTTTGACAGCTTGATCAAACCTTATGTTCCAGGATCTGGATGCTTGCTTTATATGGATTTCTGCAACTTGCATACCTTTTCCATTTGGCCCTTTTCAATGAATCCCTTTGGTTGCATCATGTAGATGCTTTCGTCAAGACTTCCATTAAGGAAAGTTGTCTTGACGTCCATTTGCCAAATCTTTAGATCTAAAGATGCTGCAATGGATAAGAGTATCCTAATGGATTTAAGCATGGCCATAGGAGAGAAGGTTTCCTCGTAATCGATACCTTCTTTCTGTGTATACCCTTTAGCTACCAATCTAGCTTTAAAGGTTTCGACCTTTCCATCCATACCTCTTTTCCTCTTGTATACCCACTTGCACCCAATGGGTTTTATCCCTTTAGGCAAGTCTACAAGGGACCAGACTTTGTTATCGAACATAGATTCAATCTCAGATTGCATTGCCTTTTGCCAATGGTGACTATCAACATCCTCAATAGCTTCCTTGTACGTATAGGGATCATCATCGTCCGGGAGATTCTCCACTGATTCTCCCAGACCGATGTATCTTTCGGGTTGTGTTCTAACCCTCCCACTATGACGAGGAATGGTAGGTTGTTGATCTTGTGTTGGATCGGAACTTACAATTGGGTTTGGTTGTGTAATCTCTCGTGGAATTGTATCTCCTAACATCTCATTCAGGACAATTCTACTTCTAGGCACAAAATCATTCATATAGTCCTTTTCCAGAAATTTAGCATTTGTCGAAACAAATACTTTAAGATCTGAAGGACTATAGAAATAATATCCTTTAGTTTCTTTTGGATACCCTACAAATATACATGGTTCCGAACGGGGCTCCATCTTTTCTGTCTTTCCTTTTAACACATGCGCAGGACAACCAAATATCCTTAAGTGTTGTAAACTAGGCTTGCGCCCAGTCCACAACTCATGCGGTGTTTTAGGAACAGACTTAGATGGTACATCGTTTAGAATGTATATAGCAGTTTGTAAAGCATATCCCCAAAAAAAAATAGGAAGTGTTGAATAACTCAACATAGACCTAACCATATCCAAAAGAGTTCTATTTCTCCTTTCTGCTACCCCATTCTGTTGAGGTGTACCTGGTGCAGAAAACTGAGAAACTATCCCATTATCAATAAGATATTGCTGAAACTCACCAGATAGATATTCTCCACCACGATCAGATCTCAAGATTTTTATGTGTTTCTCAAGCCGATTTTTTACTTCAGCTTTGAATGCTTTGAACATGTCAAAAGCATCCGACTTATGTCGCATGAGATACACATAACCAAATCTCGAGTAATCATCTGTGAAGGTGATGAAGTACTCATATCCACCTCTAGCTTGAATGCTCATAGGTCCACATACATCAGTGTGTATCAATCCTAAACATTCAGTGGCTCTTGCACCTTTGGCAGAGAACGTCCTTTTGGTCATTTTACCTTCCAAACAAGATTCACAAGTTGGTACATCATCAACCTTTAAGTCACTTAAAGGTCCATCACTTACCAATCTTTTAATCCTATTAAGGTTAATATGACCTAAGCGTAAATGCCAAAGGTAGGTTTCATCTATTGATAATTTTACTCTTTTATGATTAGGTTCCGTTAATTCTGTGTCTAACGAGTGAGAGATATTTCTATGCAAAAAGTATAGACCGTTTTCCAATGTACCTTGGCAAATAATTTTGTCATTCTTACTAATAATAAAAACTTTATTAAAAGTAACCGAATATCCAAATTTATTCAAATAAGAAACTGAAATTAAATTCCTCTTGAATTGAGGTACATAATAAACGTCTATCAAATCTAAATGCCTTCTAGAATCCAAATAAACTCTAATATCTCCCACTGCACTTGCAGACACTAACGTTCCGTTGCCCAAGCGCAAATTGATTTCATTTTTACTCAGCCTTCTCCTTTCTTGGAACCCCTGGAAGGAATAACAAACATGATTAGTGGCTCCTGAGTCTATGATCCAAGAATCTGTAGAATCTGCCAAAAAACATGTTTCAAGATAATTCACATTACCTTCTTCCTTCTTATTCTGGGACTTTGGGCAATTTCTTTTCCAATGTCCCTTTTCACCACAAAGGAAGCATTTCCCTTTGATCTTGGTTACTTTCTTGGTCTCCTTCTTGATAGGCCCAAGTTGCTTTTTCTTCTGTTGTTTCTTGACCTTTTGACGGGCCTTAACAGTAGCAACTTTACCAACCATATGAATCTCTTGACCTTTGCCTTTCACAAGGATCTTTTCAGCACTTTGAACATCTTGCATCAGGCCTTGTAAGGTGTATTCCTTTTTGTTCAAAGTGTAGTCCAATTTGAACTGATCAAAGGAATTTGACAATGAATTGACAACCATATCAATTTTTGTCTCACCATCTATCTCAGCGCCATGCAGTTCAGCAATGTTGAGATGTGCTATGACTTTCATCATGTGATCTTTCACAGCCCGTCCAGGTTTCATTCTAAGATTCATAAAAGCAGTCACTGCCTCTCTCTTAGTCGTCTTGGACTTCATAGCAAACATCTCCTCTAGAGACATCATTATATTAGTAGCGGACTCCATTCCTTTATGCTGCTGTTGCAACACGTCGGAGATAGTGGCCATAATATAACATTTGGCCATATCATCAGAAGTCTTCCACTGCTCATACTCATCTCTATACATTATGCTAGATTCATTATTAGGAGCAGGTGGTTTAGGAGTAGTTAGAACAAACTTATGTTTTTCACTTTGCAGCAACAACCCAATTTTCCTTTTCCATGTGATATAATTATCTCCAGTTAAAGTGTTATCTTTTAGGATGTTCATAAGTGATGGGGTCATGATTTCTGAATAAAACAAAACATATATAATTAAATAATCATGATAAAGCACTTTTAAATATTTATCTTGAATTAAATAAATAACTCAATCATAAAATTCAACGGTGATCCAACACCCATAAATGTTACGCCTCCTTTGGGAGTACGCACCATTTACTAGTTAGACTAGGTCCCACCTAATTGTTAACATAACAACCAGCGTTTTCAATTTTAGCCTTGCAATTTTATTGACAAGAACTCTTGGGAGGATATCAATAAAATTACATTGAGTGTGTTACCAAGATATCGACCCTCAATTTTCTCTCACGAAAATCCCTCCTTGGGGAGTAGATCTCGTTTGAGTCCATTGTCTAGTCTATCCTTGTAAGGAAGTATATTGCTAAATTCCATTTATGGACGCCCCTTGGGGGGATTACCAATAAATAATAAAGCTCAACTAACCTTGGAGGCCATAGGTGTTACATAACACCTTCTCCCACTCAATTATTTAAGGCGTGTGATTAAATCCCATAAAATGATTTACCAAGTTATCTAGATGCCAATTTAGATACCTAAATCATTCAATGCATGTTCATACCAAAAGAGATATATGAGTGGCACTCCTATTCTATATGTCATGTTATCATACAATAACAAATATTGTAATATTTAAGCAAAAATTAAATAGCAACAATTTTGGCCCATCCTAGAAAAACAAGTAAATTACAATTGTTTAGGAATACAAGATCTTTAAGTGGCCCATCAACCATACGCTCATCCTTCGGCCTCCTCCCATGGGCGACACAACCCACAACCCCACAAAGGGGCTGCTGTGCGCAGTCCATGAAGCCTCCTAGGGCTGCCGTGCGCAGCCCACCAAGTTTTGGGCTTGCCATGCGCAGCCCAATCCACTCCTAGGGTGCGCACGGTGCTCGTTCTCGGTTCCGGTTGCTTCGTTTTTCTTCGTGTCTTCGAATCTTCAATACCCGAATACTTTACAGCAGTATAAATAATAAAATACTGCAGTATTTATTTATTTATTTATTTTATTCACTGCTTTACTTTTACAAAATAAAAACTGCACACATAAATTAAATAAAAAACTGCAGCAGTGATAAAAAAAAATACTGCACTTATATTTAAAAAAATAAAATAAAAACCTAGCAACTACCAAGAAGGAATTATGGCGATAATAGACCACCCTTCTTGTTACAATTCCGAAACAAAAATTACATTGAAAATCTAGGACCAAAATTGAGCAACAACAATCCACATAAAACATATATAAATCCATACATCACATGTAATTATATATGCGAATACCTAGAGTGCCATCTCTTTCTAAACATGCATAATCACAATAAAAAGAAATAGATCCACGTATATATACGTTAATTAATTAAAAGGGTTCAACCAATGCTCTGATACCAATTGTAGGGAAAAATACCGAAGTACACGCAGCGGAAGCGAGACTAAAAATAGATTTAGTAGTTTTAAAAATTTTTCCTTTTTATGAACCTTAACCCTTTAATTAATTAAACATACATATAATCAACAAAAGAAGAATACCTTTTGTCGCGTGATCCGATTGACTTAAGTCGATGGTAATCCGCAAGATCTTCAATCCTAGCACGAACGTGAATCACCTAGGAGCGTGGTCTCCCTTTTCTTTGAATTGCAAACCTGAGAATGGACAAACAAACTTTTCTTTTTCTTTTGTTAGTCACAAAACAATCAAAAGAAGACTAAGATTATTCCGGTCACTTTTGAGTTCTCAATCTAATGATCGAAACTCGCGTGAACCTAAATCGATGTTGTACACACAAGCTTATTGATGAACAAGCAATTAGTGTACCATCAAAGAATAATCTATTCACTCTTTTATGTTTTTAGTAGAATAAAATTACTTTCTATGAATCGAGAAGAAGAAGAAAATTGTCTCATGTGTCAATCAACTTAGGGGTGGCCGAACCCTACATACTATTTTATATATAGTGGCCGAAAATTCTTCTCCCATACCAATTAGGGTTGCCGAAATCTTCATGTAGAATTACCTAGGGTTGCCGCAATTTCCTCTACAAAAGAGGACTTTTGTTCTACCCAAATTCACATGTAATTTGTCTTCTAACCCTAATCCAACTCATAAGTATTTTTATTCTTTTATTGACCAAAATAAAAGACTTCCTATTTGATTAAATAAATAAACTTAATTATTTATTTTCTTACCAAATAAGTCTTTTACTTTTAGTATACTACTAACAATAGTATACTTTTAGGAAATATATTTCCTGTTCAGAAAAAGATTTGTTTCTTAATTAAACAATTAATTAATAAATTAATTAATTCTTATTTAATTAAACAATGAAACAAAATAATATATAGGCTAATATATTAACCTTGCCACCCCACTTGTCTAAAATTGGGCCTTATATTATTTTCTTATTTCATTTAATCCATTGGACTTTGAAACTAAATATACCACGGTGTGTCTAAAGCTATCTAGAGGGGGGGGGGGGGGGGGGGGGGGGGGGTGAATAGATTTTATGCTTTTTACCCAATTTTTCGTGTTAGTCAAAATTACGAAATTACCCTCAAGATAATATAAACAAGCAAGTGTAATATGGTGCGGAAATTAAATTAACACTTGAATTTTTACGTGGAAACCCTCACGGGAAAAACCACGGGCTATGTAAGTAAGCCACACTCGAACCTCGAATCCACTAAATGTGCAAACGATTACAACCTAATCCCGGAAATAATCACACACCTACCTAATCCCGGTATGAGTGAACCTAGTCCAATTTGCTTGCGATCTAAGCAACCTAATCCCGATTGCTACACACAAGACTTAGCTTCTCTTGAAGAGAATACAACCCTAAGTGAATATATGAAAATATCCAAAATGCAACATAGAGCAAGGGAAACCCTATATGCTTATCTAAGATGATTAATATGCAATTAAGAGCAATCCTAGATATCAAAACTAAATGACATGTCAAATAGTTAAGCTAATCAATATCAAGTACAAAACCTAATATGCTAGCACAATACAACTTCTCAAACATACATCATACTAATCTCAATTTTGTATCTAAAGCATACAAAATAACAATCAAGTAATTAATTGAGATTGCTAGATAAAATAAACACAAAATATGTAAGATATTAGTGAAAAGCTTACCAAGCAAAGTATGATGAAGATTCCATGCTAGATGACATCTAGATGATCTAAGATGATGCTAGATGATGATTGATGATCATGAAATTGTGTTTGAGTAATTAAAAATGAGTTCTTTGTGTATTTTTCTTCTCTTGAAAAATATCCTAAGTATGAAGCATGAATAAGAACTCTTTTAAATGACCTAAAATCAAGTTAGCATATATATAGAGGCCATAAGTGAAGTGAGGTCGTTTTGAAAACTCGCCAGAAAACTACTCTGTGCGCTGGTGGACCTGCGCTGGTGGACCAGCGCAGGACCAGCGCACAAGCCAATTTTGGCTTGAGCGCTGGACGTCAGGCGCTGCCACCAGCGCCAGTCCAGCGGTGCCATACTGGGCGATCGGCGCTGGTGGCCGGCGCTGGTCCACACCAGCGCACGACCAGCGGCGCGCCACTGGGCGATTTGTGCCGGTGAGCGGCGCTGGTCGACCGGCGCTGGTGGACCAGCGCACAGCCCCAAAAATTGCATCCCACATGCAATCATGCAAGGGGTACAAAGTCAAACAAGATGCATCCTAAAAGCCTAAATGCTATGATGTTTTCAACACAAGATGCAATCATAAAAATAAGCAAGAAGAGATGAAAATAATCATTTATGCACAACAAAAAGAAACACAACATACAAAGATTAAACATATGCATGAGTTGTGAGTGTGTGCAACTATCTCTTCAAGACAAGAAAGCACTTAGAATATTACCTTTGGTGCTTGTCAATAATGAGGTCTTCAAAGGGCCTAATGCACTAATTACAACATCTAAACTACCCTTACAAAGAATCCCCATATATGGTTTGATCACGAAATAAGCCAATTAAAAACAACGGGAATCCTTACAATCTCCCCCTTTGGCTATTTCGTGACAAAACCATCACTCACATTAAATCCTCACAAAAGAAATAGAAACTACGGGATTACAATGATATTCTACATTACAAAGAGATAAGAGAATGCAACTTGAAGTCTTCAATCCTCTTGTAGAATAATCAATCCCTGAAAAGAGTTTCTAACAATCCAATTCAAGTAAAGTGTGAGATTAATCATGTGAGAATAATACCAAGCATTTGCATTTTTAGAATTTAGGAACAACATTAGCAAATGTATGCAATGTATGATAAATGCAATGCTCCCCCTCAAAGGGTTACTCCCCCTCAATGTTTTATCTCCCTAAAGTGCACAATAGCTTCTCTATTTTGCAACTCCCCTTACAATATCCTACTCCCCCTTTTTGTCATGATATAGGCAAAGGAGTAGTTCCCAACCGGGTCACTCATAGCAACGAGAGATAGAAGCATGCAAGATATGCATATACATATAAGTCACGTTATGCACTTCAATTAATTTGAGAGAAACAAGGAGATTTATTTGAGAAAATGAGTGAATCCAACATGCTTTGCATACAAGACATATAGCATTCAAGTCCAAAGTACAATGTTATTTGGCAAAGCAAATGACAAAGGTTTCTAATTCGAATTCAAACCAATTTCACCAATGTCATGGGAAAAGCAAGGATATAGAGATTATTGATTTTAATTTAAGAGTAACTATATCCAACTTTATAAGCGAAACATGGCATGAGCGACTTTGCACCCTATTAGATTTTTCCGGATAAGATATCCGTATGATAGTAACCATGTTCAACTAATAAAGAAAGAGAGACATTTGGAATGTAAATTCCTTTGAACGGATACAAGATCCTTTATTCATTTTGAGTCTCATAAGCTTTCACACAAGTTTTGCATTTTTAAGAATATGCAATCATCAATTCATGCTATTCATGTGAGCATGTTGTATGAATTTCATGCTTTTTCATTTAGCATTAGCATGTTATTTAAGAAACATCATGTCATGGAGATAACTATAGGTCATTCACATCATACTTCCTATGTAAATCTCCTAGTCCAAAAATGCATGTTTGAACATAAATATGACATGGATTGTAAACAAGCAAGGTTCACACTTAGAATTGAAAACATATATACATATGTACAACCAAGCTTACTCAAGCAATCAAAAGAAGAGGCATAAGTTATTTCAAATTTTTTGCAAGTTACAAGAATGCAAAATAGCTCTCTTTGCTTGAGTTCCCCATATGGGGTCAATCATAGAACATCACTCCACAAGACATATCCCAATAGATCTACTAAGAGTTTTAAATCGAGTAGCATCTAAGGGTTTAGTAAATAAGTCCGCAAGTTGATCATTAGTACCTACATGTTCAAGTACTATGCATTTATTTTCAACAAGCTCTCTAATGAAGTGATGGCGGATGTCAATATGCTTAGTTCTAGAATGTTGAACCGGATTCTTGGAAATATTAATAGCACTCATGTTATCACAAAAGAGAGTGAGAGTACCTTGGTTGAATCCGTAGTCTACTAGCATTTGCTTCATCCATAGGAGTTGTGTGCATCCACTCCCTGCGGCTATGTACTCGGCCTCGGCCGTGGACAAGAAAATCGAGTTTTGCTTCTTGCAAAACCAAGACACCAAGTTGTTGCCTAGAAAGAAGCAACCGCCCGATGTGCTCATCCTATCATCACAATTTCCTGCCCAATCCTCATCACTAAAGCCTACAAGACTAGCATTAGTGTCAAAAGAGTACCAAATCCCATAGTTGGATGTCCCATTCACATAGCGAATGATCCTCTTCACGGAAGAGAGGTGGGACTCCTTAGGATCCGCTTGGTACCTAGCACACACACCCACACTAAAAGATATATCGGGCCTACTTGCGGTCAAATAAAGCAAGCTACCTATCATGCCACGATATAGAGTTTGTTCCACACTTTTACCACTAGCATCCTTGCTTAGCTTCAAAGTGGTACTCATGGGTGTATCACAACATTTGGCATTCTCTAAACCAAACTTCTTCACTAGGTTCTTAGCATATTTGGCTTGGGTTATGAAAATCCCATCATTCATTTGCCTAATTTGCAAACCTAGGAAGTAACTAAGCTCACCAACAAGACTCATCTCAAATTCAAGAGACATGACATCAACAAATTGTTGGACTTTGGTGTTGTTGGTGGAGCCAAAAACTATATCATTAACATATATTTGAGCTATGAAAAGCTCATCATTGTCTCTCTTGATGAATAGTGTCTTGTCAACACTACCTCTTGTGTAGTTGTTGTCAACAAGAAATTGAGTGAGGCGCTCATACCAAGCCCTCGGTGCTTGTTTCAACCCATAAAGTGCCTTCTTGAGGCGATAAACATGATTGGGGTGGTATGCATCCACAAACCCCTTAGGTTGTTCAACAAACACTTCCTCTTGCAAGAAGCCATTGAGGAAGGCACTCTTGACGTCCATTTGGTGCAATTTGAACTTGTGCACACAAGAGATGGACAAGAGAAGCCTAATGGACTCTAATCGGGCAACGGGAGCAAAAGTCTCCTCAAAGTCGATACCCTCAATTTGAGAGTACCCTTGTGCTACAAGTCTAGCCTTGTTCCGCACTATGTTGCCATCCTCATCGGATTTGTTCCTAAATATCCATTTGGTGCCTATGACATTAGTGGTCTTAGGCCTAGGAACTAGAGTCCAAACCTCATTCCTTTCGAATTGGCTTAGCTCTTCTTGTATGGCAAGAACCCAAAATTCATCATTTAAGGCTTCTTCAACCTTTTTGGGTTCAATTTGAGAGGTGTAGCATGTATAGCTAATAAGATTAGCAAGTTGACGTCTAGTCCTAACACCCTCATTTACCTCTCCAATGATATCTTCTTTATCATGGAGTTTCCTAACCCATGGAGCGGGTTCTTTAGAGTCCAAGAGAGGAACTCTATCAATAGGTTGTGTGTCATTATTGTTGACATTAGATGTCCCAACATTAGGTGACACCACAACCTCCTCCAAAGGAAAACCATCACTAAAAATAACCTCCTCCTCATGATCATTAGACTTGAGCCTAGTATCATCAAATACGACATTGGATGATTCCATAACACTTAGAGTCTTTAAATTGAAAACTCTATAGGCTCTACTATTTAAGGCATAGCCAATAAAAATACCCTCATCACTCTTAGAATCAAATTTGCCAAGTTGATCACGGTCATTCAAAATGTAGCATTTGCTTCCAAAAGTGTGGAAGTAGCTAACATTTGGCCTCTTGCCTTTCCATAACTCATAGGAGGTGTTTCTAGTACCGGGCCTTAGGAACACTCTATTTCCTATATAGCAAGCCGTATTAATGGCTTCGGCCCATAGGTTCCTAGGGACATTGTTGCTAAGCAACATCACACGGGCCATCTCTTGGAGGACCCTATTTTTCCTCTCAACAACTCCATTTTGTTGAGGTGTCCTAGGGGCAGAAAATTCATGGGAGATGCCTAAACCATTACAAAAGATTTCAAAGGTGGCATTCTCAAATTCTCTCCCATGGTCACTTCTAATCCGTTTAATGCTTTTAATATTAGAGTTCATTTCATTTTGAATTTTATTACAAAGCATTTTAAACTTATCAAAAGTTTCGGATTTTTCTCTAAGAAAATATGTCCATGTGAACCTAGAGAAATCATCAACACAAACAAAAATGTATCTCTTTCCACCCAAACTTTCGGTTTGCATGGGACCCATGAGGTCCATGTGGAGAAGCTCAAGTGGCTTCTTGGTGGTGAGATACTTACCCTTTTTGTGCATGCTTTTAGTTTGCTTTCCTTGTTGGCAAGGTCCACAAATACCATTGGCTTTCTTCCCAAGCTTAGGGAGGCCACGCACACAATTGAACTTTCCAAGGGTCCGTAGATCCCTAAAGTTCATGTGGCCAAGTCTTTCATGCCACAACTCAATTTGCTCATCCATGGACACATGATTAGATACAATTCTAGCTTCAAGACAATAACAATTGTCGCTAGATCTCATGCCCTTCAACAAGGTTTGTCCATCGGGTTTAAGGATAGAGCAATAATCTTTAGAGAACAAGACGGAATATCCTTCATCACTAAGATGTGAAATGCTAATTAAATTGGCTTTCAAGCCATCAACAAATAAAGCATTGGATAAGGAGGGTAATCCGGGAACGGAAATGGTTCCTTTCCCTACAATATTTCTTTTGGATCCATCACCAAAAGTGACATTTCCACCTTCCTCCATAACAAGAGTCTCGAAGAAACTCTTGTTTCCCGTCATGTGCCTAGAGCACCCACTATCCAAGTACCAAAAATTAGAAGAATTTGCCTTCAAGGCTATTTGTGCAACATGGCAAACATTTTCATTCTTTCTAATCCACTTAGCAACAATTTTAGCTTTCTTAGTGGCCTTTGGTACATGTGCTCTACTATTTCTAGGATCATGCAAATCAATATTTTCATTCCTAGAAACATGCATCTTGGCTCTATTCTTTCTCTTTTCAATCATGCTTTGTTTTCTACACATTTTAATATATTGAAAGCAATTTGGTCTAATATGACCATCACAACCACAAAAGTGACAAATAGGAATGAAAAAAGGAATCATACCTCGCCTTTGAGTACGTCCATGTCTTTGTGGATAAGTGGGTTCAATCCATCTTCGTTGTTGAACCGGTCTTGGTTGCTTCCAAGCTTGAGGTTGCATGATTGGTCTCTTTCCTTTGTGAGCCAATTTGGGAGGAGTGTTGGCTTGAGGAACCTTAGGAGGTTGAGCTTGAGTTTTCCTTCTTGGCCCCATTTTCACTTGTGCATTAGAACTTTGTCCTATTTCTAACTTCTTCCTAGGAGGTTGCACAAATGAAGTTTCTTCATTCTTCAAGCTCTTGACAAACACGGTCTTGTTAGAGGTTGAGATTTTCTTGCCATCTTCATACCCAAGACCTCTCTTGTCACTTGGACTCTTTCCAACACCAAGTAAATGATCAAGCTTCTTGGTGCTAGAATCTATCCTAGCCAAGGACCCTTTAGCTTCTACAAGTTCCCTCTTCAAGCCTGTAAGGATTCCCGTTGTTTTTAATTGGCTTATTTCGTGATCAAACCATAAATGGGGATACTTTGTAAGGGTAGTTTAAATGTTGTTGTTAGTGCATTAGGCCCTTTGAAGACCTCATTATTGACAAGCACCAAAGGTAATTTTCTAAGTGCTTTCTTGTCTTGAAGAGATAGTTGCACACACTCACAACTCATGCATTTGTTTAATCTTTGTATGTTGTGTTTCTTTTTGTTGTGCATAAATGATTATTTACATCTCTTCTTGCTTGATTTTATGATTGCATCTTGTGTTGAAAACATCATAGCATTTAGGCTTTTAGGATGCATCTTGTTTGACTTTGTACCCCTTGCAAAATTGCATGTGGGATGCAATTTTTGGCGCTGTGCGCTGGTCCACCAGCGCCGGTCCACCAGCGCCGCTCACCGGCGCAAATCGCCCAGTGGCGCGCCGCTGGTCGTGCGCTGGTGTGGACCAGCGCCGGCCACCAGCGCCGGCCACCAGCGCCGATCGCCCAGTATGGCACCGCTGGACTGGCGCTGGTGGCTGCGCCTGACGTCCAGCGCTCAAGCCAAAATTGGCTTGTGCGCTGGTCCTGCGCTGGTCCACCAGCGCAGGTCCACCAGCGCACAGAGTGATTTTCTGGCGAGTTTTCAAAACGACCTCACTTCACTTATGGCCTCTATATATATGCTAACTTGATTTTAGGTCATCCACAAGAGTTCTTATTCATGCTTCATACTTAGGATATTTTTCAAGAGAAGAAAAATACACAAAGAACTCATTTTTATTTACTCAAACACAATTTCATGATCATCAATCATCATCTAGCATCATCTTAGATCATCTAGATGTCATCTAGCATGGAATCTTCATCATACTTTGCTTGGTAAGCTTTTCACTAATATCTTACATATTTTGTGTTTAATTTATCTAGCAAATCTCAATTAATTACTTGATTGTTATTTTCTATGCTCTAGATACAAAATTGAGATTAGTATGATGTATGTTTGAGAAGTTGTATTGTGCTAGCATATTAGGTTTTGTACTTGATATTGATTAGCTTAACTATTTGACATGTCATTTAGTTTTGATATCTAGGATTGCTCTTAATTGCATATTAATCATCTTAGATAAGCATATAGGGTTTCCCTTGCTCTATGTTGCATTTTGGATATTTTCATATATTCACTTAGGGTTGTATTCTCTTCAAGAGAAGCTAAGTCTTGTGTGTAGCAATCGGGATTAGGTTGCTTAGATCGCAAGCAAATTGGACTAGGTTCACTCATACCGGGATTAGGTAGGTGTGTGATTACTTCCGGGATTAGGTTGTAATCGTTTGCACATTTAGTGGATTCGAGGTTCGAGTGTGGCTTACTTACATAGCCCGTGGTTTTTCCCGTGAGGGTTTCCACGTAAAAATACAAGTGTTAATTTAATTTCCGCACCATATTACACTTGCTTATTTATATTATCTTGAGGGTAATTTCGTAATTTTGACTAACACGAAAAATTGGGTAAAAAGCGTAAAATCTATTCACCCCCCCTCTAGATAGCTTTATACACACCGTGGTATATTTAGTTTCAATTCGTATCAGAGCGGGTTCCTAGACATACATAGGTGATCCTTGCTTTATTTTGGTGTGTTTTGCATTTTGTGTGATTTTTGATTATTCATACATTTGCATTCATTTCATTCATTCATAAACACTATGAGTGGAAACGGTGGAAATGGTGGTGGCCACGAAGGAGCTTCTAGCACAAGGCCTCCACTTCTTACCGGTTTGAACTATTCCCAATGGAAAGGGAAGATGGAATCCTACATATGCCAAATTCATGACCGTGCATGGATGGCGGTGGAAGACGGATATGATCTCCCTATGATGACTCCCGCGGGTGGAGGACAAGATGTTTTGAAGCCTAAGGCGCAATGGAACGCGCAAGAGTTTGAGGCTTCTAAGTGGAATAGGAAGGCGATGCATGCCATTATGTGTGCCATGGATGAGAATCAGTACAAGCTTATTCAGAATACTCAAATTGCCAAAGTGGCATGGGACATCCTTCAAGTTGCACATGAGGGAACCGAGGTGGTGAAGGAGTCCAAGCTTCAAGTCCTCCAAACTCAATTTGAGTTACTTAGGATGGGAGAGGATGAATGCTTCAACGACTTCGAAATCAAATTGATGGACATAGTAAATCAAAGCCATCAACTCGGAGACCCGTATTCGGATAGGAGAGTCAAGCAAAAAATTATGAGATCTCTCCCCGATAGGTTTGAATCAAAGGTGACGGCCATAGAAGAAAATAGTGGCTACATGGATATGAAGCCAAGTGAAGTAATTGG
Source organism: Acer saccharum (assembly GCA_030490815.1). NCBI lineage: Eukaryota > Viridiplantae > Streptophyta > Magnoliopsida > Sapindales > Sapindaceae > Acer > Acer saccharum. The sequence goes on from CM059871.1 coordinate 31,765,956, forward strand.
GCGTCTCCTTGCATATGAGTCTAGGAAGGCTCCTAGCAACACTACTCCTCCTAAGAAGTCTAAAGGAATAGCTTTGAAAGCATCTAAGGATGCAAAGGAGGCAAAGCATGAATCGGATGAAGACCTTGCCTTATTTGTGAAACGGTTCAACAAGGTTATGGGGTTCAAGAAGAAGAAGGGATTTGGGTCAAGAGGACAAGATTTGAAGAAAAAGAGTTCCTTCAAGAAGTTTGAGCCTAGACAAGAGAGGACCGAAAGGAAAGGGGTTCGATGCTTTGAGTGTGGTGGGATTGGTCACTTTGCCCCCGAATGTGCGAATCACAATGAGAGGAAGAAGGGTAAAGTGATGGCCGCCACATGGAGTGGGAGTAGTGATGACTCCAATGAGGAAGATGAGTCTTCTAGTGAGGAAGAGCTCATGGCTAACTTCCTAGCTTTTGCATCTTCTCACAAGAGCAAAAGTGCTAGTGAAAAGGAAGATTTGAGTCAAGAGGAAATTGACTCTAGTGAAGAAGAAAGTGACTCCTCTTCTAGTTCCAAGAAGAAGTTTGTGGAGCAAAAGGTGCTTGCTAAATACCATGCCGAGTTCAATGATTTAGCACTTAAAAGCACAAGAAAGATTGAGAGGTTGAGAGAAGAAAACCTTGAACTTTCGGCTCACAATGACCACTTAAGTGAACAAGTGGAAAGATTGAAGAGGAGAGAGGATAAGCTAATTGAGGAGTTAGACTTGTCCAAGAGAAGTGAAGAAGGCTTGAAGAGGGAACTTGTAGAAGCTAAAGGGTCCTTGGCTAGGATAGATTCTAGCACCAAGAAGCTTGATCATTTACTTGGTGTTGGAAAGAGTCCAAGTGACAAGAGAGGTCTTGGGTATGAAGATGGCAAGAAAATCTCAACCTCTAACAAGACCATATTTGTCAAGAGCTTGAAGAATGAAGAAACTTCATTTGTGCAACCTCCTAGGAAGAAGTTAGAAATAGGACAAAGTTCTAATGCACAAGTGAAAATGGGGCCAAGAAGGAAAACTCAAGCTCAACCTCCTAAGGTTCCTCAAGCCAACACTCCTCCCAAATTGGCTCACAAAGGAAAGAGACCAATCATGCAACCTCAAGCTTGGAAGCAACCAAGACCGGTTCAACAACGAAGATGAATTGAACCCACATATCCACAAAGACATGGACGTACTCAAAGGCGAGGTATGATTCCTTTTCTCATTCCTATTTGTCACTTTTGTGGTTGTGATGGTCATATTAGACCAAATTGCTTTCAATATATTAAAATGTGTAGAAAACAAAGCATGATTGAAAAGAGAAAGAATAGAGCCAAGATGCATGTTTCTAGGAAAGAAAATATTGATTTGCATGATCCTAGAAATAGTAGAGCACATGTACCAAAGACCACTAAGAAAGCTAAAATTGTTGCTAAGTGGATTAGAAAGAATGAAAATGTTTGCCATGTTGCACAAATAGCCTTGAAGGACAAATTCTTCTAATTTTTGGTACTTGGATAGTGGGTGCTCTAGGCACATGACGGGAAACAAGAGTTTCTTCGAGACTCTTGTTATGGAGGAAGGTGGAAATGTCACTTTTGGTGATGGATCCAAAAGAAATGTTATAGGGAAATGAACCATTTCCGTTCCCGGATTACCCTCCTTATCCAATACTTTATTTGTTGATGGCTTGAAAGCCAATTTAATTAGCATTTCACATCTTAGTGATGAAGGATATTCCGTCTTGTTCTCTAAAGATTATTGCTCTATCCTTAAACCCGATGGACAAACCTTGTTGAAGGGCATGAGATCTAGCGACAATTGTTATTGTCTTGAAGCTAGAATTGTATCTAATCATGTGTCCATGGATGAGCAAATTGAGTTGTGGCATGAAAGACTTGGCCACATGAACTTTAGGGATCTACGGACCCTTGGAAAGTTCAATTGTGTGCGTGGCCTCCCTAAGCTTGGGAAGAAAGCCAATGGTATTTGTGGACCTTGCCAACAAGGAAAGCAAACCAAAAGCATGCACAAAAAGGGTAAGTATCTCACCACCAAGGAGCCACTTGAGCTTCTCCACATGGACCTCATGGGTCCCATGCAAACCGAAAGTTTGGGTGGAAAGAGATACATTTTTGTTTGTGTTGATGATTTCTCTAGATTTACATGGACATATTTTCTTAGAGAAAAATCCGAAACTTTTGATAAGTTTAAAATGCTTTGTACTAAATTGCAAAATGAAATGAATTCTAACATTAGAAGCATTAAACGGATTAGAAGTGACCATGGGAGAGAATTTGAGAATGCCACCTTTGAAACCTTTTGTAATGGTTTAGGCATCTCCCATGAATTTTCTGCTCCTAGGACACCTCAACAAAATGGAGTTGTTGAGAGGAAGAATAGGGTCCTCCAAGAGATGGCCCGTGTGATGTTGCTTAGCAACAATGTCCCTAGGAACCTATGGGCCGAAGCCATTAACACGGCTTGCTATATAGGAAATAGAGTATTCCTAAGGCCCGGTACTAGAAACACCTCCTATGAGTTATGGAAAGGCAAGAGGCCAAATGTTAGCTACTTCCACACTTTTGGAAGCAAATGCTACATTTTGAATGACCGTGATCAACTTGGCAAGTTTGATGCTAAGAGTGATGAGGGTATTTTTATTGGCTATGCCTTAAATAGTAGAGCCTATAGAGTTTTCAATTTAAAGACTCTAAGTGTTATGGAATCATCCAATGTCGTATTTGATGATACTAGGCTCAAGTCTAATGATCATGAGGAGGAGGTTATTTTTAGTGATGATTCTCCTTTGGAGAAGGTTGTGGTGTCGCCTAATGTTGGGACATCTAATGTCAACAATGATGGCACACAACCTATTGATAGAGTTCCTCTCTTGGACTCTAAAGAACCCGCTCCATGGGTTAGGAAACTCCATGATAAAGAAGATATCATTGGAGAGGTAAATGAGGGTGTTAGGACTAGACGCCAACTTGCTAATCTTATTAGCTATACATGTTACACCTCTCAAATTGAACCCAAAAAGGTTGAAGAAGCCTTAAATGATGAATTTTGGGTTCTTGCCATGCAAGAAGAGCTAAGCCAATTCGAAAGGAATGAGGTTTGGACTCTAGTTCCTAGGCCTAAGACCACTAATGTCATAGGCACCAAATGGATATTTAGGAACAAATCCGATGAGGATGGCAACATAGTGCGGAACAAGGCTAGACTTGTAGCACAAGGGTACTCTCAAATTGAGGGTATCGACTTTGAGGAGACTTTTGCTCCCGTTGCCCGCTTAGAGTCCATTAGGCTTCTCTTGTCCATCTCTTGTGTGCACAAGTTCAAATTGCACCAAATGGACGTCAAGAGTGCCTTCCTCAATGGCTTCTTGCAAGAGGAAGTGTTTGTTGAACAACCTAAGGGGTTTGTGGATGCACACCACCCCAATCATGTCTATCGCCTCAAGAAGGCACTTTATGGGTTGAAACAAGCACCGAGGGCTTGGTATGAGCGCCTCACTCAATTTCTTGTTGACAACAACTACACAAGAGGTAGTGTTGACAAGACACTATTCATCAAGAGAGACAATGATGAGCTTTTCATAGCTCAAATATATGTTGATGATATAGTTTTTGGCTCCACCAACAACACCAAAGTCCAACAATTTGTTGATGTCATGTCTCTTGAATTTGAGATGAGTCTTGTTGGTGAGCTTAGTTACTTCCTAGGTTTGCAAATTAGGCAAATGCATGATGGGATTTTCATAACCCAAGCCAAATATGCTAAGAACCTAGTGAAGAAGTTTGGTTTAGAGAAAGCCAAACATTGTGATACACCCATGAGTACCACTTTGAAGCTAAGCAAGGATGCTAGTGGTAAAAGTGTGGAACAAACTCTATATCGTGGCATGATAGGTAGCTTGCTTTATTTGACCGCAAGTAGGCCCGATATATCTTTTAGTGTGGGTGTGTGTGCTAGGTACCAAGCGGATCCTAAGGAGTCCCACCTCTCTTGTGTGAAGAGGATCATTCGCTATGTGAATGGGACATCCAACTATGGGATTTGGTACTCTTTTGACACTAATGCTAGTCTAGTTGGCTTTAGTGATGCGGATTGGGCAGGAAATTGTGATGATAGGAAGAGCACATCGGGCGGTTGCTTCTTTCTAGGCAACAACTTGGTGTCTTGGTTTTGCAAGAAGCAAAACTCGATTTCCTTGTCCACGGCCGAGGCCGAGTACATAGCCGCGGGGAGTGGATGCACACAACTCCTATGGATGAAACAAATGCTTGTAGACTACGGATTCAACCAAGGTACTCTCACTCTCTTTTGTGATAACATGAGTGCTATTAATATTTCCAAGAATCCGGTTCAACATTCTAGAACTAAGCATATTGACATCCGCCATCACTTCATTAGAGAGCTTGTTGAAAATAAATGCATAGTACTTGAACATGTAGGTACTAATGATCAACTTGCGGACTTATTTACTAAACCCTTAGATGCTACTCGATTTAAAACTCTTAGTAGATCTATTGGGATATGTCTTGTGGAGTGATGTTCTATGATTGACCCCATATGGGGAACTCAAGCAAAGAGAGCTATTTTGCATTCATGTAACTTGCAAAAAATTTGAAATAACTTATGCCTCTTCTTTTGATTGCTTGAGTAAGCTTGGTTGTACATATGTATATATGCTTTCAAATTCTATAAGTGTGAACCTTGCTTGTCTACAATCCATGTCATATTTATGTTCAAACATGCATTTTTGGACTAGGAGATTTACATAGGAAGTATGATGTGAATGACCTATAGTTATCTCCATGACATGATGTTTCTTAAATAACATGCTTATGCTAAATGAAAAAGCATGAAATTCATACAACATGCTCACATGAAAAGCATGAATTGATGATTGCATATTCTTAAAAATGCAAAACTTGTGTGAAAGCTAATGAGACTCAAAATGAATAAAGGATCTTGTATCCGTTCAAAGGAATTTACATTCCATTGTCTCTCTTTCTTTATTAGTTGAACATGGTTACTATCATACGGATTTCTTATCCGGAAAAATCAAATAGGGTGCAAAGTCGCTCATGCCATGTTTCGCTTATAAAGTTGGATATAGTTGCTCTTAAATTGAAATCAATAATCTCTATATCCTTGCTTTTCCCATGACATTGGTGAAATTGGTTTGAATTCTTATTTGAAACCTTTGTCATTTGCTTTGCCAAATACCATTGTATTTTGGACTTGAATGCTATATGTCTTGTATGCAAAGCATGTTGGATTCACACATTTTCTCAAATAAATCTCCTTGTTTCTCTCAAATTAATTGAAGTGCATAACGTGACTTATATGTATATGCATATCTTGCATGCTTCTATCTCTCGTTGCTATGAGTGACCCGGTTGGGGACTACTCCTTTGCCTATATCATGACAAAAAGGGGGAGTAGGATATTGTAAGGGGAGTTGCAAAATAGAGAAGCTATTGTGCACTTTGGGGAGATAAAACATTGAGGGGGAGTAACCCTTTGAGGGGGAGCATTGCATTTATCATACATTGCATACATTTGCTAATGTTGTGCCTAAATTCTAAAAATGCAAATGCTTGGTATTATTCTCACATGATTAATCTCACACTTTACTTGAATTGGAATGTTAGAAACTCTTTTCAGGGATTGATTATTCTACAAGAGGATTGAAGACGTCAAGTTGCATTCTCTTATCTCTTTGTAATGTAGAATATCATTGTAATCCCGTAGTTTCTATTTCTTTTGTGAGGATTTAATGTGAGTGATGGTTTTGTCACGAAATAGCCAAAGGGGGAGATTGTAAGGATTCCCGTTGTTTTTAATTGGCTTATTTCGTGATCAAACCATAAATGGGGATACTTTGTAAGGGTAGTTTAAATGTTGTTGTTAGTGCATTAGGCCCTTTGAAGACCTCATTATTGACAAGCACCAAAGGTAATTTTCTAAGTGCTTTCTTGTCTTGAAGAGATAGTTGCACACACTCACAACTCATGCATATGTTTAATCTTTGTATGTTGTGTTTCTTTTTGTTGTGCATAAATGATTATTTACATCTCTTCTTGCTTGATTTTATGATTGCATCTTGTGTTGAAAACATCATAGCATTTAGGCTTTTAGGATGCATCTTGTTTGACTTTGTACCCCTTGCAAAATTGCATGTGGGATGCAATTTTTGGCGCTGTGCGCTGGTCCACCAGCGCCGGTCGACCAGCGCCGCTCACCGGTGCAAATCGCCCAGTGGCGCGCCGCTGGTCGTGCGCTGGTGTGGACCAGCGCCGGCCACCAGCGCCGATCGCCCAGTATGGCGCCGCTGGACTGGCGCTGGTGGCTGCGCCTGACGTCCAGCGCTCAAGCCAAAATTGGCTTGTGCGCTGGTCCTGCGCTGGTCCACCAGCGCAGGTCCACCAGCGCACAGAGTGATTTTCTGGCGAGTTTTCAAAACGACCTCACTTCACTTATGGCCTCTATATATATGCTAACTTGATTTTAGGTCATCCACAAGAGTTCTTATTCATGCTTCATACTTAGGATATTTTTCAAGAGAAGAAAAATACACAAAGAACTCATTTTTATTTACTCAAACACAATTTCATGATCATCAATCATCATCTAGCATCATCTTAGATCATCTAGATGTCATCTAGCATGGAATCTTCATCATACTTTGCTTGGTAAGCTTTTCACTAATATCTTACATATTTTGTGTTTAATTTATCTAGCAAATCTCAATTAATTACTTGATTGTTATTTTGTATGCTCTAGATACAAAATTGAGATTAGTATGATGTATGTTTGAGAAGTTGTATTGTGCTAGCATATTAGGTTTTGTACTTGATATTGATTAGCTTAACTATTTGACATGTCATTTAGTTTTGATATCTAGGATTGCTCTTAATTGCATATTAATCATCTTAGATAAGCATATAGGGTTTCCCTTGCTCTATGTTGCATTTTGGATATTTTCATATATTCACTTAGGGTTGTATTCTCTTCAAGAGAAGCTAAGTCTTGTGTGTAGCAATCGGGATTAGGTTGCTTAGATCGCAAGTAAATTGGACTAGGTTCACTCATACCGGGATTAGGTAGGTGTGTGATTACTTCCGGGATTAGGTTGTAATCGTTTGCACATTTAGTGGATTCGAGGTTCGAGTGTGGCTTACTTACATAGCCCGTGGTTTTTCCCGTGAGGGTTTCCACGTAAAAATACAAGTGTTAATTTAATTTCCGCACCATATTACACTTGCTTGTTTATATTATCTTGAGGGTAATTTCGTAATTTTGACTAACACGAAAAATTGGGTAAAAAGCGTAAAATCTATTCACCCCCCCTCTAGATAGCTTTATACACACCGTGGTATATTTAGTTTCAAAGCCTTCTTCACTTCTCTTGGATAAGTCTAACTCCTCAATTAACTTATCCTCTCTTCTCTTCAATCTTTCCACTTGTTCACTTAAGTGGTCATTGTGAGCCGAAAGTTCAAGGTTCTCTTCTCTCAACCTCTCAATCTTTCTTGTGCTTTTAATTGCTAAATCATTGAACTCGGCATGATATTTAGCAAGCACCTTTTGCTCCACAAACTTCTTCTTGGAATTAGAAGAGGAGTCACTTTCTTCTTCACTAGAGTCAATTTCCTCTTGACTCAAATCTTCCTTTTCACTAGCACTTTTGCTCTTGTGAGAAGATGCAAAAGCTAGGAAGTTAGCCATGAGCTCTTCCTCACTTGAAGACTCATCTTCCTCATTGGAGTCATCACTACTCCCACTCCATGTGGCGGCCATCACTTTACCCTTTTTCCTCTCATTGTGATTCGCACATTCGGGGGCAAAGTGACCAATCCCACCACACTCAAAGCATCGGACCCCTTTCCTTTCGGTCCTCTCTTGTCTAGGCTCAAACTTCTTGAAGGAACTCTTTTTCTTCAAATCTTGTCCTCTTGACCCAAATCCCTTCTTCTTCTTGAACCCCATAACCTTGTTGAACCGTTTCACAAATAAGGCAAGGTCTTCATCCAATTCATGCTTTGCCTCCTTTGCATCCTTAGATGCTTTCAAAGCTATTCCTTTAGACTTCTTAGGAGGAGTAGTGTTGCTAGGAGTCTTCCTAGACTCATATGCAAGGAGACGCCCAATTACCTCACTTGGCTTCATATCCATGTAGCCACTATTTTCTTCTATGGCCGTCACCTTTGATTCAAACCTATCGGGGAGAGATCTCATAATTTTTTGCTTGACTCTCCTATCCGAATACGGGTCTCCGAGTTGATGGCTTTGATTTACTATGTCCATCAATTTGATTTCGAAGTCGTTGAAGCAATCATCCTCTCCCATCCTAAGTAACTCAAATTGAGTTTGGAGGACTTGAAGTTTGGACTCCTTCACCACCTCGGTTCCCTCATGTGCAACTTGAAGGATGTCCCATGCCACTTTGGCAATCTGAGTATTCTGAATAAGCTTGTACTGATTCTCATCCATTGCACACATAATGGCATGCATCGCCTTCCTATTCCACTTTGAAGCCTCAAACTCTTGCGTGTTCCATTGCGCCTTAGGCTTCAACACATCTTGTCCTCCACCCGCGGGAGTCATCATAGGGAGATCATATCCGTCTTCCACCGCCATCCATGCACGGTCATGAATTTGGCATATGTAGGATTCCATCTTCCCTTTCCATTGGGAATAGTTCAAACCGGTGAGAAGTGGAGGCCTTGTGCTAGAAGCTCCTTCGTGGCCACCACCATTTCCACCGTTTCCACTCATAGTGTTTATGAATGAATGAAATGAATGCAAATGTATGAATAATCAAAAATCACACAAAATGCAAAACACACCAAAATAAAGCAAGGATCACCTATGTATGTCTAGGAACCCGCTCTGATACCAATTGAAACTAAATATACCACGGTGTGTCTAAAGCTATCTAGAGGGGGGTGAATAGATTTTATGCTTTTTACCCAATTTTTCGTGTTAGTCAAAATTAGGAAATTACCCTCAAGATAATATAAACAAGCAAGTGTAATATGGTGCGGAAATTAAATTAACACTTGAATTTTACGTGGAAACCCTCACGGGAAAAACCACGGGCTATGTAAGTAAGCCACACTCGAACCTCGAATCCACTAAATGTGCAAACGATTACAACCTAATCCCGGAAGTAATCACACACCTACCTAATCCCGGTATGAGTGAACCTAGTCCAATTTGCTTGCGATCTAAGCAACCTAATCCCGATTGCTACACACAAGACTTAGCTTCTCTTGAAGAGAATACAACCCTAAGTGAATATATGAAAATATCCAAAATGCAACATAGAGCAAGGGAAACCCTATATGCTTATCTAAGATGATTAATATGCAATTAAGAACAATCCTAGATATCAAAACTAAATGACATGTCAAATAGTTAAGCTAATCAATATCAAGTACAAAACCTAATATGCTAGCACAATACAACTTCTCAAACATACATCATACTAATCTCAATTTTGTATCTAAAGCATACAAAATAACAATCAAGTAATTAATTGAGATTGCTAGATAAAATAAACACAAAATATGTAAGATATTAGTGAAAAGCTTACCAAGCAAAGTATGATGAAGATTCCATGCTAGATGACATCTAGATGATCTAAGATGATGCTAGATGATGATTGATGATCATGAAATTGTGTTTGAGTAATTAAAAATGAGTTCTTTGTGTATTTTTCTTCTCTTGAAAAATATCCTAAGTATGAAGCATGAATAAGAACTCTTGTAAATGACCTAAAATCAAGTTAGCATATATATAGAGGCCATAAGTGAAGTGAGGTCGTTTTGAAAACTCGCCAGAAAACTACTCTGTGCGCTGGTGGACCTGCGCTGGTGGACCAGCGCAGGACCAGCGCACAAGCCAATTTTGGCTTGAGCGTTGGACGTCAGGCGTTGCCACCAGCGCCAGTCCAGCGGCGCCATACTGGGCGATCGGCGCTGGTCCACACCAGCGCACGACCAGCGGCGCGCCACTGGTCTGGTGGACCTGCGCTGGTGGACCAGCGCTGGACGTCAGGTGCTGCCACCAGCGCCAGTCCAGCGGTGCCATACTGGGCGATCGGCGCTGGTGGCCGGCGCTGGTCCACACCAGCGCACGACCAGCGGCGCGCCACTGAGCGATTTGCGCCGGTGAGCGGCGCTGGTCGACCGGCGCTGGTGGACCAGCGTACAGCCCCAAAAATTGCATCCCACATGCAATCATGCAAGGGGTACAAAGTCAAACAAGATGCATCCTAAAAGCCTAAATGCTATGATGTTTTCAACACAAGATGCAATCATAAAAATAAGCAAGAAGAGATGTAAATAATCATTTATGCACAACAAAAAGAAACACAACATACAAAGATTAAACATATGCATGAGTTGTGAGTGTGTGCAACTATCTCTTCAAGACAAGAAAGCACTTAGAATATTACCTTTGGTGCTTGTCAATAATGAGGTCTTCAAAGGGCCTAATGCACTAATTACAACATCTAAACTACCCTTACAAAGAATCCCCATATATGGTTTGATCACGAAATAAGCCAATTAAAAACAACGGGAATCCTTACAGACTTTAAATAAAAAGCCCACATGTGAACCAGACCCATTCTTACTAAAAGAAACAAGCCCACATGTCTTTCATTAATATATTAATAAAATTGAGCAGCCCATTAAATAAATAATGTGCAAATTATATTCTTAATATATTAAATACAATTCTAAATGGACCCATAAATTGGTCCGGTAGAATATATCAAGTGATCCATGCAAGTCCGTGTGGATTGGGGATCTTGGCGGGCTATCTAAATTTAAGCTTCAATAGACACAACCTAATCACAATCAACAAATGATTCACTAAGGTCCGATCCATTAATTTTAACTCATTCCACTAAAGAGGTAAAATTGAACTCTTAAATAAAGATAGAAAAGGAAGATGTTCCTCATTCATACCCTAGACAATCATGTTGGAGATAGTGTATCATCGTGATTAATATCAGTAATCGCCAAGAGTTCATAGACCGCCTATAACTCTCCAAGTTACCATATTTACTCATATGACCATGTTTTGAACTTGAATATTTTGACTTGTCCAGAAGCCATGTTTTCAATAGACACTATCGAAAACTCAACGTTGAGATTTAATATCCAATTACCTCAAAACATCTATATGATGATATTATACTCTCATTTATTAAATGGAGCCACGATGTCCATATCTATAAATGAAGTCCTCTGTCGATTAACAAATGAATATCACCAAACTATCGAGGATAGACTATGCGATATAATCGTACTCATTGATAACTCAAATGATATCACTTGCAACCATAAGTCCATCATTTATCTCAGGATTAAGATAGACTCTCCGATTGTCCTGATAATGAAAAGACTATTATCTATTGACGGTTCTAGATAAAGCTTTTCATTGTGATCCAGTTCAATGCACCCAGTGCATTAGATTCCTTTGCTCGAAAACACTCCGATGATTTTAGACTCATCATATCTCATTTGATCCCACTCAAATGCTAGCAAAAGAATTATACAACTTTAACAAGATAAATGTGCCCAACCTTTAACTTAAGTTGTGAACATTATTCAAGACTAACTAAAGAATTGTGTCTACCACATACATATTCAGATGTACGAACAATTCTTCTTTTCTCATAGTCTTTAGACCTTATGATTATTTACTTTGACAATTATAATATTAAACTATAAATGCTATACGATTTGTTAAACCAGAAATCACTTTATTAATATGAAAAAGATTGTTAATTACAATATTACACTCTTGCTATTGAGCATAATCCTAACACTCCCATCTTCTAATGGTGGCTCAATAGGTGCTTTCATCTAACTCGGGGTGGATTTAGAAATGGTCTATTGATGTTTAGATAATGGTCGGGTGTTATCTGATGAAACCTCAACAGTTGAATGTTGTCTTGTAGGAATAGAAAGAGGTCGTGATGATGGTGGAGGTGGAGAAGGATTTGGAGGCATGTTATGCATGGAATTCTGATGGCTGCTTGTATTATGTAAGTCCTTATCCAGGTTCTTGTCCTTCGCCGAACTGAATTTCGCATATAGCAAATTGACATTTGTTTGGATATCATGAAGTTCAGTATTTAATGTAGCATGAATTTCTTTGACCACTTGTAGGACATCAGCAATACCTTTCATGTGCGCTTTATTGCCTGTAACAGGTCCTTGATTGGCATGACTGGTTTCTCCATGTGCAGCAGCATCATATTGACCTTCTGATGATGTTGGTTGCTTGAAAAAATCCTCAACCGAAATCTGCATCATTTTATGAAAATAGATATGTCATGATGCATGCATTTAAAGTTAATTAAGTTACATATAAATTGGATAGATAAATTACAGAATGCCAACCCGGTTACTTCCAACACCTCCTTCGGTGTCCAGCCGGATTACACACTTCTTTATCTTCACGTTTGTCCACCAAACGACAGGTATTACTGCTTTATCCACGATCGGAGGCTCCCATTAAAGTGAGTGCATGTAAAACAACTACAGCAAAGAAACAAGGTTAAAAATAAGTTCAATATGACATGATACAGTAATATTTCATAAATATATATATATAAAAAATCAATATTTTTTACCTGAAGAAATAGCACACACCCGGAAATGCAACATGTCTTCATACGTTGCCGGTTCTTCTGAAACTTCTCAATCCCTTCATAAAGTGAGGAGAAGCATCAACTGGATCAGTTTTTTGTACAAATACTTCCAACATCCCTTAAAGGAATCAAATACCCTATCTGAACATAATCAGTAGCTGAAAGAGAGAGGATGGTGCCCAACAAAAATAAGCACAATGTCACCTTGAATTTGTCATCGGCTGTGGTCATCTCCTCTAGGCAATGTTCTATGTCTTTCAAGAAGATACCACGAGATGTGATGGCAAAATTTGATTTCCAAAAATCTAAGTTAGGGATATCTCCGGATATAGATATCTGATCTTCTAAATCCGAAATCCCCAAAACTCGAGCAAATACAGAAGAGTTTATCACAGACCTCCGGCCATGAATATCAATTGAAGAAGCTTTTATGTCAAAACTATCAATGAGCCATCAACAGATCTTCAGCCGTAGATGTCCACAATTGAGGGCAAGTAAGTTTCCAAACCCCAAGGCACGAACAACCTCTATCTGCTCTTCGAATAGTTTCTTCACAATCTGACACCATCGAGAGGGCGTACACCTTGTGTTGATGGTTTGATCTTCATGGCCCATATGATTTTTTGTGCCTGGGATTTCTTCATCTATTGGAGGGAAGTCGGAGTTGGTGGGGATGTTATTATCGTGATGGTGAGGTTGTTCACCTGTCAGATTTCTGGCAGCAACTTCAACCACATTAGGTTGTCCAAATTTTACGTTCTCTTCTATTGGTAACAAATGCCATATATTTTCAATTTCACTTCGTGACTGCAAAAGCATAACATGACAGAATATTATATTGATGGTCAGAATATCAACAAAGAAAATGAATGGTATTACTTGTTTTAAATGTATATAACCTTTGAATTCCCATTAACATCTTTCCTTTTACATTCCAATTTGTTGGATAGATAACAACCAAATGTTTAGTTTACATGGACAAGATATCAAGTTAACAAACTAAAGTAAAGCATATGATAATGTTTACATACAAATAATTAATCCATGCCCTCTTTCCAATCTTCGGTTTTGACAAGTTTGTCGTGGATGTTGATTTACCAGAACCATCATTCTTCTTTTCACGAATTACATTTTTCACCATTTTCAGTCTGTACATCAATGGTAATAAATGTTCAGTCAATAACATGGATAACAAAATGAATTGATATATAAATTGATTACAAAATCCAGTTCCTTATTTTAATATATTATGCATATCTTCAACGAGATTACGAAGTAGACATCTTCAAACGAAAAAACCTGTACTCATACTGACGACTTTAACTTTATGTTTGTTTTTATGCAAAAGAGAATATGACTCATACTTTGAATCTTATGTCATGTGTGATGTAATGTAAAGTACTTAGGATCCAAGGTTCCTCTTCTTCTCTCCCTCCTTGTTCACTTTTGTCCACGGACTAGGTACCTTGTTCTTCTTAAACTCAAATACTCACATGCCAATATGCATTATATCCAAAATGCAGCTACCAAGACGTAGCTCTAATTATAAAATAGAATGTACAAGACAATATATACAGAAAACTGAATAGCATAAATGGAATAAATAAACACTCAGTACGTGGCATTGTCTCACAAGTGTACTATACCGGCATAATTCCGGGTATGAGTAAGTCTGAGTATTCCAGCTGATATACATTGTGACCAATACAAAATATAGAATAGTAACATAACTTAAAGAGTAAAATAACTTACAAAATGCAGCTACTAAGATGTAGCTCTAATATATAAAATAGAATGTACAAGACAATATATATAGAAAACTGAATAGCATAAATGGAACAAATAGACACTTAGTACATGATGCTGTCTCACAAGTGTACTCTATCGGCACAATTCCAGATATGAGTAAATCTAAGTATTCCAGCCGATATACTTTGTGACCAATACAGAATATAGAATATAGAATAGTAACATAACTTAAGAGTAAAATAACTTACAAAATGCAGCTACCAAGACGTAGCTCTAATAAATAAAATAGAATATACATGACAATATATATATATATAACTGAATAACATAAATGGAACAAATAGATATGAAGTACATGGCGTTGTCTCACAAGTATACTCTACTGGCACAATTTCGGGTTTGAGTAAGTTTGAGTATTCTAGCCGATATACTTTGTGACCAATACAGAGTATAAAATAATAAGATAACTTCATAAGAAAAGTTACTTATTGTGCAAATTCTACAAGGCTCATAACTTCATAAGAGAAGAAGTAAATTATAGCACTTCTTTTTATTCGCAAGCATTTGGAGCATAAGAAAAGAAGCAGCTACTGCTTTAGTGGGCACATAACTGCAATTACATTCTTAATTTACATCTATGGTATTTATATTAATGTGACAAGTGACAAAATAAAAGCTATAATGATTAACTGAACTAGACAGAACTATTGTACCAACCATTTGGGTTGGCAACATAACTCCTGCTTTGTCATTTCCACCGTATATAATAAGTTTTATTTACTCATGCATTAAATACTTTCTACCCTATTAACTCTTTAATCTGGGTGTTGCTTAAACAAATTGTGATAAGTATGGCCCATACAACATATCCAACAACCCATTTATAAATTGTGGATATTCAAACTTTAAGTTTCTCTTCACTTATTTAAACTAATAACATAATTTATTCTATAAATTGTTGAATAATGAAGATATCCAACACTAGGAATTACATCCGAATCTAAGTCAGCCGAAATTATATTAAACCAATTCTCCATAGTTGCACCATAAACCAATCAAACTAAAGAATGGTTCAACCACTACAGAATATGCCATATGCTACTGTTGGAAATTTTGTGATGAACTCCTATTTTGAGAGCACAAATTGAGTATGATAGATTCCATGAAAATGGAAGATTAAAGTGGATTCGAATTCTCCTCCGTGAGAGCTTCAAAATGGTATACTCAAATTCACAAAATGGCTAATGGGTGAATGAGAAATTGAGTCTCAAAGTGAACCCATTGTGTAGGGATCAAAGTGAATCCCACATTGCTTAGGGAAGTCACTTATGTGTAGTATATAAGTGAATGTGTGATATGAGGTATCAACAATGTGTGGCATAGAGGCTCTCTCTCGCGCGCGCAAGGTGGGGTGCAAATCATGGACCTCGAACCTTCGAATACACGACTCGTGTGTGGGCACGACCTGCGTATACGAATGCTGCTTCGATTGGACTGTGAGAGTCCAGTTGACTTTTTGCCACTTCTCTAAGTCAACGTTTTTGATAAGGAAAGAATTAATTGTTTGGATTCTGAATTCTTACTTGATCACTAAGAATACAGAATCGGTTTTAATTAGAAATAAATCTCTTTAAATGGAAATTATTCTCTAATTAATTGGATTTCCTTTATCAAATCAAAAACGTGCTAACCAAGTATTTTCCAACTAAACCCTAGTTTCGTTTTGTATAAAATCGAAGCTTCTCCTTTCAGAAAATTCATTCTGAATACATAGCAGCAGTAGCCGAAATCCTTCTTCTCCTTCTTCTGTTCTTTGGTGAGTTTGAACCCGTTTTGAGTTCGCTGAAGGTGGTTTGTGTTTCGCACTTCCGCTATCGAACCGTTGTATCCTGGAGACGATTGCTAACACATACGGTGTAATATAGGGCGAAATCGTCTTAAGGACACCGTGTGAAACACGGGCCTCGGTTCCTTTATTTGAATGTCTAACGCGTATTTGTTTTGTGGTTTATTTACATTCTTTTACTGCAGGTTCATACCAGATTGTGGTTTTTGAAATAACAAACAACAATCTTAAGACGATTTGATTTATTCTTTTCTTCTCATCAATTTCTTTAAACCTTCTGGTTTTATGAACCTCCGTTTAGATTGTAATAAAACTGATTAACTTCTACGACTGTGGAAATTAGGTCTGTCTTCAGACACTGATTTCAAACCATTTACTGGTTTAAATACTCGAAAATCTGGTCTATTCGGACACTGATTTCGTTTGGATAATCGGGTCTATACTTCTAGACACTGATTATGATTTCCTTTCAGAAATCTAGAATCGTATGATTTGTTGTGATTTCTTTTGGAATTCTGGAATCGTTTTGATTTGCTGTGAAATTTTAGAAATCTGGAATCATATGATTCCTTGTGATTTTTTTTTTGGAATTCTGGAATCGTTTGATTCGCTGTGAAATTTCAAAAAATTTTGGAATCGTTGTTGAGTCGCTGTGATTTTTCAGAAATCTAGACTTAATTTGATTCACTGTGATTTCCTTCTGAAATCTTGAATTGTGTTAATTCACTGTGATTTGAATCTGTTTGATTCACTGCAATATCATTTGATATTATTTTCGTCATTCTAAAACAATTTTGTTCTTGTTTCAGATATTATGGCGAATACCTCTAACGTGAACTCGAGCGTTCCAATAGAGACTTCGAACGCAAATCCAACTGTGGGTGCTTCGGCTGTGAACTCTGTGCTTGTGGGCGAGGTGCCTGTAGCATTGCCTACTGTGGCCTCAGCGACTCCGGCCATCAACTCCTTCATGAGAAAAATGCCTGATCCGGTGATGAGCCAATATATGAGTCAAGGGAATGTTCCTATGGCAAATCCCTACTTGAATTCGGTACCATTACCGATGAATCATATGGAGAAACCTGATAAGTTCAGTGGACCAAACTTTAAGCGGTGGCAGCAAAAGATGTTGTTTTATCTGACCACGATGAACCTTGGCAGGTTCTTGACTGAAGATGCTCCTAAACCTAATAGTGGTGAAGAGCGAGATGTTCAGATATGGAATGCTATTGATGCATGGAACCACTCGGATTTCCTGTGCCGCAATTACATAATGAACGGGCTGTCAGATTCGCTATATAGCGTCTATTCTTCAAAGAAAACAGCCAAAGAACTGTGGGAATCATTAGACCGGAAATACAAAACTGAAGACGTTGGTTCGAAGAAGTTTGTAGTGGGCCAGTTTCTTGATTACAAGATGGGGGACTCCAAGACAGTTATGAGTCAAGTCCAAGAACTACAGGTGATTCTGCATGAGATACATGCCGAAGGGATGACCCTGAGTGAAACCTTCAAGGTGGCTGCAATCATTGAGAAGCTTCTTCCTTTATGGAAGGATTTTAAGAACTATCTCAAACACAAGCGAAAGGAGATGAAGATCGAAGAACTGATTCTCAAGCTTCGTATTGAAGAAGATCACAGGAAGTACGACGAGAAAGATGTCAATGCGTCTAAAGCGAAGATTAATGTAGTTGAGCATAGGCAAAGTTCTAAACCAAAGAAGAATAAGCCTGGAAAAGGATCCAAACTAGGTCCAAAGAGAGGAGTCTCTAAGAAGCCAAAATTGCAAAGGAAGTGCTTCAACTGTGACAAGTTGGGTCACAAATCTTCTGAGTGCAGGTTGCCAAAGAAGAAGAAGAACCACGAGGCAAACGTGGTTGCTGGGATCTCAAAAGATGTATCCGAGATCAATCTCTCTGCAGTTGTGATAGAAGCAAACTTGGGCGGGTCAAATCCAAGGGAGTGGTGATTGGATACTGGAGCCACTCACCATATATGCTCTGACAGGGAGATGTTCAATACGTTTGAAGAAGAGACGAATGGGGAGAAGCTATATATGGGCAACTCAGCCACATCTGACGTCAAGGGACATGGGCAAGTCGTTCTCAAGATGACCTCTGGTATAACCCTGAGCTTGAACAATGTGCTGTATGTACCTGAAATTCGCAAGAACTTGGTGTCCAGTTCGTTGTTAAATCAGCATGGGTTCAAAATGGTGTTTGAATCAAACAAAGTAGTTTTGACTAAGCAGGGCACTTATGTGGGTAGGGGATATGTAACTGAAGGGCTTTTTAAGCTCAATGTATCTGGTGTTAAACGAACTATCAATAAAGATAATTCTTCAGTTTATTTGCTTGAGTCTTCCAATTTATGACATGGTAGACTAGGACACGTTAATTATGATACTTTGCGTAGATTAATTAACTTAAATCATATTCCCACGTTTAATATTGATCCTAAACATAAGTGTGAAGTTTGCGTTGAAGCAAAACTAACAAGGTCATCATTTCAAACTATTAAAAGAAAATCTGAACCTCTTGATTTAATTCACACAGATATATGTGACTTAAAATTTGTTCAAACAAGAGGTGGCAACAAATACTTCATCACATTTATAGATGATAGCACCAAATACTACTATGTATACTTGTTGAAAAACAAAGATGAAGCTATAGAGAAGTTTAGTCTCTATAATACTGAAGTTGAGAATCAACTCAACAAGAAAATCAAGGTACTAAGAAGTGACCGAGGTGGTGAGTATGTAGCACCGTTTAGTGAATTCTGTGCACAACATGGAATCATACACCAAACCACTGCACCATATTCCCCTCAGCAAAACGGCATTGCAGAACGTAAAAATCATACCTTGAAAGAGATGATGAATGCAATGTTGATAAGTTCTGGATTGCCTCAGAACATGTGGGGTGACGCTATATTATCTAGCAATTACCTTTTAAACAAGGTACCCCGAAACAAAGAAGACAAGACCCCATATGAACTATGGAAAGGAAGAAAGCCTTCCTATAAATTCTTACGAATGTAGGGGTGTCTTGCCAAAGTGGCCGTACCTTTACCTAAGAAGGTGAAAATAGGTCTGAAAACTGTTGACTGCATTTTCATTGGATATGTACAAAACAGTAGTGCTCATTGTTTCTTGGTCTATAAATCTGACATACCAGATATACACAAAAACACGACAATGGAATCTAGAAATGCAACGTTATTTGAACATGTATTTCCATGTAAATCCAATGATGAAGCAAGTTTGTCAAAACGAACACATGCTGATAGTTGTGAGGAACAAGAACAAGAAAATGAAGTAGAGGATGAACCTAGACGTAGCAAAAGAGTAAGGACGGAAACGTCTTTTGGTCCAGATTTTATGACCTACTTGCTAGAAGGTGAACCTCGAACTTTCAAAGAAGCGGTAAGCTCTTCAGAAGGACTCTTATGGAAAGAGGCTATTAAGAGCGAAATTGATTCCATCCTTCAAAATCATACTTGGGAATTAGTGGATCTTCCTCCGGGATATAAACCGCTAGGATCAAAATGGATTTTCAAAAGAAAGATGAAAGCAGATGGATCAATTGATAAGTATAAGGCTAGACTTATAATTAAAGGTTACAATCAACGAAAAGGTCTAGACTACTTTGATACATATTCTCCAGTGACGAGAATAACCTCCATTAGGATGATACTTGCAATCGCAGCGAAATCTTGAAGTACATCAAATGGATGTGAAAACGGCTTTCTTAAATGGAGATCTAGATGAAGAGATTTATATGGAACAACCTGAGGGTTTTTCTACTCCAGGACAAGGAAAGAAAGTCTGTAAATTGCTGAAGTCTTTATATGGTTTAAAGCAAGCACCAAAACAATGGCATGAGAAATTTGACAATGCAATGATATCAAATGGATTTAAAATCAATGAATGTGACAAATGTGTTTATGTCAAGGACACAGAAAATGGTTATGTCATTGTGTGTCTTTACGTTGATGACATGCTCATTGTTGGTAGTGATGATAAAATGATCAAATCTACCAAAGATATGTTGAAATCAAGGTTTGATATGAAAGATATGGGACCAGCTGATGTAATGTTGGGAATGAAAATCTCAAAGACATCTAACAGACTCATACTAAGTCAATCACACTATATTGACATGATTCTTGAGAAATTCAACAAAAATGATTCTGGAATTTCCAGAACACCAGTAGATACAAATCTACACCTATCCAAGAATAAAGGTGAGAGCGTCTCTCAACTAGAATATTCTTGAGTGATAGGAAGTCTGATGTACTTAACAAATTGTACAAGACCAGATATAGCTAATGCAGTTAGCAAATTAAGTAGATACACGAGTAATCCAGGAACTGATCACTGGAAAGGAATAGTAAGAGTACTAAAGTACTTACGATTCACTCGCAATCATAGACTGCATTATACCAGATATCCTGCTATCCTAGAATGATACACCGATGCAAACTGGATATCTGATATGAAAGATTCAAAATCCACTAGTGGGTATGTGTTCACACTAGGAGGTGCGGCAGTATCCTGAAAATCCTCAAAACAAACTTGTATAGCCAGATCCACCATGGAATCTGAGTTTATAGCATTAGATAAATGTGGTGAGGAGGCTGAATGGCTACACCAATTCTTAGAGGATATTCCAAGATGGCCAAAGCCTGTGGTAGCGATTTGCATCCACTGTGATAGTCAATCAGCAATAGGAAGGGCATAGAGCAACATGTATAATGGGAAGTCTAGACATATACGTCGTAGACATGATACCATTAGACAACTAATCTCAACTGGGGTTATCACTATTGACTATGTAAGGTCAAAAGATAACATTGCGGATCCGCTAACCAAAGGGTTAAATAGAGAATTAGTTGAGACATCATCAAGAGGAATGGGACTAAAGCCCATGAAATAAAAGGTCAATACAATGGAAACCCAGCCTAATTGACTGGAGATCCCAAGATCTAGGTTCAATGGGACAACCAAGTTGTAAGACTGAGTTGGATCACTGTGGGGGTTACCCTCAAGTCCATTCCTATGATGAAACAGTGATGCCCGTAGGGAAAAGGCTAAACTATGTTTTTAATGATTCTTATGCGTCGAAATTCCAAGCTATGGAAATCCGAGCAGAGTAATACGGGTTACTCTTAATTAAGAAATCACCTATGTGAGAGAGAAGTGGGGCCGCTTCTAAAAGAGAATAGTGAAGGGCTATATTCTCCAGAGACTCTCACAGAACCAGGCGTATGTTCATGGCCAAAACGAACATAACAATGAGAACCAAATCGGGTCTGGAAGATACCTGTGTGAGGTATGTGATCGTTTATACAAAACGGCAGAACAGTTCAAGGATATCACATCTACTGATCAGCCAGTAAAGTAAACATACCTTTATAAGGGAAGGTTCAAAGGGTAACACATACCTATCCTATGTGGGTTTCGACCGTTTGAACTTACCAAACATCATCTTTTGTGTCTCCTAGGTCAATTTCATTCATGTGGGGGATTGTTGGAAATTTTATGATGAACTACTATTTTGAGAGCACAAATTGAGTATGATAGATTCCATGAAAATGGAAGATTAAAGTGGATTCGAATTCTCCTCCGTGAGAGCTTCGAAATGGTATACTTAAATTCACAAAATGGTTAATGGGTGAATGAGAAATTGAGTCTCAAAGTGAACCCATTGTGTAGGGATCAAAGTGAATCCCACATTGCTTAAGGAAGTCACTTATGTGTCGTATATAAGTGAATGTGTGATATGAGGTATCAACAATGTGTGGCATAGAGGCTCTCTCTCGCGCGCGCAAGGGTGGGTGCAAATCATGGACCTCGAACCTTCGAATACACGACTCGTGTGTAGGCACGACCTACGTACACGAATGCCGCTCCGATTGGACCGTGAGAGTCCAGTTGACTTGTTACCACTTCCCTAAGTCAACGTTTTTGATAAGGAAAGAATTAATTGTTTGGATTCTGAATTCTTACTTGATCACTAAGAATACAGAATCGGTTTTAATTAGAAATAAATCTCTTTAAATGGAAATTATTCTCTAATTAATTGGATTTCCTTTATCAAATCAAAAACGTGCTAACCAAGTATTTTCCAACTAAACCCTAGTTTCGTTTTCTATAAAACCGAAGCTTCTCCTTTCAGAAAATTCATTCCGAATACATAGCAGCAGTAGCCAAAATCCTTCTTCTCCTTCTTCTGTTCTTTGGTGAGTTTGAACCCGTTTTGAGTTCGCTGAAGGTGGTTTGTGTTTCGCACTTCCGCTGTCGAACCGTTGTATCCTGGGAGACGATCGCTAACACATACGGTGTAATATACGGCAAAATCGTCTTAAGGACACTGTGTGAAACACGGGCCTCGGTTCCTTTATTTGAATGTCTAACGCGTATTTGTTTTGTGGTTTATTTACATTCTTTTGCTGCAGGTTCATACCAGATTGTGGTTTTTGAAATAACAAACAACAGCTACTCCACCATTCGGAACAAACAAATTTAAAACAGAAAAAGAAAACTAAAATTCAATTTACTTGTATCACTAGTATGGTCAGTTTATACTACAAGAACCAACAACTTATAAATTTTAAACTGTGACATAATAGTTCTTGGATTACTACAGAAGCTGGAAGAAAAAAGAAATGCCTAGGGCAATACCTTTGTAAGCACAGCTCCAATAGCACCACCAAAAAAAACCAAAATTTTCAAAAATAAACAGAGATTGAGAATGGTTGCAGTTCGGAGAGATCCCCTCCTGCGAAAGGAATTAGCACAAGTAAACGAAACAATAAAATAACCTTAGATAAATAACCTTATATTTCAAAATTCAAGAAGAGGGACACGAATCAAATCCATGAACTTATGGATGTACTTGTAAATAGCTTACCATCGAACCAATATCATTTTGTCAATTCTATAATAGTTCAACTTATATAAACCTAATATATAAACAACTTCGGTTGAAATGATATTTCAATTTATATGTTTTATAACTAAAATGAACCCTCACATCAAACACAAATCCTAACTATACAAACTATTAAACTTAAAACCCTAACTCTAATTTCACATTTTTACATATTATTATATAACAAGTGGAATTATTGCATTTTCAAATCCCCCACCATATTTGTACCCAAAGACTTCTGCTGATTTCACTTATAATTCCATATATATATATATATATATATATATATATAAAGAAAACATCAAATACTATAAAATGTATATAGATTCTACAGCTTCACACCTAAGACTCAGATTCTAGGAACAAGAAAATCCCAAAACTGTTTTGGGTTCACTGCACAACATAATTATATAAGAACTAAATATAAGTGAGGCTAACTCATTTAACTTGATCAAGCTAACTAACACTAAATCATGATAATTTTAAAGGGAACTACTACTGGTTTCAATAATGCATGAGAATTGAGATTGATAATCAAAATAGCAATGCAACACATTGTAGAGGCTCATAAAGTAAGAAGCTTTATAGACCATATATTTCAATTATCAATTATAAGAGAAACCCAATCTTTCATAACATTAAATAGGTACATCACAAAAAATTCAAATGACAGACATAGAAGCAGAGCAATAGATCATGCAAAAACATGCAAAACCCAGAATGGAAACAACAAAATGAGAGGTGGGTAGTGGGTACTCACATAGAAGCAGCATAAATACCATTAGAAGAACCATAGAGAGACGCCACTTCATTCATGCCACAAAAAAAACTTAGTTAGTTTCTTCTTTCAAACTCCACCGCAGAGAAAAACAAAAAACAACTCAAGCGAAAAGAAGAATTCAAGAAGAAGAACAGTAAAAGATTTAAAAAGGTTGTGTCTTGCAATTCAGAGAATGGTGGTCATTCATGAGAGAGACAGATAAGAAGAACAAAACAAATAAAGAGAGGGAGAGTAGTAGAGAAGCCATGAATGAGATTCAAAGAAGGTAGGATCAAAAGCAGAGTAAGCAACAGCTTTACAGAGAAATAGCCAGATACCAAAGCAAACAGATATGTAGATAAAGATTCCCTCCAGATATTGTAATTGTTATCTGATTAAACTTTAAAGCAATTGGTTGTCCCTTAATTTGCGTGTAGTTGCTTCCCATTCAGATTGCATGTTCTTGGATGTGGATTATGTATAAACAAAAAGCATACCTGCCCTGTTCTGAAGTGGATGGCAAAATTTTGAAGCAAACTAAGGAGGGGAAAGCTTACCATGTTCTGAAGTGGGTCCATCGCTGAATCCGGCCTGCTCTCCCACGTGCCACCGCCGTGATTGAAGCCCTCAAAGACTGACTCCACACCACCAGCTGAAGAAAGAAGAAGGACCGATGACACCTAGCTCAGATCTTCTTTGTTCAAAACCAGAGGATCGGTTTCGGGTATTCTCAGTGGCCGACCTTGCTCTGAAACCGGTCCAAAACCGAGTACAAAACGAGAGAGAGAGAGAGTTATTTTTGTGTCAGATTTGTAAACACAAATCTAAAGAAAATTTTTTTTATACAAAACCCTAATCTTCAAACTAAGGGGGGTGTATTCAATTAGGATTCTTGAGGACATTTAAAGATATTATAGATCCCGGTGTATTCAATTTGGACATTTAAAGACTTTAAAAGAGTCCATATGAATCTAGTGGTATTCAATTAGGATTTATATGGACTTTTAAAGAATCCTTCCAAATCCAGGTGTATTGTATTAGGACTTTAAAAATGTCTACAAGAATCAAGGTGTATTCAATTAGGACTGGATTTTAAAGGATTTTCTTAGGTCATGGATTTTGATGGATTTTGGTGGACTTGATGGTAAGAGATATAAATATCAAATGTCATAACATGTCCGGCCTTCTCCCCAAAGATTTTGGTGGATTTTGCTTTCCCTCTCTCTCTCAAAATAGAAACGAAAAGCACTAATATGTAAAAATTAAAAAAACCGATGCATGTGAGAATAATAAGCTTCCATCCCCAGCATGTTTTTTTTTTTTTTTAACAGCAAATTTTATTAAGAGGCCAAAGGCCACACAAAACCAAAACAAGAGGAAAACGCAAGATACAAACCAACCACAACAAAACCTGTGACAGGGACAACACAAACTCACAACACACCTGACGCTAAAAAAAAAAAAAAAAAACAAGGCAAACCAAGCAAGGCCAAAGCAAACCAACCACCTACAAAGAGAAAAAGCTGCAGGAGACAAAACACAAACACAAAACCAGCATGTTCTGTGAATTAAAAAGGAAAAAAAAAAAAAAAAAAACTGCACATAATTATATATGTGAGAATATGTTGCAGTCACATAATTATATATAACAAGTACAAAACTCAGTACGTGTCAAAACTGCACAAAACAACACCAAATTAATATGTAGAGTCTTCAATCAAACACCAAAATGCTCACTCTTTATTAGCGCTTTTTTTTTTTTTTTTTTTTTTTTTTTTGAAAACCTCTTTATTAGCATTTTATTTTAAAGAAAAATAATTCATCTGCACTTCATGCAAGCAGTGCCTTTACGCAGATAAGCCTTAGCCAATTTTTGGTTTAATTCAATCGATTTGTTTGCATCAGCAACAACCTCAGACTATATATATGCGCAAATATAGATTGACTGGTGTATCAAATTTTGCTCATTCCAACTTCAAAGGTTTTTTTTTATAATTAGCTTACTATTGATAAGTCAGAGATAACAAATTCATAAAAGCCTTAGCCAATTTTGGATTCAATTCAATCTCTTTGTTTGTATCAGCAATAACCTCAGAATATATATATACGCAAATATAGATTGATTGGTGTGTCAAATTTTGCTCATTCCAACTTCAAAGGTTTTTTTTTTGATAATTAGCTATAATTAGCTAACTATTAATAAGTCAGAAACAACAAATTCATGAAAATCCTTGAATGTCTAAACAAATCCATAAAAGTCTGAGATAGATGTCTAAACAAATCCATAAAAGTCTGAGATGGATGTCTAAACAAATCAATGAAAGTCCATGTGGATTTATAAAAGTCTGTAGAAATCCATATAAATCTGTCACTTAAAAAATGTCTTTAAATGTCTTCAGGAATCCTAATTAATCCTAATTGAATACACCCCCCTAAACAACAATAAATTACCTTTCAGTTTTGGAATTCGATGATTGAGATGCACCCTTGTCCAGCCACCAAGATACAACGTCCACACCTAGAAATTGAACGCCGGAAACCAAACCGAGATTGAGAGCCGATCTAGAGAGAGAGAGTTGGGAGAGAAACCTAGATGGAGAATGAGAGGAGAGAGGCAGAGTTTGTTTTGTTTGGGTAAGAAACTGATGTAACCGGTTGCTGGTGAAACAATATTTTCAGATTTTCTCTTTTAACCAGTTGATTTTTTTTAAAACAAGTGTTGTACGGTACAAAGCCAATCCTTATTCGTACCGTAGCAAGACCCATATTTTTAAGGCCACTTCTCCATAAATTTCTGACTTCGATAGAGGTCACTTCTTGACTCTTGAGGCCATAGGCCTCCTTCATTTTCATATATATTTTTCTTTTCTGTGTTGGAAAAACAGAACATTTTTCCACGTTGGAGATAACTTCGACCTGGGAAGACTATCACGAATATATGAACATATATGGTGGCCAAATTTGTCTGATGTCTTTGTTTATCCTGCATTAAAGTATTCATAAAAATGAATGGCTAGTATTCTTTCATTACATATGTTTACCTTTTATATTTGGTAATTGATGAGAGTCGTCCCCGTCCACCAGATAGCTTGAAAATGGTTTCGAGTAGACCATTGTGGGTTATGGGTCTATTGGAACCGGGCGAGACTAAACTCTATAATCACGGTCTGAAATGTGCAACTTTCACTCAAGGGAAGGACATATATTTACAAATATAAGGTTTGAACCCCAATGATGGAGCTTCATTTTGAAATCTCCAACCACCGAGGCAATAGACTCTCGGTACCGGAAACTACCGTTGATCCTAACAATGCTACACTTTCCAACTCAAATAAATTGAAAAACAATATCAAATAAGCATTGCACATGTTGCCAAAGTTTGACATATATTTTACAAATTGGATTCAAGCCTGTCCAGTTGAAGAGTTCAACGTCTGCATCGACCCAAATGGGCTTGAGTGAGCAGTATCAAGCTTTGATTGGATCAAAAATGATTTTGTCCTGGACTGGACCAATTCAACCCATTATGCTTGTCTATAAGGGATATTATCTTTTTGCCCTTGAGGTTTCAGATTACATCGTTTTACACCCTCTACTTTTATTATTCTTCAAAATCCTCCTGTCGTTACAAATTTGTTAAAAAATAGATTCAATTTACAAAATTGTTAAAAAATAAGATTTCATTTATCACAAAAATTTACGTTTTAGTTCATGATCATAACCTAGTAATTGCCACACTAATATGCTAGCACAAGTTGTGACTTTACCCTTATTATTTATAAATTAAATTTGTATATATCCAATAAAATATTTCGAACTAAAACGAAAAAAAATGGTGACTAACGTTATCATCATACTGAGAGAATCCCTTTCTCTTAATCTCTCACGACATACAAGTACAAAATGAACCCTTCTAACTTACAACTTGATTGAATTTCAAGGATTTCTAAGGGGAATATTTATGAGGTACTACTCTCTTCAGGATTATGTTTTGTGTAGACATAATTATATTGTCAAATTCAAAGAGTTGTTTTCTAATAAAATAAAATATATTTTTTAAGATAAATAAATTTAAAATGTCCTATCCAACTTAAGTGGTAGAATGTAAGAAATTTTCTAAGCCGGTGAGCTTAGAAAACCAAATCGATTAGAATATTATATATATATATATATATGTAAGAGAGTTAATCACATTATCTCGTTATTGTTTGTAATATATCAATATTTATTTATTGTGTTTGATGCATTTTGGCTACATTATTATAGTGTAGACCTTAGATATAGACTATTTTATATGTATGGATCTAGTTTTATGATTTATGAGTAGGATTCAATTAATTAGTAACATAGGAGCCTTGTACTTTCATTAGATGATGTGAGAATGGATGAGAAGAGAATAGGAGATTCTTCATTTATTAATTTTTTTTTTTATCTATTCTATGGATTCAGTTTGCAATGTCAAATTAATTATTTTATCATGGATACATTTGTACTTTTATGTATTCATATTTATTTATTTTAATTTAATTAATTAAGCTTGGGTTTAAATATATACATTTTTTTTTTTCTTAATTTGGACTGACATAAAGGGAAAATGTATCACTAGCAATCATATGCTGGTTTAAATATATACATTAAAAGTATGTATTAATGTTTTATATATATTCTCATCCTACTATAATTTACTAGTAGAAATATGTTTAAATAGCACCAAATCCATAGTGACTTTTAGGAATAGTACTAGATTAATAATTTGAGTTTAAATGACACCAATGAACAAAAATACACTTACCATCTTCTTTTATTACTTTTCTGCCATTGGATTAATTTTTTTTTTTTTTTTTTCTTTCAAAAACCTCCAATGGAGGTAAATCTCTATTGGAAGTCGATTTCAACCTCCGTGGAGGTCTGTTAGACCTCCAATCGAGGTTGAAGTTGTTCAACCTCAATGGAGGTCGAAATCTACCTCCATTAGAGGTTGATGAAGAAGATGAAAATAAGTCTCAAAAAAAAAAAAAAAACGGGAGACTTATTTTTGTGATTGTGTTTTAAGGGTATTTTTGTCAGATTCACATTTTAGCTGTTATTAAAACTTAATTTATTAAGTTGGTGCTAGTCTTAAAAGTAGGGGAGTAAAGAGTGCTAGAAAATTTTTGAACCCTAATTTACTATGATCAATCTTTTTATATATTTGTTCATGTCTCCAACTAACTAGACAATTTGTCTGCAGAATTCAACCGATCAAAACCCACATGCACAAAAGACTTCTTTATGTACATATTTCATCTTATTTTGTGACATTATGATGCGGATTGGGTGTCAAGTTCATACACGGTCATCGCGTGGAGCATCCAAAACAAGGCTGAACTTTGTGGGCCTCTACAGAGGGTAAACGGGATTGGATTTGCTATTATAATATATTTTCGGAAAGCCCCAGATGAGCCCTACATTTGTTATGAAAACTTCATCTTCCATAACGGGCTGCAGTAGGCCCATATTTGGCCATTTAGTTTTGTGTGCAACATTGCAACAAGACGCGGTTTCCTATTTCATTAACAATTCCTTTTTCCCCCCTTTTTTTGGGATTCTTTCCCAATTTAGTTTAATTGTTTTAGATCCTTAGAGATATTGTATCCTAGAGATTCAATTGTTTTATTTTATTTAGGATTTTATGGGATATTGAATCCTAATAGTTTTATGTTGCTTTTCCTTATTTAATAGTCTGTATTAGGGTTTAAGTTTTTTGGCTTGAATGAGTAAAAAAAAAAAAAAAAAAATTAGAGAGAGTATCTCTTTTTCTCAAAATTTCGGTATCTTTGTGATTTTGTGAAGATCAACAAATTTTGATGCCTGTTATTCTAGTATACTTGCGTAGATCAACAGATTAATAGAAGAATTTGTTCCAGTATTCATGCGTGAATCAACGGATTTAAAATATTTATCCCCTTCTATATATCGATCATGACTTGCGTCCATTTTTCCACAGTCCAAATATTTGCATGAATTTCCCGCTGTATCACATTATAACTGTTATCATGTATAAATAATATAATTGTTATAGTAATCTCAATGTTTCTTTTTCTTTTTTTTAATCTTGGCCTTCTTTTAAGAAATATTTATTTTTGGGAAATTTTGAAGAAAAAAAAATTCTATAAAGTTTGAAAAAACATCGAATACTAAACCTTGGTTTTAAAAACAAATAAAAAGAAAGCCACTTGTACCAAAAATCCTTTAAAGAGAGATTTTCATAAAAGTTTGAATCTAAAGGGTTATTTTTCCCAAATGTGTCCGAATGCGATTATTTGAAGTTTTCATTTTGTTTTTTAAACCATTAGATGTAGGAGTTGAGGCAGTTAACATGATTTGAATCACAATCTTTTTGGTATATTATCGGATCAACCTCATATTTAAGCGGTTATTTAATTTGAAGTTATTAATGGACAAAATACTTCATGCTTATTAAATGGTAATTGTTTGAATATAAGCACATGGGTGATGATCAGATATAAATAAAACCAAATTTGAAAATTAAAGATACACTAAAGTTTCAAAGCAACACGTATACGTAGAACATAAAAACAAAATAAATGTTTTAAGACCCCATGGGTCGGAGCTGCCCATGATAATATGTCTGAGACTGAGACAATTCCCACATAAAAAGAAGAAAGAAGCAGTTCCACAGTATATGTATCCATATCCTCTTGAATTTGGTCCACTTTCACTGAGATTTATGCCTTGAATGTTTCTAAAATCAACTTTGCGGTTTATATATGTTGTGGAGTTGTCAGGTTGGCCATCTTTTGCTCACTGAATTCTACACATTATTGAATAAGTGCAGCGAATTTTACAGTCTTCATGTCGATTTAGTGGTTTCTTCTCCTTTACTTTTTAATCCTGTATGTCTTTTCTCATTTGCTCTCTCCATGAGTACACTTGATTAATTACCATATGTCATATATGTTAAAAGACTACAAAAATTTATCATAACTCTAGCGTTTATTACAACTTTATTGAACATGTATCGAAAATTGAACATGTATCATAGAAAACTACTGAAAATGTACGATGCAAAAATATTGTAAATGTGTCATGAAAAACTATCTAACATATATATATATATATATATATATATATATATATATTACATAAAAGGCCGGGATCTATCAGACTGTAGATATATTCGCAAATCCGGACTTTATCAAGGGCATTTTGGACTTTTTTCGGACTATTATAAAAGGTTTTTTGTTAGAGAGCTTCTCCTTACAATCCACAAATTATCTATTCACACTCCAATTTAATTGTTTTTGTTAATGACAATTTTAACCTAAATTAAAATTACTAAACAAGTCAAAAAAAAAAAAAAAAAATTAAAGACAATCCAAACTAATTAAATTATTAAAAAAAAAAAAAAAATCTCTCTCCTAAATCATTAGATTAAATATTACGTATTAAACTCTTCCTCCTAAAACTATTATTACCATTTTAAACATTCTCTTCTAATTAATCTCTCTCCATTTTTCAAAATAAATAAATTATAATAATCATATTTCCATACTTTCTTGATCAAACTCTAATTAATAGTTAAAGAAATAAAAAAGCTTTGAATATTTTATTTATATATATATATATATATATATATATATATATATATATATATATTAAAAAGTCAATTTTCTAAAAAAAATTTTTTTTTTAAAAAGATATAGGAAAGCTTGAATTATTTCAACTAGATTCGATTAAACTCAAAATTTCTTGAAATAATTAAAGTTCTCTAGACAATCACATACCTACAAGAATAACAAAAATCATTCTTCATATTTCGATTTTTTTTTTTTTTAAAAAAAAAAGGTACTTTTTTTTTAATATATTCATACATATGGTTCCTAAAAATCAAGCTTATTAGTAAGTTTTTTTTTTTTTTTCTTAACTATTAGTCTTGCTTAAGAAAGAATGAAGATAGAAAATTAGAAATATGTATTGGAGGATAGAGTTTAATATGGTAATTAAAAATTTAGAAGAGAGTATTTAATATTTAATAAATAATTTAATGATTTATGAGAGATAATTTCTTTTTTTAATAATTTAATTCAAAAAAGATAAAAAGGATAATGTTGTAACAAAATGAAGTGTTTTTAGAATTTTTTAAAATTTAAATTTTGAGAATGGAGTGTTTTTAGAAAAAAAGTGTAAAAAGAAAAAATTTGATTATCAAAAGAAGCTCTCTTTTGGTTATAAACAATTACTTTAAGAGTGGTGCTATTGGGACACCCCTACTAATCTATTTATGCCCCACTTGTTTAAATTTTGATTTAATTAAATAAAGTTAAATGTTTTTATTAATTTATTTTATTTATTTCCAAAACTACCCTATTACTTATTTTTTTCAAACTTAATAAACCTCATCTCTAATATCTTTATCTATCTCAGATCTTTTTATCTTTGGTCTCGTCTTTTTCTCACATTCCATGAACAATTTTATTTTTTTTTCCTTCTTATTTCTTTTTTAGTGTTTTTTTTTTAACATCAAGCTTTATAGAAAAGGCCAGTAAGTCACAAGACAAAGAACAAGCAAACAACCACAAGAAAAGAGCAAAGAAAAGAGCAACCCAAGACAAAACACACAGAGAAAAAAATGAAACAGCCCACAAACAAAACGAAACAAGAAGTAAAGAGCAAGTATTTGTTTTGGTTATCATCATTTCACTTTCAGATTCTAAAAGAGTAATAAGATTAAATAATAATCAATATTTCATATGTCTAATGTACCCCAAGTGTTTGATTTATTGTTTAAATAAGATCCATCCAAGTATTTTTAGGGTTCAAGAGTTATAAAAAAAAAAAAAAAAAAAAATTCAAGAAAAGGATTAAAAGAACATTTTGTTTTTTTGTTTTTTTTTTTTTTGTTTTTTGTTTTTTGTTTTTTTTTGTTTTTTTTTTTTGAAAATGAATGTGGGGTTTTATTAGATTTACTTTATAAAATTTTTTTTTTCTTAAATTGTATGTCTCTTTTAGTAATTTTGATAAAGGAAAAAAAATAATACTAAATAATTTAAAAAGTGGAGCATAAATAGATCAATAGGGGGTGTGCCAATAAAAGCTTTCTTGGTTATAAAATGTTTTGTTTTGGTTATTTTAGCAATTCCGTCTAATACTCTAATATATTAAAATTCACAACTATAATGTAACTGTATATGAGCTAGAATTGCCACTTTATGAATTTCTTCCATTGTATTTTCTTTGTTATTTGCAGTGTAATTATTTCATTATCAATAATGCTATATTGCCCAAATTTGGTGCCCAAATGAGGTGCCCAAATGATATGGCAACACTCTGGGCCATTCATTTAAATTGTATTAGATTTGCATGGATTAAATGAATGGCCCAGAGTGTTGCCACATCATTTGGACACCAAATTTGGGCAATGTAGCATTACTCTTTCATTATTGATGATGTGTTTGACCTAAATTAAACAGAGTTATATTGATCAGTCGTATAAACTTTATACGTTGTTGATATATATATATATAGCAAAAGTATTTGGGAATATTCTAATGAGGGAATTTGTTTGACTTGAAAAAATCAGTAGAACAAGAAAGGGCTGATGGATTTCTTTCTTCAGATTGAAAATGGTGTGGGGGAGAAGAATGTATGGGGCAAGTGATGGAGATTTGAGTGTTCCTATACATTTGCTAGTCTGCATTACAACAAAACATGCTGGGTATGCTGCCCGGAAATGTAACCAAAAGTGAAAATGATAAGATCTTGCAGAGAAAAGTGGAGCAATGAAAAGCAGAGGAACACAAGGATAATTCTACAATTATTTTATTTGAATAATACAAAGAGAAATCTCAGAGAACTTTCAAATAGTACAAATCAAATCCCATCAAAATGGGGATGAGATTTGTGTATGATCTTCCCCAGTCCCCACCACCTACTTCAATTCAATTAAGTCCTACCTCCCTTAGTTATTATTACTATTATTTTGTTTTTGTTTTGGTAAATAATATATATAAAAAATACATGCAACTAATTAACAAGCGTTTGGTTTTCTATTGGGATTCATTATTGATGGTTTTTATGATGGTCAATGATGATAAAAATATTTGTGCTTGGTTATGGACCCACTAGATCATCATCATAAAATGTGGTTGATAGGGTAAACTTCTTTGTCTGATCTATAACGAAAAGAATGGGGAATTCATTACTCCATAGAGTGCAATAATTATAAAAGTCTTGCATAGATTTTCAAATAATGCAAAAAGTTGCATCAGAAAATATAAAAGACCATGAACTAAAAAGAGATATAAGTTTGCTTCAAAAAAGAAAAGAGATATAAGAAAAATGAATTATATTGTCAACATAATAAAAAAGTAATGTAAAATATTATTTATTTAGATGTATGAAAATAAATTAACAAGCAAATTAATAAATTTATGAGTTATATCAATGTTATACAACATAAAACAATATCCTAAAAAAAATACCCCAAATAATATAGAATTGAGTTATAGCTATCGACTATCGTATATATAATGAAAGATATGAAGATCGATTATTAGAATACATTTTTTAGGATAAAGTTTTAAAATACTCTTTTAACATAAGAAAAGTTGGATGAATTAATTAGTTGTTCAGCATTGGCTCTTTTATCCCATAGTCTTCTTTTATAAAAAGAATGTTGATATTAACACCGATAAAACTTATTAATTATACATCCAAATGATAAATATACCCATAATTAAATTTTGAAAAATCTAATTATTACTATATATGCCCAATTAAATATAAAAAAATATCCCTACAAGAAATAAAATTGTTTATTTACATAAATTTGGTGGCTTCTTTTCATTTCTAGCACCTAACATGGTGTAACCAGTACCAACCTAATGACTTGAGTTTTAATAACATCAAAAATGTATTTCTGACAAAAATATCTTTAAGACACAAAAACAAGGTGAGAGACTTGTTCGATTATATTACATTGGCCATCTCACACTTTATTTTTTATTTTTTTGAGTATTTGGTAGGGCTGTCAAAATGACCCGTGACCCGCGAACCCGACACGAACCCGAGGTTGATAATCGGGTTCGGGTCAGCTTTAAACGGGTTCGGGTCATAAACGGGTCAACCCGTTTAAACCCGTATACGTATACGGGTCGTGTCGGGTTTAGCTATATGGGTTCGCGGGTGACCCGTTTAACCTGTTTAGTAAATAAGGTTATTTTGTTATTTTATTTTATATAGGGGTTGTTACTGATATTTGTTATAGTATATAAATGGGTCACGGGTTAAACAGGTTAAATGGGTCAAATGGGTCTGTTATAGGTAAAAATTAGTGGTGAAAGACACGTCATCAGCACGAAAAGCCAGGAAAGCGAGAGTCAAGATAAGTCAACTCATGGAGCAGAAACCTCCCACAATAAACCCACTCGGAAAAAAGAGTAAGTAGTCCGACCACAAACGAAGACGATCAACTCGGGCAGCAAATCTCACTCGGGCACATTCGGGCATACTCGGGCATACATACTCGGGAATCAATGAGATAGTCACCAACATTCGTATGCCAATCATAATCAGCGACCAGCACATCCACGATAAACAACGATGTGGACTATTAGAGTTTAACAAGGAAACAAGCAGTTCTCCCGCGAATAAAGGAGAAAGAATCTCGTCCAGAATCAAACTCAGCCAAAAGAGGAAACACAATCTAATTAGGACTAGGAAACCGCTTGAAACTTGGGCACCACAATACCAAACCCTAGCGGCCACCTTAAAACCCTAAGAACAACATGTATAAATACCCCCTCTATACACAAACAGGGGGTACGTAAGAAAAAAGGGTAGAACGGGAGAGAGAGAGAAAATTGTATTGAAGAGCTTGTAATCATTCTGCCATTCTTCATCTTGTAATCGTGATTCATAGTGGATTTGGCTTTGTTGCTAGAGGCAACGATCCCGTGGATGTTTCTCCGATCTTTTGGAGTTTTACCACGTAAATCATCTGTTATTTCTTTACAATCTTTGACCGCACTCACATATAAATTGCAATAACTTGAGAACGAATCATTGACTTGGTGATCACCAAAAATCACCGTCAACAATTGGCGCTAGAAGGAGGGGGAATCCAGAATCTTGTGACAACAATGGCTGGCGACGGAGATGGTAGCGATTCCAGGTACAGTCAGGGCGGGCCAAGTAACGAGTTAGAAGATGACACCGCGCTCAATATGGCGGATGCAACTTTGACGACGGCAGACCAGTCAGCTGCCCTGGCTGGTATTCGACGTTTACCTACAGCGAATGAAGAAATCGCGCAGCGACTCCGTGCTTCTCTACAACAACTCATATCAGACGCAGCAAGGCAGGGAATTGATCTCTCTGTTACGGAAGGATTGATGTCACCTCATGAACTGTCCGCCCCAAGCCAGCAGACAGCAAGACTGCGCTCCGCGGTGGTGATACCAACCCCTGATGCACCCCCAAAGGCGAGGCAAGATCCTACAGGCAGACCAGAGATGCTATCTGAAAGAGTATCCAGGAGAAGCAGGGAGCACAGAGAGGGGAATGATTCCGACAAAGAGTACTATCAAGATCGGGTAGCCGGAGATCGAGACCGCCCCAGGAGGCGTGGCCACCGGAGAGACCGGTCATCCTCGGAAGAAAGTGAGCAGAACCATCATCGCAAGCGCCAAAGGGGCACAGTCCGACTGCATGGCCTAAACCGAGATCATAGAGAGCTGAATCCCGAGGAGAGGGGCCAAAAACTGACCATAAGCCAGAACTTCAATGCGTCAGGAGAGCCTGAGGGGGACAGAGACATACTTATACAGAGCCTCACTCGGGAAGTTCAAAATAATCGTCGGCAAATGGATGCTTTGGTCAGGCGGTATGGGCGTAATGAGCTGTCAGACGATGAATCCGGAAGCCCTTTTACCAATGGGGTTTTGAGGATGCCTTTCCCAGAAAGATTCAGAATGCCCCACATCGAGCTGTTCAAGAAGGATACAGACCCAAAAGAGCATGTCCGGAGGTATAGGAGCGCTATGGCGCAATATGTCCATAATGATGCACTACTATGTTTGAATTTTCCTCAAACTCTTGGGGATCTAGGCTCCCGGTGGTTTGGAAGGTTGCCAGCAGCAAGCATAAGTAGCTTCGGCGAACTGAGCAAGGCTTTCTCAAGGCAGTTCCTCGGGAATGTACACAGGAAGAAGTCAGTGGCTCATTTATCCCAACTCAAACAGGGAAAAGACGAGTCGCTGAAGAAATATCTGGGAAGGTTCGGTCAGGAAGTGTCCGAGATCGGAAGTGCAAACGACGAAGCAATAATTGCCGCGTTCATTAACAACCTTCAGAATGGCCAATTGTCCTTTGACCTCAGAAGAGCCCGACTAACCAGCTATGCCGATATGATGGACATGGCAGGAGGTTACGCCTTGGCCGAAGAAGAGGAAATTGCCACAGGAGGTTACTTCGTACATGGCGGTCGCCCAGAGGGATCCAAAACCAAGGACCAGACCAGGATGCCCGATACCAAAGGTGATAAGCAAAAGAATAAAGCACGGGATGGTCGGGATGGACGACGAGCATACGACCCAAAAACCGATCAACCACGGCAGAGGTTCCAGGGCCGATATACGAATTATACCCCGTTGAAGAAAGATCAAGAAGAAGTCCTGGCAATCCTAGAAGAGAAGAACATGTCCAAAGAACCACCTAAGCAATCGACATATGCTCGGAGGGACACCACCAAATATTGCCGTTTCCACAAAGAGAATGGGCACGAGACATCCAAGTGTTTCCAGCTAAGGGATCATATCGAGACTCTTATTAGGGAAGGACATTTGAAGGATATTGTTTTCAAAAAGACGGACAGGGCAGATGGACAGAAAGACAGCCGACAGGACGGACGGGCAAGAAAACTTAGTCCCAAGAAAGCTGAGGATGAAGGAGCAATTAACACCATCTTCGGAGGTCCAGCAACGGGCAAGAGTAACAGGGAAAGAACCCAGGAGATTCGGGAAGCTATGGAGGCACGGAGAGACTTGGACGTCAATTCTATTGAGCCCGACCCGAAAAGAATCAAGGAGGGCTGGGACCCGATCGTGTTCACAGAGGCCGACTCACACGGAGTGGATGTTAGGCCAAATGACGCACTGGTGGTCAGCGCTCGGATCGGCCATAGAGAAGTTCATCGAATTCTGATCGACAATGGGAGTTCGGCAGACATTCTTAGTGCAGAAGTATATGACCAGCTGAGGCTAGACAGGAAAGACCTACAGCCTTTTCCCACACCCCTTAGAGGATTTGGAGGGGTCGAAGTGAGGTCACTCGGCACGGTTAAGCTACCTGTGAAGATCGGAAAAGCCCCTTGCCAGAAAACAGTGCTGCTCGACTTTGTGGTGGTAGATACGGAAAACTGGCCGTATAATGCTTTACTGGGCCGACCATTTTTGAATAAAGCCAAGGCGGTGACAGCAACTTATGCCCTCATGATGAAATTCCCGACCGAATATGGTGTGGGAGTGGTCAAAGGGTCACAAGAGATGGCCCGTAGAGCAAACTTATCAGTATATAGAGATAGGGAGGTGCGCCAGGTATACATGGTAACAGTCCAGCAAGAGGATAGAGAACCTGAAGAACAGGCAGAAGTGCCGAAAGATTTTGAGTTGGATCCCAGAGAAGGACCGGAGGATAGGGAAGACGAGCCGACCCAAGAGGTGGCACTAGACCCGGAGGATCCAGGTAGGACAGTGAAGGTAGGGGCAAATTTGAGCGTACATGTCAAAACCGCACTTATTGCGCTACTGAGAAATTACAAGGATGTTTTCGCTTGGAGCCATGAAGATATGCTGGGGGTAGACCCGAAGGTGATTTCACATCATCTTTCCACCGACCCCGAGTTCCGACCCGTGGTACAAAAAAGAAGACTATTCAATCCAGAAAGAAGCGTCGCAATCAAGAAGGAAGTAGAAAAGCTACTTTCCGCGGGGTCGATAAGGGAAGTCAAGTATCCGGAGTGGGTGGCCAATGTGGTGTTGGTCAAGAAAAAGAACAAGCAATGGAGGATGTGTGTAGACTTTACAGACTTGAACAAAGCTTGCCCAAAAGATAGTTTCCCACTCCCGAGGATCGACCAATTGGTGGATGCGACAGCGGGACATGAATTGTTAAGTTTCATGGACGCATACTCGGGATACAATCAGATCCGGATGAATAAGGCAGATGAGGAAAAGACGTCGTTTACCATGGACCAGGGTTTATATTGCTACAAGGTAATGCCATTCGGATTGAAAAACGCCGGGGCAACATACCAGAGGCTAGTAAACAGGATGTTTGCTCGGCAGATTGGAAGAAATATGGAGGTTTATGTGGATGATATGCTGACTAAGAGCACAACTGCAGAAAAACACGCGGAGGATTTGAAGGAAACCTTCGACGTCCTAAGAAAGTATCAGATGAAGCTCAACCCAAGCAAGTGTGTGTTCGGAGTACCTTCGGGAAGGTTTCTAGGCTTTCAGGTGCACCAGAGGGGAATCGAAGTAAATCCTGAGAAGATCAAAGCACTAGAAGGAATGGCTTCGCCCAGGACGCTAAAAGATGTGCAGAGGCTAACGGGATGCCTCGCGTCACTCAATCGGTTTATAGCCAAGTCAACAGACAAATGCGCCCCATTCTTTAAAGCAATAAAAAAGGGGAAAGGGCTCGAATAGAGTACAGAGTGTGAAGAAGCCTTTCAAAAATTAAAAGAATATCTGGGGAAAGCACCAATCCTTTCAAAACCGGTGGTGGGAGAAACATTATACTTATACCTCTCGGTCACCGAGGTGGCGACGAGTTCGGTGTTGATCCGACTGGAGGAAGGAATACAAAAGCCAGTGTACTATACAAGCAAAGCGTTGTTAGCGGCGGAAACCAGATACTCGCCGGCAGAAAAAATAGCGTTAGCTCTGATCACATCGGCCAGGAAGCTAAGGCCATATTTCCAAGCACATACAATAGAGGTATATACAGACTGCCCGCTGAAACTCATTCTTCAAAAGCCAGAAGTGTCAGGAAGGCTGACCAAGTGGGCAGTAGAGCTCAGCGAATACGACATCAGATACACACCAAAAACGGCCATCAAAGGGCAGGCGGTATCCGACTTTATAGCAGAATTCACCGAGCCAGACGCCGAGGTAAGGAGGGCAATGGAAGATGAACAGACTACTAAAATCCAGTGGAAATTACATGTAGATGGGTCATCGAACACGCATGGCAGCGGGGCAGGAATAGTCATAACGACCCCCGAGGGGGATACTGTGGAATGTGCCATGAGGTTCGATTTCAAGGCAACCAACAACCAAGCAGAATATGAAGCCTTACTGGCCGGTCTGAGAGTCTGCATAGCACTAGGGGCAGATGAGCTGGAAGTTTACAGTGATTCACAGGTAGTGGTCCATCAGGTACTGAATGAATACCAGGCCAGGGAAGAGCACATGATAGCTTATTTGGACATTGCAAAAAGACTACTTAAAAAGTTCAAAGCATACAGAATCTCTCAGATCCCTCGGGAAGAGAACGAAAAGGCAGATGCTTTGTCCAAATTAGCTTCAGCCACCACAAGCATCAGATCCAAAGCAATACCAGTGGCGCACCTGACTAAACCAAGCACAGCGGAACCCGAGGAAATCATAATAGCAGAGATCCGACCTAGCCCGGGCGACTGGACATACCAACTCAGAAAGTACTTGGAGGAGAACATACTACCGGAGGATGCTGTGGAAGCTAAACGCATCAGGTACAGGTCAGCCCGGTACACGATTCTGAGAGGAGAATTATATAGGAGAGGATTCTCGAAGGTATTGCAGAGATGCATTTCCGGTGAGAAGACTGGAGAGATCCTGAGAAGTATCCACAGTGGAGTATGTGGGAACCACACTGGGGGTAAAAGCTTAGCACACAAGATACTCCGGCAAGGGTTTTATTGGCCGACTCTGTTCGCGGAAGCACAGCAATTCGCAGAAAGTTGCGAAACATGCCAAAGAGTAGCAAATGACATTCGGCGACCCCCAGAGTTGCTCAGAAGCTTAACCTCGCCTTGGCCCTTTGCCATGTGGGGACTCGACCTGATAGGACCAATGCCCACAGGAACGAAGGGAGGAGCCAAACATGCTATTGTGGCGGTGGATTATTTTACCAAATGGGCAGAGGCAGAAGCACTTGTACACATCACCGAGGCAAACACTACCAGCTTCGTTAAAAAGAATATAATATATCGGTTTGGGATCCCGAGCATCATCATAACAGACAATGGGACTCAATTCGATAATAAGAAGTTCAGAGAAATGTGTGAAGAGTTCAAAATCGCAAACTACTACGCATCGCCTGCTCATCCTCAAACCAATGGCCAAACAGAGGCCGTGAATAAAGTAATCAAGCACACATTGAAGGCAAAGCTAGAGGCAAAGAAAGGTGGCTGGGCAGACAAACTGCCTGAGGTGCTATGGGCATACCGAACAACTGTGAGGTCTTCCACAGGGGAAACTCCTTTCGCGCTGGCATTCGGGACGGAAGCTGTTATCCCAGCAGAAACTACTTTCACATCCCCCAGGGTCCAGCTATACAGTCCCGAGCACAACATAGACATGCTGCAGCAGAACCTAGACGAGCTTGAAGAAATCAGAGACGCAGCACAAGTAAGAAATTCCGCATACCAGCAAAGGGCCGCTAGGTACTACAACTCCCATGTTCGGGAGCGGAGATTCCAACTCGGGGATCTAGTGCTAAGGAGAGTATCACCGAATACCAAGGATAAATCATTAGGATCCCTCGCCGACAAATGGGAAGGACCATATATCATCAAGAGAATCGTAGGGCACGGGGCCTACATGATATCCCGACCAGAAGGTGGCCTGGTACCCCGACCATGCAACGCACAATACCTGAAGATCTTCTATCCCTGAAAGAATCCGGTTATGGTTCTACAGTTTATTTATTCTGCTTTAGCTCAGTTTTTAGTTTCTGCGTTGAAATTTCAGATTTATTTATTAATTTCATGTTCATGATCATCTAATAAAGTTCAGTTGCAAATACGATGTGGCGGAATCAATAAAATCCATGAGCAATATTTCAATGGAGGTCATTCAAGGCGACCGAATAAATGCCGAAAAAGTCGAGCGCTATAAGGCCGCGAAAGAGCGGACGAGTGGTGCTCGAAGGGCGGAAAAGCTGTAGTAGCATGCCCGCCTAGTTAAAGCGATGCAAACGCGTCCCTTAGCAAAAAGGCAAAACCGAGGCACCAGGATAACTGGGAAAATGCTCGGAGCGCCGCTAGAAAGACTAGTGAGATGCGCAGTCGTGTTGGCCGGTACAAAGTACCCCAACGATTCAACGAACCCTTGCACAGATAAAACCAGGAGACGTCCTAGGTGACTTGTGTAAGGACCTCAACGTATGGTCGCGGCGAGCCCCGACGCAACGTGAAGGTAAACAACCCCAAAAAAAAAAAAAAAGGAATTAATTACCGGTTAAATAAGATACTCGGTCTAAATCAATAAGCCAGTTACATAAGATACTCGGCACGAAATTAGTTACCAGTTTAATAAGATACTCGGTCTAAATCAATAAGCCAGTTACATAAGATACTCGGCACGAAATTAGTTACCAGTTTAATAAGATACTCGGTCTAAATCAATAAGCCAGTTACATAAGATACTCGGCACGAAATTAGTTACCAGTTTAATAAGATACTCGGTCTAAATCAATAAGCCAGTTACATAAGATACTCGGCCAAAATTGGTTACCGGTTAAATAAGATACTCGGTCTAAACTGATAAGCCAGTTACGTAAGATACTCGGCAAAAAGTAGAATGTAAGAGTAAAATCTGGTCTTATATTCATAGTGTATAGAAAGATACAACATACGATGTATATATGAAAGATGTACAAGTATAGTTACAAAAAGTTACAAAAAGGCTTGAAGATCAAGAGGAAGGCGCCGGGGGTGGTGAGCTGCTTCTGCCAACATCAGGGTCAGGCTCCATCACATACTCGCTCAGAAGACTGTCGTCCGATGGCCATATGATCACATCTTCTTCGTCATCCATCCAGGAACTGTAGTCGGTACCAGGAACGGGCCCCAAGTCGGGTATCTCGTTGCTAAAACTCGCCCTTTCACTGGCGTAAAAGGTAGAGAACGACTCGGCGGTCGGAACCTCAAGGTGCATGGGATGTGGCATTTTTCCTTTACTTCTACAATACGCTCGCCACTCCTTCATTTGGATCCGGAGAGACTCCAAGGATGTATCCACATGCTTCCTAATTGACAAGCTCCAGTTGGCCCGGGCCCGATCAGTCGCCCTGTTCCTCTGCTTAAAAAATTCGCCGGCCGAGACCATTCCACGCTGGAACTCCCGAAGGAGCAGAGCATCATAGGCAGGAGATCTCTTAAAACGGTCAACGCTTTGTAGCTCCATTTCCAGCCTAGATCCCTTCGACAGTTCCTTGGCCGTCAGGGCTTGACACTCCAAGTCGTTGATTCGACGTTCATAAGCAGACTTGGCGTCTTCGGCGTTCTGTTCGGCTCGAAGCAAGGCCTCCCGGGTGGACGACAGTTGATCTTGTAGAGTTCTGACCTCCTCCGCAGCAGAAGATGCCCGTTGCTCGGCTTCCATTTGCCGTGCTAAGCATTGATTTACGAGCATCTCACCCGACCTGGCCTCCTCCTGACGAGCTAACTCAGCCCGAGAACAGTGATCTTCGCTCTCCTTCAATTGGGCTTCTAGCCTTCTTATTTTTTCCGCTTGGGCTTCGCCAGCTTCGCAAGCCCCAGACATCTCGGCCACCATCTGCAACAAACAAATCAACAAATATAAAAAAAAAAGAGGAGGAAGAATGCGAAAGGACGCATATGAGAGTCACTCACGTAGGAAGCGCTGTTGAAGAAATTGTGGAGTCGGTCAGACACAGTCCCGGTCCTGAGACGACTCCAACGATCCTCCCCAATATAGGCTCGGCCTGAAGCCATGGCCCTGAAAATAGTCTCGGGGGTGGGATCATCGATTTGGGGAGAGGAGCCCATATCACCCACATCGCCTTCGGGGAGTTCAACGGACGGGGCCGCTCGAGGAAGGCCGGCTGAGCCACCAGCACTCTCTCTGACCTGCTCCCGCGGCGGGGTCACGCTCACATCATCCTCCCCCTCGTCCTCCGAAGAGGAATTAACATACGCAACTACTCGGGGAATCTTTGGGAAAGGGCGACCAGAAGAAAACGAAGCCTTCCTTTTCCCAGTCTGCCCCGCTTCAGTGTTGCTGCCCCCAGGAGTAGAAATCGGATCAGCAGAAGCAGGAATCTCTGAAGAACGATTCGGTTCAACTGAAGTCGGAAACTCCGGAGCTACCGCACCTGAAGGCCCCCCAACCGCTTCAAAAGGGACGTCTTGCATATCAGCAGCAGAGTGGGGGGAACCAGATCCGCTGGGGGGATTTGCCCGCTCGGGCTCAGGGAGATCCCCTACTTTTTCTTTCCCCTTGGAGGAAGGACCTGCAGGATTGCCCGAATCAACAGAGGTCCTACTTACTCCAAAGTTCCCCGAGGCGCCCTCAGCTCCCGCCGAACACACGGTCGGTTCTTGATCGTGAGCCTCCTCGGGCACATAATCGGGTACTCCCTCTTCATCATCTCCCTCGGGAACGTTCCCGGGAGTACCCTCGTCAGATTCGTCTTCAGGAGGGGCTATCCCAGCATCTCGTTGACGAAGGACTGCCTTTCGACTCGCCTCGACGATGCCTTTCATCCGGCGTGCCAGACCATCACTGACTATATCAACGTCAAACACTTCAAAAAAAAAAAAAGAGAAG
Source organism: Acer saccharum (assembly GCA_030490815.1). NCBI lineage: Eukaryota > Viridiplantae > Streptophyta > Magnoliopsida > Sapindales > Sapindaceae > Acer > Acer saccharum. The sequence continues at coordinate 31,810,769 of CM059871.1, forward strand.
AATCCGAGTTAGCAAGCAAGCTTAGAAGTCAGGTTGCAAATAAAAAATGCATACAAGTAAACTTACGGCGTCGGCGGCACGCGGAAATCTGAGGGAAGAGACGGGCCTTGATCATTTTCCCCTCTTTATAGAGATAGGGTTTTCCCCTTTTCTCTAGGGGGCGGACTGCTGCCCGAGCCAAGGTCTTCAGCTCCTCATCAGTAAAAGCTGAAGTTAGATGGTTCCACTGCGGTGTGCAGAAGTACCGAGGAACCCGGCAGGTCATCTGAGTGCCGTCCAAATCGAAACTAATCGACTGGCCCCAGTCTTTGCCCACGAAGAACCAGCTGTTCTTCCAAAACTTGTTCGAGGTCGGGAAGCCCCAAACGAACCCCTTCATCTTCTCGTCCGTGGTCGGTTCGACACAGCCCTTGACCACGACATTCTTTGGAATCCAGAACTCGGGCTGGTTCGACTGGAGAAAATAAATCCCGATTTTCCCCACTGGCCTCAGCGAATAGAAATGGCGAACCTCGCGAGGAGTGGGAGGTGGCCGCTTCATTCTATGCCACATGTGCCACATGCACATCAGGATGCGATAACTGTTCGGCGTGAGCTGGGCCGGAGCAAGTCGGGCTTCAGCCAAGAACCAAGTAATAAAAGGCTGAAGAGGAAGAGTGACGCCGCATGTAAGCATGGACCCGTAAACTGCTACGTGGCCGGGGGGTGGGTTCCATGCAGCCCGACCTTCGGCTGGGATCAGCGAAATCTCATTGCTGTCCAAATCGAACCGCCGCATATATCGCGTTATCTCGTCAGGGCCGACCACGTTCGGCTCAACATCATAAATGCAAATACGCTCGGGGGAGAAGGGAATACGAGCAGCCCTGTGCTCCTCTTCAATATCATCTTCGATAATCCTTTGAGCCGCCACTCGGCTTTCCCGAGAATGCGAGTCCTTATAAACTCTGCGAGTAGTCATCCTCTTTCCTGGTCTTCTGCTCGGGCGAATATCAGTACAAGCAGAAGAATCTGACCAAGCTTCAGGTTGGTATGAGTAAGGTGGTGATGAACTGGCAGAAGCAGTAGGAATCTCTGAAGCAGGAGGAACCTCAGAAGTAGCAGGCCTTTCTGGAAAAAGTCCAGAAACGTCGGCGTCAGTGTAACGCGGCTGATCGAAAAGAGGCTCGTCTAATAACCTGTGAACAACCGACGCAGTGAAAGCATCATTTCGCTCAATAGCAATCATACCAACAGTAAAAAGACGGTATCTAGCTTCAGGATCCATGAGAACTAACCTTGATTAGGGAAAGGCAGGTAAATGCAGACAACAGAGGAGAAACCTTCGAGTACAGGCCTGGGGGTCGAAACAGACGATCTCGGCAAAGCAGGATTAAGAAAGCAAGTTGGAGGAGAGAACAAAATACCCAGAAACGCAAGGGACACAGGCACACTTGTTTCGAAGAAATACTCAAATGGCGGAAAAGAAATAAGAAGGGAAGGGGAGGTGGATAACCAACATATATAGGCGGCACATTGATTTCAAAAACGAACGAAACCCTAGGAGAGGCACAGTAAAGCGGGAAAATAGAGGGGCGTGGGCTATGACGTGGGCTACACGCGGGCAAACAGAGAGGTCGTGTCTCATAAATGAGTCATGACCCAGCCAAACAAAGAAAGACAAGTGGCAACCGGAGAGCACCTTGAGCCGCCAGAGAGTAGAAACGTCACCATCAAGAGATTTCTGAAATGAGTGGTGAATCGAATGCGTGCGGTCGTAATTAAGACACGTCATTTAAAGCTTCGAATCAAACGAGGATACATTAATGCGGAAAACAACAAGCGAGGACCAGTTGTGAGAAATTATTGAAATTAAATATTCGTCCCGAGAGGACCTGGCTCAACATGATCGGCTCAAATATTTAAGGGGGTATTGTTATAGGTAAAAATTAGTGGTGAAAGACACGTCATCAGCACGAAAAGCCAGGAAAGCGAGAGTCAAGATAAGTCAACTCATGGAGCAGAAACCTCCCACAATAAACCCACTCGGAAAAAAGAGTAAGTAGTCCGACCACAAACGAAGACGATCAACTCGGGCAGCAAATCTCACTCGGGCACATTCGGGCATACTCGGGCATACATACTCGGGAATCAATGAGATAGTCACCAACATTCGTATGCCAATCATAATCAGCGACCAGCACATCCACGATAAGCAACGATGTGGACTATTAGAGTTTAACAAGGAAACAAGCAGTTCTCCCGCGAATAAAGGAGAAAGAATCTCGTCCAGAATCAAACTCAGCCAAAAGAGGAAACACAATCTAATTAGGACTAGGAAACCGCTTGAAACTTGGGCACCACAATACCAAACCCTAGCGGCCACCTTAAAACCCTAAGAACAACATGTATAAATACCCCCTCTATACACAAACAGGGGGTACGTAAGAAAAAAGGGTAGAACGGGAGAGAGAGAGAAAATTGTATTGAAGAGCTTGTAATCATTCTGCCATTCTTCATCTTGTAATCGTGATTCATAGTGGATTTGGCTTTGTTGCTAGAGGCAACGATCCCGTGGATGTTTCTCCGATCTTTTGGAGTTTTACCACGTAAATCATCTGTTATTTCTTTACAATCTTTGACCGCACTCACATATAAATTGCAATAACTTGAGAACGAATCATTGACTTGGTGATCACCAAAAATCACCGTCAACAGGGTCAAATGGGTCACGGGTTAAACGGGTTAAACGGGTTAAATGGGTCACGGGTCACGGGTCAACCCGTATAATCCGATCCGATTAGATTTTAAACGTGTCACGGGTCAACCCGTATAACCCGTTTGAATAATCGAGTCGTGTCGTGTCATAGGGGTCTGACCCGTTTACTTAATCGAGTCGTGTCGGGTTAAGTCTAAACGGGTTGACCCGTTTAATTAAACGGGTCGTGTCGACCCGTTGACCCGTTTTGACAGCCCTAGTATTTGGTCTTTTAGGTTTAGTAAAGGCAGTACAAGTATTTTGGTCAATTTCATTACTTTGATCCTATTAAAACCCAATTTATTAAGGTCCGTGACCTACTCACAAATCAATACACATAAGTGCTATTTAAATGTCGGTATCACAAATTTTGTTCCTACACAAGCTACACCCATGATATTTCATTACAAATTGTTAGACAACACTACAAGAAAAATGGGCAATAGCAACAAATTCTTTAACAACAATTTAATTTCTGTCGCCAAAGATCACTTTTACTGAGGAAAATTAAATTTTGTCGCTAAAGAATTTCAACGACAATATCTTTACCAACAATCAAATATTTGTCGCTGTAGCGACAAATCGTAAATTTCGTTACAACAGATATAAATTCTTGCGACAATATACATTTCGTTACTATATATCATTTTAGCGATAAAAAATATTGTTGCTATAACATGTTTATGGTGACATTAAATTATTCGTTGCCACAACATGTGTTCTAACCACAAAAACAAGATTTGTCGTTAAAGATGTATTCTATAGACAAATATAATTCGTTACTTAAGGTTTTAATAATAATTTTAAAATTAACACTACAAGAAAATTGAGATACATGAACAAAAAGATTTAGGGGTATTATTATTTCCCCCATAACTTTTGAGGTTATCGATCATTTTTGTTGCCTCTTGTTTTAGTATTGGCCATTTTCCACTCAAGAGCTTCTTTTGACAATCAATTTTTTTCTTTTTACACTTCATTCTCAAAATTTAAATTTTAAAAAATTCTAAAGACACTTCATTTTGTGACAAGATTATCTTTTTTATCTTTTTTGAATTAAATTATTAAAAAAAGAAATTATCTCTCCTAAATCATTAAATTAATTATTACATATTAAATACTCTCTCCTAAATTTTTAATTACCATATTAAACTTTCTCCTCTAATACATATCTCTAATTTTCTATCTCCATTCTTTCTCAACAAAACAAACAGTTAAGGAAAAAAAAAAAAAAAACTTATTAATAAGCTTGATTTTTAGGAACCATATGTACGTATATATTAAAATAAAATAAAAAAGTAACTCTAAAAAAAAAATCGAAATATGAAAATGATTTTGGTTACTCTTGTAGGTATGTGATTATCTAAAGAACTTTAATTCTTTCATTAGTCTTAGAAATTCTAAGTTTAATCGAATCTAGTTGAAACAATTTAAGCTTTCATATATCTTTTTTTTTTTTTTTTAAGTTTAATCAGAGATTGATAGAGAAAGTATTCTTAAGTTTTTTTTTCCTTTAACTATTAATCAGAGATTGATAGAGAAAGTATGGAAATATAATATATATTTTTTAATGTAGAGAGATTAATTAGGAGAGAGTGTTTAAAATGGTAATAACATATTTAAGAGGGAGAGTTTAATACGTAATATTTAATCTAATGATTTATGAGAGAGAATTTTGTTTTTTAATAATTTAATTAGCTTGGAATGTCTTTAATTTTTTTTTTTGTCTTGTTTAGTAATTTTAATTTTGGTTCAAATTGTCATTAATAAAATAAAATAAAAATTAGAGTGTGAATAGATAATTTGTGGATTGTAAGGAGAAGCTCTCTTTCCACCCTTTGTTAACATCTGTTAGCATTTTCATTAAATACTATTTTACCCTTTCTATTTAATAGAAAACAATTAAACAATTTTAAAATTTAATGAAAAAAAAAAAGTGGAGATTTTGTTCATAGGATACTCTAGTTAATTTGGTAGAGATTTGTTATGTGCAAGAACAAACACCAAATCTTTAACAACAATCAAATATTTGTTGCTAGAGAGTACTTATAGTGACAAAACGTAAATTTCGTTACAACAGATATAAGTTCTTGCGACAATATATAAATTTCGTTACCATATATCATTTTAGTGACAAAAAATATCGTTGCTATAATATATTTATGGTGATGTTAAATTATTTGTTGCCACAACATGTGTTTTAGCCCAGAAAACAAGATTTATCGTTAAAGATATATTCTAGAGACAAATATAATTCGTTACCTAAGTTTTAATAATAATTATAAAATTAATACTACAAGTAAATTGAGATACAAGGACAAAAAGATTTAGGGGTATTATTATTTCTCCCATAACTTTTGAGGTTATCGGTCATTTTGCACCCTTTTGTTTCAGTATTGGCCATTTTCCACCCTTTGTTAACATTTGTTAGTATTTTCATTAAAATACTATTTTACCCTTTCTATTTAATAAAAAATATTTAAACAATTTTAAAACTTAATGAAATAAAAAAAAACAGTGGAGATTTTTTTCATGAGATACTCCAGCTAATTTGGTAGAGATTTGTTTTGTGCAAGAACAAACACCAGATCTTTAACAACAATTAGATATTTGTCGTTAGAGAGCACTTGTAATGACAAAACGAAAATTTTGTTACAATAGATATAAGTTCTTGTGACAATATATACATTTCGTTACTATATATCATTTTAGCGACAAAAAATATCGTTGCTATAACATATTTATGTAGGTTATATATAAATATTGTGCAATTATTAACACATCAAATCTTGTAGTCAGGCGGTAAGGATTTATCACTTTGACTTTGAGGTTTCAAGTTCAATTCCCCATAATAACAAATAATTGTCATTATTATCAAGTGTGGGGTGGGGTGGCCCACCGGAGGTGGCTGGCCGACCGACCGGCGGTGGCTCAGTCGGAGGTGATCGATCAACGGAGGCTCGGTGGCTGGTCGACCGGAGGTGACCAACCGGCGGTTGGCCGACATCCACCTATTGTAACGAAAATAAATTTTGTTACAATAGCTCGACCTATTGTAATGATATTTATTATGTCACTAAAACCTATCTTTTTGCGACAATATATATCGTTATAAAAACATATTTCTGGCAACAATAAAGTTTCGTGGGTAAAAATATATCTGTTGTAATGAAACCAAATTTTGTTGCAATAGCTCGACCTATTGTAACGATATTTATTGTGTCGCTAAAACCTATCTTTTTGCGACAATATATATCGTTGTAAAAACTATTCATAATGACAATAAAGTTTCGTTGCTTTAAACATAGTTTTAGCCACGAAACTAATTCGTGGGTAAATATACCTGTTGTAACGAAACCAAATTTTGTTGCAATTGCTCGACCTATTGTAACGAAGTAGGCGACAAAAAAATTTTGTTGCCTAAGATCTTTTGTGACGAATTTAATGCTTTTGTGACAATTTTGATTTGTTGCTATTGCCCTTTTTTCTTGTAGTGCAAGCTCACCTACATCAGCTTGATCATAGTGATCAATCATCATCATACCATTGTAATCAAGTGTTTGCATTGTTTCGAGATGGCTTCGAGGTTAAAGATTAACTTTCATAAGTCGTGTGTTATAAAAGTGGGGAAAATTTCGGTGGGGGAGGAAGATTGGTCTACGTCTTTCAAGTGCAAAAAAACATCTCTTACAATCAATTATCTGGGGTTGCCTCTGGGTGCAAGACCGAGTTCGAAATGTTTTTGGAATTTTATGTTGTTTAGAATTGAGAAAAGATTGGCTCATTGGAAAAAAAAGTTCTTGAGTAAAGATGGGTGCTTGGTTTTGATAAAGGCGGTGTTATTGTGCATCCTTACGCATTTTATGTCTATTTTCAAAGTTCTTGTTAATGTGGCTCAAGCGATTGAGAGGATTCAGAGGAGTTTCTTTTGGGGAGATGGGGCTCAGAAAAGAAAATTGCATGTGGTGAATTAGGAGACCATTTGTAAAAGCAAGACAAACGAGGGACTATGGATAGGGAGAATTGCAGACAAGAACAAAGGATTGTTGTCTAAATGGATATGGAGATTTGGAAAGGAAGATGGGTTTTTATGGAAGAAGGTGATTTGTACCAAATATGGTGTTCAGGTCAACAGCCTCCAATGGGATTAGAACATCAAGTCTTTAGCGTCCCATTTTGCCAAAGCAATCAGCAACCTATTATTAGAAGGTTCATCCTCAGTGAAAATCATAGGCGAAGGAATGAAGGTGATAGTGGGCAGTGGTAATGGAGCAAATTTCTGGAAATATGTGTGATACGGAGCTATCCCATTACAAATGGCTTTCCAAAGAATTCATGTGTTGGCGGTTATTAAAGATGGAACAATTCAGGATTTTGGTAGGTGGAATGATGAAGTTTGGTCTTGGGAGGTCCAGCTTAGAAGCAGAGTTTTCAACTAGGAAGTGGATCAATGGAAGAATTTTGTGTCGTGCCTCGAGAGCTTTAATATGTGCAAGTATGTCCCATATATGATAAGGTGGTTTTTTTTTTTTTACCCAAATGATTCCTTTTCGGTTAAGTCCTTTAGAAGATGTTTGGAAGAGGTGGGAGGTGTTGATATGAAGGAAGTGGAGATCATTAGGCAGGGTATTTGTCTTCCAAAGGTGGAAGTTTTTCTATGGCAATTGTTGAGAGGTAGGATAATGGTGAGAGAGGTGTTAAGACGGTGTGGTATGTTTGTTAGCTCGGGTAATGAATGCCCCTTGTGTAACAATTGTCCTGAAACAGTTGACCAACTTTTCTTACTTTGCCCTTGGTCATGGGATGTTTAGTGCAGATGCTTGAGCTGGTGGAAGGTATTTTGTCGCTCAAGCAGCACCATTAAGGTTTGGTATAGGGGTTGGCATGGCTTATGTCCGGATTCTAAGTTTGGTAGAGTTTGGAAGACGCTTTTTTGTGCGATTGTCTGGACCATTTGGAAGGCTAGGAATCAAGTTGTTTTCAGAGGTGATTCTATGGAGGTAGATTTCTTTGTGGATTTGATTAGGTTTCAGGTGGCTTGGTGGTTCAAACACCATGGTAGAGGTTCTACGGTCCCAATTACCCTTATGCTTAAGAATTTGGAAACTGTTTGTTATGATGTTAAACCAATGAAAGCCTCTGTGGCTGAAACATGGTCCCCTCTGGTGGGAGACGATATGAAATTCAATGTTGATGGAGCTACGAAAAAGGAGCCAAGTTGAGCTGGAATTGGTAGGGCTCTACGCAATTTCAAAGGTGAAGTGTTGTTCTCCTTTTATACTTTTGTTGGGCCCCTAGACGCCATAACTGCAGAAATGTTAGCTATCTACAAAGCCTGCTCTTTGTGTGTTTTGAGAGGCAGGTTGGTAGGGAGAAAAATTGAGTTTGTAAGTGATTCAAGGAAGGATGTGTCTTGGGTTAATGAGGAAGGTTTAGGCAATCTTAAGCAATTCAATTTGATTTATGACATCCGCTTTATGATTTGTCAATTAGACAATGCCTCTATTAAGTTCAATCTCAGGAATACAAATACTTTGGCTGATGACTCGGCAAAGAAATGGTCGTCGTCTAATGGGAATTTCTATGAGTAAGGTGAGATATAGTCCTATGTTCTGTGGGAGTTTTTGTTTTGCTATGTTTTCTAGATAGCTTGTTTTGGTTGTTTTCCTGGGGTTTTGTTTTTGTGTGGGGCTATTTCTATTGTTTTGGTGTTGTTCGGGGTTGCCGCTGTATGCGTTGTGCTTGGCTGACTTGTTGCTTGCCTCTTAGCTTGCTTTAGTTTTATTGTTCCTTTTTGCTTTTTAATAAAACCTGCAGTTTAAAAAAATAAATAAATAAATAAAATAATAATAAAATAAAATAAAAAGTGGTTTCCACCACCTCTTCTCTTCATTAATTGTAAATCAAGTGGTGCAATTGGGTGTGATGCAAACCATGATGTAAATAGGCAAATGGGTGGCCAAGTGATCAGATTAAAAGGCTATATATATCAGTGTCTCTCCATTTGTAAGTTTGGTTCCAGAGATCAATACAGATCAATATGTTCTCTCAAAAAAGTGGTGTACAATAGCATTCAGTTGGAGCTGTGACACAAAGTTGTGCAAAGGTCAGTTCCCAACTTGACCTTTGTAACCAATTCTTGTGCCTTGTAACTAACCTCAGTCCTCACGTGGTCTTCACATATCCTTCACATGGCTACTTTAACAAGAGTCAATCAAAGTGCCATGTCACAGTTAGTTACCAAATTTATAAAAAAGCAATTTCGCTCTTCTCTGTGTTATTACTTAACTATATAAGTTGATCATGTGTAAAGTAATTATTCAATGAAATGAAAATTCTCTTCCAATTTTAGCATATTTGCTTTTGCTCTATTTTCTATTTTCTTTCTTTGCAAAGTTTCATGGTACCAGAGCCATAGACTAACAGTCATGGCAACGAATCATGCTAATTCTGAAGAATAATCTATTGCTGCTAGTGAGCCAAACAATAGTGGTTCATCGCAAAAGAAATCTCAAGTTTCTTTGCTTGCATCAAATTTGAACATCAAGCTTCTAATCAAGTTAGATTGCGGAAACTACAATTTTTGCTCTAACGTGGTAGAACAAACTCTTAATGAATAATACACCTCTTGGAAGAAAACAAATCAGCTACTTGTGTGCTGGCTCCTCTCAACCTTGAGTGAATAAGTTTTTGGCCAAGTAACACATTGCTCAACTTCTTATGATATCTGGAAAACACTAGAAAATCTCTTTGCTCAACAATCAAAAGCAAGAGCTTTTCAACTAAGATATGAAATACAAAATACGAATAAAGGAACTTCTTTGATTGAAGAGTTCATCTTGAAGATGAAGACATTGAGTGAAAATCTTGCTACAGCTGGTCAGCCTCTTTCTGAAGAAGAGTTGATTTCTCAAATTCTAGGTGGTATTGACTTTGAGTATGATGTTGTTGTTGTCACAATCACAACTAGACAAGGTTAGATCTCGTTAATAGAAGTCCAATTTCTTTTGATGAGCTTTGAGAGTAGACTTGCTCAACACAACTCAGTATTGTCTTTTGACATGAATCAAACTCAAAATCAAGCTCAAGCACATTACTTAAGTTTTAGAGGCAACAATGTGAGAGGAAGATCAAGAGGTAGAGGAAGAGGTCGAAATAGAGGAGGTTCAAGGTTTGTGTGCCAATTGTGTGGAAAAACAGGTCATGTTGTTTCTTCCTGTTACAAGAGGTTCGATCAGGCGTTTCAGGGCTTTAGTCTACAAAGAATGCAATCTCAGCAAAGGAACAAAAGCAATAATCAGAGTTTAAATAACTTTGGACAATTCACTGGTGGTGCAAGCAACTTTCAAGCTCATATGAGTCAATGCCTACCACACTTTCAAGGATAAATGCCAACTAGTTGTTCTGGTAGCAACATCAATTCCAGTGCCTATATTTCCACTCCAAACACTATCATGGATCCCTTTTGGTACGTGGATAGTGGTGTCACCAACTACATTACAGCTAATATACATAATGTCACGTAGAAATATGATTACAAAGGGAATGACAAGCTCTCAGTAGGTAATGATGCTAAACTTGATATCTCTAATGTAGGATCATCAGTAATTTTCTCTCAAACATCACCACAAACACCTTTATTCTTGAATGAAATCTTGCATGTCCCTAAAATCACCAAAAATCTACTTAGCATTTCACAAATTACTAAAGATAATGATGTTATTGTTGAGCTTAATTTTGAGTTTTGTGTGATCAAGGACAAGAAAACAATGAAGGTTCTGTTGCAAAGGGGTTTGAAAAATGGCCTCTATCAGCTGGACCTTTCAACAGCTAGTGAGTCAAGCTCTACAAAGCTTCGTGCTCTTTTTGTGTCTAAATCATGTTCTGCAAAATGTTTTGATTGTGTTTGTTCAAATTCTTCTATTTCATTTTTTATATATACACATTGCAGTGGAGCTAAAACTTCTTGTAAAGATGCTACTAGGTCTGAAAATGTTGACAAAAAAATTGCATCTTCAATGCTTAAGTTGCCCTCTTTGTCAACACATTCAGTTTTTAATGTTAATAAAATAAACTCCTGCAATGATTTCAATTCTACTGTACATGGATCTATATTGAAAATATGGCATAGTAAGCTAAGACATCCCTAATTTCCTATTGTTAAACAAGTGTTAAGAAAGCTCAAAATGTCTTGCATAACACATTCAACTCTAGATTTTTGTGATGCTTGCCAATATAGCAAAGCACATTAGCTACCTTTTCCTACATCTAACACAGTCTATCTAGCTCCTTTAGATATGATTTACACAGATGTCAGAGGTCCTTCACCTCACATCTCAAGTCAAGGATATAGATACTATGTTCACTTCATAGATGCCTATTATATATATACTTGGATTTATCCTATTGTTCTAAAATCTCAAGTCAAAGACATGTTCATTATTTTTCAAAAACATGTTGAGCTAGCTTTTGATAGAAAAATTAAGTGTGTTCAAAGTGATTGGGGAGGTGAGTTAGTGAGTATAGATCCATTATAGCCAAATACATTGAACAACTAAGAGTTGCTTTTAGACACCCTTGTCTTCACATTCATCAACCAAAATGGAACCTCTAAGAGAAAACATAGGCATATAGTAGAGATGTGCCTAACTCTTCTTGCTCAAGCTAACCTGCTGCTTACCTTTTGGTGGAAAGCATTTCACACGGTTGTGTATATTATTAATAGACTTCCTACTCCTCTCCTAAGTCATAAGTCTCCTTTTGAAAAATTATTTCATGCATCACCAGATTATAATTTCTTAAAGGTTTTTGGATGTCCATGTTTTCCTTTCTTAAGACCTTGTAGTAAAAACAAGTTAAATTTTCATTCTAGTAAATGTGTATTTCTCAGATACAATAACATTCATAAAGCATATAAATGTTTACATCAAAATAGTAAAGTGTATATCTCAAGAAATGTTGTTTTCAATTAATTAGATTTTCTTTTTCAAAGTTTATTTTCTTCAAAGTTTGTTTCTTTTACTCCTAAAATGTATAGTTTGCCTATTTCTATGTTATCAAATGCTGCCTCTAATATGTTCAATGCTAAGCATCTGACATCGAATCAGTCCAGTTCTATACAAGGTCAGTCTAGTCCTGGTGTTGATCACTCATGATCAAACTTTACAGCATCATAATCTTACTCATTTACCTATCATACCTTTTAATATTGAATTGACTTCTCTTCCTACTCAACCTGTTAATGAACCTACTGCTAGAGTTCAATCTTTACCTACACATCCCCTGCTTACCAGATCAAAGACTGAAAATCTAAAGCCTAAAAAATTCCTTTCTAAGATATCAACTAAGGAGCCTACTACCATGACTGAGGCTTTATATGATCCTAATTAGAAGGCTGCTATGGATGATGAGTTTCCAGCTCTCATGAGAAATCAAACATGGGTGCTTGTTCCTAAAATGGTTGATATGAACATAGTAGGGAATAAATAGGTATATATAATTAAATACAATCAGGATGGTACAATTCAAAGGCATAAGGCTAGACTTATTGCTAAAAGGATTCCATCAAACTGCTAGGATTGATTTTGTGGAGACCTTCAACCCTATGGTCAAGTCTTCTACTATAAAAGTTACACTCTCTCTAGCAGTTGTTAACAATTGGGGAATCAAACAACTTAACATTAACAATGCATTCTTAAATGGAGAGCTAAAGGAAACAGTGTTCATGGATCAACCAGAAGGCTATGTTAGCTCAGCACATCCTTAACATGTGTATAAGTTGATTAAATCCTTGTATGGTTTCAAGCAAGCTCCAAGAGCTTGGTATGAGAAGCTGAAGTCTGCTTTGGAATCATGAGGCATTGTTAATTCAAGAGTAAATACCTCATTGTTCATTTTTAAAAGAGATAAAATCATCATTCTAGTTTTAGTCTATGTAGATGATATTTTGTTAACTAGGAACAACATGGATTTGCTGAGCAAGGTGGTCACGGATCTTAACAAACACTTTGCTCTCAAGGATTTGGAAGAGCTTAGTTATTTTTTAGGATTTGAGGCCACAAGGTCTGAAAAGGGTATATGCTTAACACAGAACAAGTATGCAACTGATTTGTTAAGAAAAAACAAGTTTCTTGAGTGTACTTCTATCCAACTCCAATGAGCACTAGAACTAAACTAACTCAAGCTAATGGTGAGTCATTTTCAAAGCCTACAATTTATAGGAGCATAATGAGAGCTCTTCAATATTTGACTCTAACAAGACCAAATATATCGTTTGTTGTCAATAGATTGAGCCAATACTTAGCAGCTCCAATTGTGCAGCATTGTCAAGCTTGTAAGAGAGTGTTATGCTACATCAAAGGCTGTCTTGATTTTGGTCTTCATTTTAAACCTCTGGAGAATTCTTTTTATCTTACTTTAGAAGGTTTTTCGAATACTGATTGGGCAAGTAATTTGGATGATCTTAAATCCACCAATGGATGGTGTATGTATTTTAGCAACAACTTAGTTTCTTGTAGCTCTAGAAGAAAAAAGTGGTAGCAAGGTCTAGTTGCAAGGCTAGGTATAGATCCTTAGCTCAAGCTACTACTGAGGTGGTGTGGTTGAAAGATCTACTAAACGAAATTGGTATTCAACTCTCTACAACACCGGTTCTTTGGTGTGACAACACAGGAGCAGGAATATTGAGCTTGACTTGCTTTTCATCAGAGATAAAGTTGAAATGAAAGAACTGGATGTTCGATATATACCTACAGAAGATCAAATAGCTGACTTACTTACCAAACCCCTTGGTATCAGCAAGTTTTGCGTTGTAATAGACAAACTAGTCTTGGCAAAAACCAAGCTTAGTTTGAGGGGGGATGTTAGACAAGCTCACCTACATCAGCTTGATCATAGTGATCAATCATCATCGTACCATTGTAATCAAGTGGTGTACAATGGCATTCAGCTGGAGCTGTGACATAAAGCTGTACAAATGTCAATTCCCAGCTTGACCTTTGTAACTGATTCTTGTACCTTGTAACTAACCTCACGTGGCTGCTTTAACAAGAGCCAATCAAAGTGTCATGTCACAGTTAGTTACCGGATTTATAGTAAATCAATTCTGCTCTTCTCTGTGTGATAACTTAGCTATATAAGTTGATCACGTGTAAAGTAATTATTCAATGAAATGAAAATTCTCTTCCAGTTTTAGCATCTCTGCTTTTGCTCCGTTTTCTATTTTCTTTCTTTGCAAGGTTTCACAAAGGGAAAGTATCATTTTCCCCCCTGTAGTTTACCATATTCATAAAGTTGCCCCCCCTAGTTTCAGAAATGGTTGGTCTTCCCCCTCTAGTTTGCCATATTCGAATATTTACCCCCTACCGTTAGGATTTCTGTTAAATAAGGGTTTGACCGTTAAATACAAAGGAGAAAATACATTTTCCCCCCTGTAGTTTGCCATATTCATAAAGTTGCCCCCCCTAGTTTCAGAATGGTTGGTCTTCCCCCTCTAGTTTGCCATATTCAAATATTTACCCCTCACCCTTTGGATTTCCATTAAATAATGGTTTGACCGTTAAATACAAAGGAGAAAGTACGTTTTTACCCCTAATAATAACGTTGATTTAAAAAAAAAAAAAACTTAGCTTATCAAGGTATATTTAATAATTATTAAAAGATATTAAAAATAATATTAAAAAATTAAAAACATCAATTTCAACTTTCAAGCCTTAATTATCTCTCTCTCCCTCGAAATTAAAAAACAATTATTAATTATCTCCTGATTCAATCTCCACCATCCATCTCAAACATGGACGGTGGAGATAATTATATAAAAAAAAATATTAATATCAAAAATAATAAAATAATATAATTGTAAAAAAAAAAAACTAATCAAATTATATAATAATAATATAATTGTAAAAATAAACAAAAACGATATTAAAAAAATCTCACTTTCTCTCTCTCAACATTATCTGTAATAAATTAATCTCTCTCTTTTCTTCATCCTATCGCCGGCGAGAATAAAACAAAATAAAAAGTTAGGTGGTGTTTGCTAATGAATCTAATAATAATAGGGAAAGTATCACAGATAATGTTGAGAGAGAGAAAGTGAGATTTTTTTAATATCGTTTTTGTTTATTTTTACAATTATATTATTATTATTATTATTATTATTATTATTATTATTATTATTATTATATAATTTGATTAGTTTTTTTTTTTTTACAATTATATTATTTTATAATTTTTTATATTAATATATTTTTTTTATATAATTATCTCCACCGTCCATGTTTGAGATGGATGGTAGAGATTGAATCTGGAGATAATTAATAATTGTTTTTTAATTTCAAGGGAGAGAGAGATAATTAAGGCTTGAAAGTTGAAATTGATGTTTTTAATTTTTTAATATTATTTTTAATATCTTTTAATAATTATTAAATATACCTTGTTAAGCTAATTCTGTTTTTTTTTTTTTTTAAATCAACGTTATTATTAGGGGTAAAAACGTACTTTCTCCTTTGCATTTAACAATCAAACCATTATTTAACGGAAATCCTAAGGGTAGGGGGTAAATATTCGAATATGGCAAACTAGAGGGGGAAGACCAACCATTCTGAAACTAGGGGGGGCAACTTTATGAATATGGCAAACTACAGGGGGGAAAATGTATTTTCTCCTTTGTATTTAACGGTCAAACCCTTATTTAACAGAAATTCTAACGGTAGGGGGTAAATATTCGAATATGGCAAACTAGAGGGGGAAGACTAACCATTTCTGAAACTAGAGGGGGCAACTTTATGAATATGGTAAACTACAGGGAGGAAAATGATACTTTCCCTTTCACAAATGAACCAAATCTATAAACAAATTAAGTTGGGTTAAAAGCTTTTGTTAAACTTAAATATTTAATTTTTTAAATAGTTTATAACCGAAAACAACTATAAGATATTACATCACATCTTCATTCTCATTTTTGTCTAACTTAAAATCTTAAACCTAATTTTTAAAACCATTATGAGCAGGAACCCACACCATATATGTAGCCAAAGATGGAATTTCATTATTAAATTTAATTTTTATAAATAAAATAAACAAACAATTCTTTTTTTAGTTCAATCACTTTCAAGCTTTAATCAATTGACAATTTCATAACCTTTTTTGACATTTTACTACAATATTGACATTTCTTCGATTTCAAATTAGTTTTGGATATTAACAACAAAATTGATCAAGAGTAAGACATGAGAGATGATAGTTGTCCTAACAAACCGAACCTAACTCTCTAGTATGTTAGATATCATCTCTCCTAGGAGAGATGATATCTAACATACTAGAGAGTTAGTTGGATTTGTTTTCGTGAAGATTGAAAAATGTTAAATTTTTATGAACAATAAATAATGGTGGGAAATTGAAAATTGAATGACATATTTATTTTATTTAGGAAATTACATCCAACTTATTTAGAATTTGGCTATTCACAGACAGATACAACTCTTTGAAAAGTTGACATTGACTTTCCCTAGTTGGTTAAACTTAACTTCTGTTAGTGCATTGTAGTCATTCTCATCCTTTTTTTTTTTTTTTTTCTTAAATGAAATCAATTATATGGGTAATAATAACCACAACCAACCAGTAAATATCTTAATTAACAATAAATATCTAAATAATTTGAAAATCAAGACAAAACCAAAGCTAGATTACTCATTATTTAAATTAATTAATAGTCAAATTTTCTTGAAACTTTCAATTAAAGTTTAACAGAGACAGATAACAATAATTAGAAGATAAGAGACCTCAAATTAATATAAATAAACTTTTTTTTTTTTTTTTTTTTTTTTTTTTTTTTTTTTTTTTTTTTTGTGACTTGGATGTAATAAGGTGTTAATTCTCAACAACAACAACAAAAGTGGCACGTGCAAGGCCAGAGGTATTATGATTGACCCAATACAGGTCCCCTACATGAGTTCACATGCATGACACCAACATCATAAAGACAAAGAGATGCATTTCATATTTATTTATTTTTCACAGTATTAATCAAATCCAACAGCTATAAATTTTTTATAAAAAAAAAAATGTCATCTCGTCACCTCTACTTATATGTTTATATATCTTTGAGGTTGAAATGAATTTAAGGGCACGGGTGCTTCGTGTACTCTCCAGCTTTTGTAATTGTACAGTACAGCTCCTCCACGTCGCAACGACAACTACCGTTCAAGAAGATTGGTCGTTTTGACTTGTCAAGAATCAAGAAATGGAGACAAGAGCTGTCGTTTTGGTACTGTAATGTTTTTATAATAACGCAAAATCTAATTGATTTCCCTTACTTTTAAATTAAAATAATATTAGTTGTTAATTATAGCTGCTTTGGAAAAGTATTGTGACAATCGGTGTAGTAGAAGCTTTTTAGCAGAAAAGAACATGTGCTTTTGACCATCTCGGCTTCACAAACCCACATTTCTTTCATTATAATAACCAAACTGCCACCCAACTTGATATGCATTCATAGGAAATTAAAGTGAGTGCACATCAGAAGAGTTCTCGTTACTAGTTCTGATCAGCCGCAGCCTCTAAGGAGCTACGAGTTGTTATTTCAAATGTATCTTTTAACGTGGCTAGGGTTCCATTTCTTACAACTTCACAAGTTTCTTACTTAATTAATGTATGTTGCATGTGGAGCTACCTGGTTTCCCCGTGTCCGTGTATATATATATAGTTTTTCTATTATATATATAGTTTTTCTATTGTTAGTTCGAATTGATATAAAATATATCAGTTCCTTATATGTGGGTCATTGGATTTAAATGCTTATATAGTCTTTCTATTATCAATTCGAACTGATATAAAATATATCAATTCTTTGCATATAGGCTATTGAATTTAAAAGATTTTGACAAGTGCATACAGGCAAGTCAAAGCCTTTAAATCCAATGACCCACGTACAAGAAACTGATATTTTTTATATTAGTTCGAACTGACAATAGAAAAACTATATATATATATATATATATATTATCATCATATATATATATATATATACAGTCTTTATATTGTCAATTCGTCATAACAATAAATATATCAGGACGAAGAATGTGGACCATAGATTATGGAGAAGTTTTGACAAGTGCATACACTTTAAGTCAAAGTATATAAATCTAGTAGTTCACATTTTTCATCCTGATATATTTATTATCACGACGAACTGATAATAATAATAATAATAATAATATATATATATATATATATATATACACCAGATTTGCCTCTATGTCTTATTGTCTTAGTCCACAAAAAATCATATATAATATTAATTCATGGTGCATGTCAGATTGCGAAGAAGCATTTGTGATGAGATTTTTTTTTTTTTTTTCCTTCGGTAAGGTGAGAGTAGATATCGTAGCTTTTTTTTTTCTCAAATAACATAGAAAAAAAATGATATGTGAGTAAGATATATCTTCTATTATGATTAGATATCCTAAACGTACATATTGTATTTGATCATAGATAACATAGAAAAAAGTGATGATCTTCTCTATCTTGAAAAGATGCTATTGCATGTTGGGGATTCTGAACCGATGAACGCGGAAACGTCGTGCCTAATACTCGCCCATAACTCATAGCAATTAATAACGTCAATATAACAGAAAAATATATGAGAGAAAATAAACCAATCACAACACAAGATATACGTGGAAAACCCAAATCGGATAAAAAACCACGGGCCGTCAGGACGACAGAGAAAGTTCCACTATATGATAAATTGTTACAACCATATACTCTAGGATTCTCTCTCTCACCGCAACACCGAACCACGCTCACAAGATCATCACCGAGTACTCCCTCAATATCCCCTAGGTCTCCCATGAATATCACCCACGGATATCATACTTGATCCACTGATATTCCCTTGGATCCCTCCCCAGATATTCCCATGGGTCTCCTCGTATCTCACCACTCTCTCTCTGATGTTACATGGTGTTCTTTTTGCTCCACACAAAATAACCTAATTACAAGGTCTATTTATACTAGTTACAAGGAGTTTAAGATAAAAGGAAATCCTACTCTTAAACGTACAAGACTTATTTGTTCCACATAAATACTATTTCCTTTTATGACAAATCTTCTTATAAAGAGTAAATCATTTTCCTTCAAGCACAAGAACTTCTAGAAAGAGAACATTTCCTATTTATGCACAACATTCCCGATCTCAGCAAAATATATCGTCTCCGCGGTATGGGTCGAGGTGTGCATCCCGCTTCCTACACCACAGAACACTTCTGGAACCGACCGCTCTGTAGACCACGGTTTGTGCCTCTTGCCTCTTGCCTCTGCCGTGGTCTGCACCGCGCTTGATCCTTTGGAATCGATCGCTCTGTATGCCGCAGTCCATGCGCTTTTTCCGCACCACGCTTCCTTCTAAAATCCGTTTATTCAGTTCTTCTTCGATCTTCAAACCTCCCTCAAACACCACCTTCAACTTCCAAACGTTATCCCACGTCTCTAGGAAGTAACACATCAGTTTAGTCTTGTTTGGTTCACATTGAGTTCGTTTAGGAATACAAGTCAAAACCTAACAGCTATTGGGTTGATTGTTTATTTAATGTTATGTACATGTAGTTAAAGATGACATGACATGATTAAATCTTCTGAAGATAAGATGAAAATGCCTCAAGAAGATTTTATTTTTTTTCTTTCTCTCTTTATTTCTGTCAGTACAATATACTACTTAATTACACGTATGAACATTCTTCTCTGGAAACCACTTTTCTGACAGAACAAAGCGTAGTGGCTGTGTCAGTTTGATTTACCATGCCTAAAACATTACCCAGATTCTAATTAATTACTTCACTCTTTTTGCTAGATCCTCAGATATTAATTGGTTCAACCATATAATATAATTATATGTAAAAAAGAAAAAAGTGAACGTCAAAGACTTTATATATATGCACAATCAAATGCTGTTGATTGCAATTGATTCAATTCAATTTATTTATTTTAATTATAGATGTATATGATGATCAGATGGTCGATCAATATTCAATAATATAAAAGTAATAATGGCAGTGGTGTAATAATTAGTGGAAAGTAGTGGCATTTTGATAGCCATATAAAACATAGACACTTTTTGTTAATTAAAGTGAGTATTGTATTAGACAAAAAGTAATACTTTGTAACTTTTCTTGCTTCACATTACATAATTCAATTTATGCGCTAAAACCCACAAAGCCCTCTCTATATAAAAAGCCTGCAAAGAAAGCTAAATACAAAAAAAACAAAAAAAACAAAACTCACTATATGCTCTCAACCAACAACAACAATGGCAGCACCAACACCAACCACAACCACAACCATGACCACCAGAGATGATCAATCCGACTATGATGACAGTAGCTCCTCCTCCATCACCATGCCAGACTCAAGCCGTAGCTTCATGAGCAACCTCAGCTTCGGCAGCCGCCGTAGCTCCATCTCTGTCTGTTCCTCATCAGCCGCCGAAGCGTCTAATCTCTACAACTCTCAGAAGCCACACAAGGCCAACCAAGCAGCTTGGGAAGCGATGAAGCGGCTCAGGAGATCAAATGGTCGAGTCGGGCTTGACCATTTCAGGCTCATGCGCCGACTAGGTAGCGGAGATATAGGGAATGTTTATCTTTGCCAGATAAGGAACCCTGTAGTGGGACTTCCACAGTGCTTTTATGCTCTCAAAGTTGTAGACAGAGAAGCACTTGCTATAAGGAAGAAGCTGCACAGAGCTGATATGGAGAAGGAGATTTTAACTATGCTTGATCACCCTTTTTTGCCAACTCTCTATGCTGAGTTTGAAGCTTCACATTACTCTTGTTTGGTTATGGAGTTTTGTCCTGGTGGAGACTTGTACGCTTCCCGGCAACGCCAGCCTGGGAAACGCTTTTCTGTCTCCTCTTCCAAGTAAGTCAATATGATATGATTTGATATGGTCTAACTCAGTTTACTAGGGTTCTTCGAAATTTTTTTTTTTTTTTTTTATTTGGACTAATGGAAGTTATATATATACAGATTTTATGCTGCTGAGATACTGTTAGCTCTAGAGTATCTACACATGATGGGTATAGTTTACAGAGACTTGAAGCCAGAGAATGTGCTGGTTAGAGAAGATGGGCATATAATGCTTTCGGATTTTGATCTTTCGTTCAAATGCGACGTCGTTCCAACGCTTTTGAGGCCTAATTATAAAGTCGACAACTCGGAAGCCAATGATCAAAAGTATGAAAAATGTTCAATACCTTCATGTGCTACACCCATGCAGCCAGTTTTATCATGTTTCTCATATTCCATGAGAAAAAACAAGCCCACAACAACAACAACAATCATTGAACAAGCTGATCATAGTACTACTAGTTGTGATCAACAAGCACTTGACCCAGAACTGGTGGCTGAGCCGATCAACGCTCGGTCCAAGTCCTTCGTGGGAACGCACGAGTACTTGGCTCCGGAGGTGATCTCAGGTCAAGGCCATGGAAGTGCAGTGGACTGGTGGACTTTAGGGGTGTTTTTGTACGAAATGATCTACGGAAGAACACCATTCAAAGGTGAAAACAACGAGAAAACACTCATCAACATCCTTAAACAGCCTTTGGCATTTCCAAGAATTGGTTTTAGCAGCAGCAAGGAATTTGAAGAATTGGTCAAAGTACAAGATCTTATAAGCAAGCTTTTGGTGAAGAATCCAAAGAAAAGAATTGGAAGTTTAAAGGGTTCTGTTGAGATCAAGAGGCATGAGTTCTTCAAAGGTGTGAATTGGGCTTTGATTAGGTCGATTAAACCACCACATGTTCCTAATAATGATCATCATTTTAACAAGATTAGCAGGAGCAAAGCTTATTATGCAGTACCAAAGTTGACTAAGAAAGAGAGAGACGCACCGTATCAGTTACCTCAACATTTTGACTACTTTTAAGTACTGTAAAATGTAAATTAGGTAGAGAAAACAGTAAGCAAATATCATGTATGAAACAAAACTAAGAACAAAAAAATATGTTTTCCTCTGTTTTTCTTTTACTGTAATGAAAGTGAGATAATTAGATGATTTCTGTAAGACTAATTATTTGTTGCAATATGCTTTGTATTTATTACATTAATCTTATTTACTAAATATATATATATATATATTATTTAACAAGTGGTAATTAATTTAGTGATTGTGCTTACGTGTAAAAGTTGAAGTATCTCCTCCCATAATTGTCCCAATGTGATTCTCATGACTCATGAGAAGTCCATGAATTGATCATGTGAGGACAATAATGGTTCTTCTGATGATGGTAAAATTAATAGAATTATGAGGGAAGCCATCATAGCTTTTTGTACAGTTTCTCTACTGTTTCACATACTCACGGATTCCCATGTTCTTTCACCCATCCAAGAAAAAGAAAAAACAAAATAAAATAAAATAAAATCAATTCATCTTTACTTGGTCCCTTTTATAAAAAAAAAACATTTCTAATAAATATAAAGTAAAGATTTTTAATTTCCTTTTTCCATGCTATCTCATTACTTTCCGTGACAAAAGAAGTAGGCCATGGTAATTCATGTTATCATTGTTGTGTTTGTGTTGGTTCAAATTCAATTCCATGAATCAATCCTATTAACATTCATGATTACCTTAATTAACCACTAATTAAATTATTGTCTAAATTAAACTGGCTTAACTAGCCGTGTTTTTGTCATCTCAAATATATAATACATTTAACTTATACATTGTGTCAAAAATGTTTATCATAATATGTTAAAATTGCTTTCTGTGTCAAAAATTACAAATATTGTCAAAAATTAAAAATTACAACTCATCACAAATTTTAATATTTTGGGCAAAAAAATAGAAACCAATATGGGATCCGAATTTTAAGTTTCAAATATAGAATGAGTTTCAGCGCGCAGTAGTATACATAGCTAACTAGCTTTTGAAAATTGTGCGAATTGATATGATGACTTGAGAACAAGAAAAGAATGGATATTATTATTTGTGGACCACTTTGAAAAGAGTAAGATGGGATGCATCATGCATGATTATTGTTAATTAATATATGGTTGATTAATTATATCATAACCAAAACATTGAGGACATTTTCATACAGAATAAGTAATAAGTAGAATCAAATTCAAAACTAATCAATTTGCATTTTGAAGGCAATAATCAATAACAGCTCAATAGATGAGAAGGCGATGAATGATGATCAATCTTCATGATGTCAGAAATAGAATAAATATAAATCTCAAATAGTATCTCTCATCTACATGCTCAAAAGATCTAGAGATCGAGAATTTATAAATAATTTTGAGTATTTTAAGTTATGATTGGACCCTAGCTATTTCATCAACGGTGTGGAATTAATGTGTTATGCAATATTATAATATGAAGAACATATTATTATATATAGCTCGAGAAAATTATGGTTTTTCTTTTTCTATTAATTTGATAATGAGAATATTATGACTATATGAGATGTGATTGTTGTATATACTATATATATATATATATATATATATATATATATATATATATACAAATATTCTATTATCAGTTCAAACTGACAATAAATATATCAGGACGAAGAATGTGGACCACTAGATTTACATATTTTGACTTAATGTGTATGCACTTGTCAAAACTTCTCCATAATCTGTGGTTCACATTCTCCGTCCTGATATATTTATTGTCAGTTCGAACTGATAATAGAAAGACTATATATATATATATATATATATATATATATATATTAAGGGTATGGTCAAAGTTTGAAGGGCAATCGGTCAACGTATAGAAAAGGTTGATAGGGTGAAATGGGTTTGAAAATGTGGGTAGTCATCGATGGAGTTATTGACTGGGACCGTCAGGCGGGTCAGCTTGCAGTAGCACGCGAGCTTCTTCTCCCCACATGCGAATGCGACTATGCGAGATCTCTTGCATGGAGAAAGTGACAGGGTATCTATATCTTACGATGCAATATATATAATTAATCACATTTTATATATATGTAGACTACGAATTACAAATATAATATTCGTTTATTTTATATTCAGTTCTTGTTACTAATTATTACAGAGACTTGATCCAATATTATATGTATATATATATATATAACAGAAAACGATGAAAATTATGGGATTAGAGGTTTTGCTTAATTAGGTCTCGCTTCTCAAAATAAAGATCATTTATATATAGTTATTCACAAAACTTGTTATGATTCTCTGAAGTTATATAAATTCATCTATTAAAGATTCTGAATCAATGAAGTACATCAACATCATATTGTTTCAATTGTCATATAATATTTCAAAGGACGTACAGCTCAAATTTGGTAAAATCTTGTGGATGAAATCTCTCGGAAAAACTACGAATATCATCAATTTTAAGTGATTTAATTTGAATCTATCAAGAAGACTCAAAGTTGTGCTTAATTAAAAATAAGGAGTTTTTCATTGTTTGCTATGTGAATCTATTACTTAATCAATTACAATAATTATCAAATGTAATGGAATCCTTTTGTTGAACAATTTGTCAATTTGTATATCTTTCATATAGCGATCGAGTACTCACACACACAGAGCCAAGTCAAATTATTTAAATCCAGTGGCCCACATGCAAGGAACTTATATAACTTTTGTCAGTTCAAACTGATAATAGAATTTACGTATATATATATATATATATATATATATATATATGTAAAGGGTATATATCAATCAATAATGCCACTTTGTCCAAGTTTGATGTTAAAATTTAGAACCCAAATAATGTAGTATCCTTGATTTTTCGATCTATATTAGAATTAAATAAATGAAATTATTGGTTTTTTAAGATATCATATCATTTAGGCTCCAAATTTAGACACAGTGGCACAAATATACCTATCGATGTCTTTCACAAATTGCTAACACATCATTAATGAAAGTATCCCAACCATTTACTCTTAAATTTTGAAGAAATACTTTTATAGATGAGACTAAATGCATAACATTTAAGATATCTTGGCGGTTAATTTTGTTACACTCACAAATTATATTAGTTATTCCCATAACTTTATCTAACAAATGCAAGAGGAACACAAACTTAAAAGTTGTCATCATTTCATACGCACCTTCGGTTTTTCCCATGTACGCTGTTGTTAAGTCCATTTTCTATCATGTTTTCAAGCACATTAAAAATTGAACCACACATGGTCACCTGCCATGGTGGTGGACCTTCTCAAAGGAACTCCCCTCCACCAAGTTTCAAGACCTGGTGTATGCATAATATGTGCAAATTTTCCCACCAAAAATAGTGTGGGTGTTGTCCCACTATATGTGGGTGCTGTCTCTTCTCTTGTGAGAGTCGCAATCCGGGCTGAGCTTGTAGAGCTCAAATCTCGCCGGTCCCGACAGTTGTTGTTGTAACCAAAAAAAAAAAAAAAAAAAATTGAACCACCAAATTACATAATTAACATGATAATGGAAGCAAAATGAGAGCTCCAATGAGTAGTCACTGACCATTGCAAAGAACTAATTTTTAAGTCCATTCTCTATCATGTTTTCAAGCACATTAAAAATTGAACTACCAAATTAATTACATAAATCAATATTCCTACTTCACTTTTGATTCTTCATTGTATATGTAATTATGCAAACCAAACTCCATAAATATAGGACAATGAGACTTTATCTCATTTTCAATTTAATTCGGTTAAGTTTCAAGGGTCGTAGTTAGGAAGAACAGTATATGCCTGTATCGGTTGTAGTTAGGAAGTATATGCCTGTATGACTGTATCGGTTGTAGTTAGGAAGTATATGTCTGTATGCCAAACCCAGGAAGTCAATCAAAGAGAGTTACAAATAAGTGGAAATAGTCCTAAATATACCACCAAATTCATAGTGATTTTTAGGAATAGCACTAGATTAAAAATTTGAATTTAAATGGCGCCAATAGATAAAAATACCATTAGGATAATTATTTTTTTTCTTTCAAGAACCTCCATTGATGGAAGACGCAGGACCGGCCCATGGGGTAGCAAACCCAGCATTTTGCTAGGGCCCCCAACTGGCCCAATTTACTTCTTCTTCTTTGAGGCTTCAGAACCCAATATATTTATATTTAAACAGGGTCCAATTCCAAACCGGCCGTTTACTACTTTTTATATTTTCCTTTTGAGCCCAATGAACTAATTTAATTAAGAGTAATGATATTTACACCCCTCAAAAACTGTATGTACACCCCAATTTAGTATATTTTTTAAAATCCAATATTATCCTTGAGTAAAATTACTTAAAAGACTAAATAGTTTGTAAGTACACACCAATAATTATTAATTGGTTTTATATTAATCCTTTGTAAAAAAAGAAAAAGGAAGTTTCCTATTAATTGTTTGATATGATAATAATAACCTTTCTATTTTATCAAACCCTAACTTCTATTTTAAATACTAATTTCAGTTTCTTTTATGGAATACAAATTGATTGAGTTGACAAACAATTTACTGCTATAATTGAGTGAAACAAAAATCAATACCAACAATAAACTTTCTTATGAACAATTTTTTTTTTTTAAAAAAATAAAAAACTTTCTTAGGAACAAAGGAATTGAGATACACTGATATGTGCTGAGAGCCTCTTTTTAAATAAAGAATTAAAAAAAAAAAAGTTTTAATGCAATGAAAATATTTTTTTTTCATACAATTTTTTAGTGACATCAAATGTTTTTGCAGTAGTTAGAAATTATTTTTTTAAGGAGAAAATATTTATTTGAATAAAAAGATATAAAATAATAAAATTTTAAATAAATCTAATTAGATAAAAAAAATAGTGGGGTGTGCTAACAAAAATATAATACAATAAAATTAAAGAAAGGGTATTTTTGGCATTAAGTGGGGTTTATTTATGAACCAGAGATTTTTAAAATATTTTATGGGTGTACTTACGAAAGGGGTGTATATACAGTTTTTGAGGGGTGCCAATATTGCCACTCTTTAATTAAACAAAAAAAACTTCAGGCCCAATAAACTTGCCATTGTGATTATGAGACTATATCACTACACTATTTAAAACAAAACCAAATAGTAAATTAATTAAAAACAACAACCTTGACCTAAAATACGATAAATCTTTTTTGTTTTAATTTATGTGGATTATATTGTATTTGGTAAAAGAAGAATTTTTTTTTTAATTTTTTTTTTTTTTTATGTTAAGATAATAATTTTATATAGGGCCCCGATTTTTGTTAATATCATAAAATCACTTGGACACCAAAATTTCTAGAGACGTGCTTGGGAAGACCAATGGAGGTCCTCCATAAATGGAGGTGGAACAAACCTCCATCGATGACCTCCAACAGAGGTCGAACGAATAGACCTCCATCGAGGTCGATGAAGAAGATGAAAAAAAAAATTGGAACATTTTGTATTTTGCACAGTAAGTTTTGAAATTTGCAAAAATACCTAATAAGTCTTGGAAATTACAAAATATGTCTTGGAAATACAAAATAAGTCTCAAAAATATTTAAATAAGTTTCAGAAACACGAAAATAAGTCTCTAAAAAAAAAAAAAAAAAAGCAGTAGACTTATTTTGTTGATTGTGTTTTAAGGGTATTTTTGTCGGATTCATATTTTATGTGCTATTAAAACTTAAATAGTTAAGTTTGTGCTAGTCTTAAAAGTAATGGAGTAAAGATTTTAGAAAAATTTTAAACCCTTACAATAATAAGTAAGATGAACCGGTGTAAAATGATTAAAAAAAAGAGTTGAAAACTAACGAAAACTTTTTTTTTTTTTTCCAGTTGTTTCATGGTTGTAAAGTTGATGGTAACTTATTTAATCGTAATTGTTTCTTGATAGTATAGCTTAGGGTTCATAAAACAAAATTATGGTTTGTGATATATTTGTAAGGATTTTAATTGTCCTTTTATGTAATTTTAATTAAGAATAAAATTGCCATTAAAATAAAATTGGAGTAAATACATCGACCTCCCCTGAAATTTGATATAAATACAACTAGAGAGCTAGTATGTATTAATCTACTTAGATCTCCCTTATTCTTAAAATTGAACTATAAAAAGACTAAATTACCCTTAGTTGTTTAGATTTAAAAATGAAGATAATCTTTTCAGGTAAAATAATTAAATTCAATTAAATTAGAAAAATAAAAACTATTTTTTAAATTTAAAACTATATTTTTTTTAAAAAAAAAAATTTACTATTTTTAAAGTAAATAAAAAATGTTTTTAATTTTAAAACTTATTTTCATAAAATTATATTTTTGCTGTTATTTTATTTAAAATTTTTAATAATAAATTGTATCTAAATTTTAAATTATTTGTACTAGCTTTTACTTTTTTTATAAAAATATCATCTTTATTTTTTAATTTTAATCGGTATAGGTAATTTGGTATTTTTAAGTAGTTTAAGTTTAAAAATATTGAAGGTTTGAGTAGATAAATGCATACTTATTATATAGCTGTATTTATATCAAACTTCAAGGATTAATGTATTTACATTAATAAAATTATTAGTGTATTTACCTTAATAAAATTATAAGTTCAAGTGTGTAATGATAAAAAGTTTGCCGACAGAACATCTAATACTAAACTAAGTGCCGAAATCATTTCATTGGGCTACCAATTCCTTTTCAATTCATAATTGAAAATTAAGTAAGATCTCGTCCATTCACAATTCAATCATAGTCGTGGTTTGGTTTATTTGCTAGCTAGTTGTAGCTGCCAAATTTAATCAATAATACTTTAATTACTTCTCTAACCATATATAAATTTTTTCTCACCAACATCGATTCGATCCTTAATGATAAATTATGAACTCCTTTCTTTCATAAACATGTTCAATATAATATTTACCAACATTAATTGGGAAAAAAAAAATCTAGCTTATAACCATGAGGTGGTTGTCTTGGTGGTCCAAGGTTTGGGATGAAAATCTCAAGTCTTTGGTTCTACTCTAGCAATTACATTATGGCCAGCCATCAGGACGCTAGCTCAGCTGGTGGAAGGACCGGCTTGGGCACGGGTAACTCCCAAATCAGCGGTTCGAATCCTACCTAGGTGAAGGCGAGTTCTGATTTACCTGCTTACATCTTTATGTGGCCAAGGGTGTGGGCCGAGGTTTCCTATCTGTCCTACTCCATAACATCCAACAAATATACCGTCAGAACCAACAAGTTGGCTATGGGTGTGTCACGCAGTTGGGGAGGACAGGCGGATGGGTGCCCGGACGAAATCCGGGATCCTCGATACCAACAAAAAAAAAAGGGATAATTACCATAGTGGCCATCGACTTATTCTACAACTATCAAAATGGCCACCAGATGGGGAATTGGTTTAGAAATGGTCATTTTTGGCAAATAATATTGTTACACTAATGGTCATTCCATTATAACACCATTAACTTTTTCTAAGAATGTTATATTAATGGCCATCAATTTGTTCACTTGGTATCAAAATGGCCATTATAATCATTTTTCTCCAAAATTACTCTAGTGGTCATCCATTTTGTCTCCTTCAACTAATCATTTTTCTCCAAAATACAATTTTTTATTTTTAAAAAACAAAGTTGGAGATCCAATATAAAGATTGCCCCTCCTAAAAAAAAAAAAAAAAAGGTGGTGATACAAAAAAAAAAAATTTAATCTCCTGAATCCATCTCAAAGATGGATTATGGAGATCCATTTTTTTTTTTCACTAATTTATTAATTTTTTTATTTGATCTCAACCGTCCATAGACCAAGATGGATGATGGAGACCCATAAGTTAAATAAATTAAGAATTAAATGACGATATTACACTTCAAGGTGTTAAATTTAATGGTTAAACCAACGGTAAGAGAAGTGAGTGTCAATTTTCAATTATGTTGATTCTATGTGTAAAATGGCAAATCTCAAGGAGATATGGTATAATCACAAACATAATAAAATTCATGTACAAAAAATCATTGCAAAACAGGTTAACTGGTTAACCTCCAAAATTTCTCTTTTGTTTGTCTGTTGTATTTGGCTTTGTGTCTAGAGCTATTTTGCATGAATTGGGCTCTGTGTCTATGTATTTTTTATAGGAGGGGCAATCTTTATATTGGATCTCCAACTTTGTTTTTTTAAAAATAAAAAATTGTATTTTGGAGAAAAATGATTAGTTGAAGGAGACAAAATGGATGGCAGCTAGAGTAACTTTGGAGAAAAATGATTATAATGGTCATTTTGATACCAAGGGAACAAATTGATGGCCATTAATGTAACATTCTTAGAAAAAGTTAACGGTGTTATAACAGAATGATCATTAGTGTAACATTGTTTGTCAAAAATGGTTATTTCTAAACCAATTCCCCATCTGATGGCCATTTTGATAGTGGTGGCATAAATCGATGGCTACCAGGGTAATTACTCCAAAAAAAAAATCTAGCTTAATGATGGACGATTAGTTTTGTATTTCTTAGGGGTAATTACCCTAGTGGCTATCGACTTTTGCCACCACTACCAAATGGGAAATGGATGGAAAATGACCATTTTTGGAAAATATTGTTACACTAATAGCCATTCCATCAAATTCCATCCAATAAGTGGCATTTTGGTAAATAAGGGGATGACATTAATTTATTTTAGATATTTTTTGGAAATCAATTTTTTCTTTTATTTTTTGAAACAAATAATTATATTTAGTGTGTATATACGTATAGCATATCTCAAACATATATATATGTATTTCTTTTTTGAGAAGATTAAGACTACAAAATCTAAAAATTCTAAAAAATATATTTGAGATAAGTTGAAAAGAAATATATATATATATATATATATATATATATATATATATATATGTATGTATATTCTTTTTTGAGAAGATTAAGGCTATAAAATCAAAAAATTCTAAAAAAACATATTTGAGATAAGTTGAAAAGATATATATATATATTCTTTTTTGAAAAGATTAAGGTTACAAAATCTAAAAATTCTAAAAAATATATTTGAGATAAGTTGAAAAGAAATATATATGTATATATATACATATATATATATATATATATATATATATATATATATATATACATATATATATATATATATATGTTTGAGATATGTTATATGTATATGTACACACTAAATATAATTATTCGTTTCATAAAACAAAATAAAAAATTGATTTCCAAAAAACATTTAAAATAAATTAATGTCATCCTCTTATTTACCAAAATGCCACTTATTGGATGGAATTGGATGGAAATGGATGGAATGACCATTAGTGTAACAATGTTTGCCAAAAATGGCCATTTTCTATCTATTTCCCCATTTGGTGGCCATTTTGATAGTGATGGTAAAAGTTAATGACCACTAGGGTAATTACTCCTATTTCTTAAGGGTTGACAAAATTGTTTTTTTTGTTTTTGTTTTTGTTTTTGTTTTTTTTGAAAGGAGGGTTGACATGACAAACTTAATTTATTTTTTTTGAAACATTTTTTGAAAGAACTTAAATATTTTATTTTAGTTTTTTTTTAGTTTTTTTTTAGTTTTTTTTTTTACGTAACACAAACAACAACAAACACAAACTAAGACAACCAAAGCAGTTGAAGCCTATACACTTATAATAAAAAATTTAAGGCTCCCTCTATGCATGCCTAGATCAAAGGAGTTTTGGACCATCTTTTAAAAAGAAAAAATATATATATATAACAAATCTTAATCATATAATATTTTTTACTTTAGTGTCATTAGATTAAAAAAATCCAACAAAAAAGTCAGATATGAGATAATCCTAAATTCAGATCAAAGAACCTTTCACCAGATGAAAAGGGAAGCTGACTTTTAGTAATTTTATGGTATTTTTATTTTTACCATTAGTTTTTTCATATAAATGATGTACTAAAAATAAGTTGGTAGGTAAAGGACTAAACTCCTATACCAGCCCCTCGTGAGTGTACATATAAGATCATATTTTTGAATTTAGATACTCTGTTAAGCTGATTCTTATGCCCATCTCAACAGATTTAGCTATATGTAATTAAAGGAATTAATAATCGAGATGATCTTAATCCCAAATTATTTGCGTGAATTTTATTAAGGGGCTGTAAAACATTTTAGAACTCTTAACTCCTTTGCTCTTAGAAATAACATAAACTTAATAGTTTAAGTTTTAATAGCACCAAAAATGTGTTTCTGACTAAAATACTTTTAAAACACAATCAAAAAAATAAATCACGTATTTTTTTTATTCAAGACTTATTTTTCATTTTTCCGAGACTTAATGGGGAATAAAAAAAAGGGGTAATAAGTCTCGGTTGGGGCACCCGAGACTTATTGCTAAGCCCCAATTTTTATTTTTATTTTTTATGTCTTGTTCATCGGCCTTGACCTCTATTGGAAGTTTGTTCAAACTCTATTTCCATCGACGGAGGTTTTTGAAGGAAAAAAAAAAAAAAAAAATTCAAAGAAAGAATAAAAGTTAAAATGTGGGTATTTTTATACATCAACGTATTAAGTTGATAATAATAGTTCTAAAAGTGCCCTGTTCTCTCTTTTGATCAAGTGGATATTTAATAATGGTAAGCTAGCTAGCTAGAGGTCTAGAGTAAAACTGAATCTTGATATAAAAGTAGTTGAAAATGTGAAGTAATAAACTCATTTCCTTGAATATAAAACTAGTTAGGCAGCCCCCAGAAACACCACAAAACTCCTCAATCTTAAGTGGGATGCCAACAACATTAACACCAAAATCAACTCTTAATTATAATTTGCCATTCACAACATTCTTACACTTATAGTTAAAAAAATCCACTTAATTCCTACCCACTCTCAACACATTTTTCATCAGCTTTACCCTCTCTACTGTAACCCAAGGATCCCAGCCCTTGATTATTCCAGACACGTGTTTGAATCTCATGGACAGTGCATGTGTACTTGGAAAGGCAACCCATGGTTTTGAAGGAAGCTTTGCTCCAAACCGGTGGCTTCTACTATCTTCACTCAGATAGATAATTAATAATTTAATAATAAAGAAAAAGCCATTTTTATAGATTACTGTGGAGCTGCAAAACACGAGTGGATAAAGTAGTGAATAGTGATCAGCAGATCTCGATACCCTTAATTTTCCTGCATAATTTCATATGAGAGAGGTCATCAACTCTTAATAATAGTTATATATGGATTATATTAACATAAATACAAGATTATATTACATAAATACTTGGTTCAAAGAACTCATAAAGTAGTACAGTTAGCATTTTCTTTTTTAAAAAACATGGGGCAGATAAAGAGTACAGTGCACAAGATTTGAGAATCAAACCGACCTGACCACGACAAGTGAAAACAAGTGACTCACCTGACCTGACCCGACCTTAGTATTCAAATGAAACCATCAAACTCTGTATCATCAACTCCCCAACACATGGGGCTGTTTCAGTCTCACCAATTTACCTATAATATCAATCAAATCTCAATCTCTCTTCACTCAAAAGCTTTCAGTAATCTCATCAATATTATCGATTTAGTCTTAATATCTCCTCATTAGTATTGTATTTGTACTTCAAATTAACATTTCTGACAATGGAAAAAAATGTAGCTCAGTCTCCTCTTGAGAGAGCTAGCATGGCTTCTCTTGATAACAAACTGGCCATGGCTAAGCGTTGCTCTCATGGTATGTACTGTATTTCTTTTTTGACATGCTTCACCTTTCTCTTTTTCATATTTGGAAACTTCTCTGATCTTTTTTTCATCATAAGATACCATGTTTACCTTCTTTTTGGTTAATTATTTCACAAAGATTTGGCACATAATAGCTACTCTCCATGCCAAAAAAGCTGCTTTTATATTTGGTCCAGACTGCCAGCCCAAGGGACCACTAATGATGAGTTTTGAGCCAAAATTGATTTAGATTTTTCTTTATTGTATGATAATTGTTCCAAATGATTTCTCTGTTTGCTAAACAAAAAACCCAAATGACTTATTAATTTACATGGATTTTTGATTTACTCAACAGAGGGTGTAGTTGCTGGAGCCAAAGCAGCTGTTGTTGCTAGCATTGCCACTGCTATTCCAACTGTAAGTCGATCTTCCACTTTACTAAAGAGTAATTAAAAATGATTCAGCTTTTCACTAAATTTGATTGATATACATGAAATTGCAGCTGGCTAGTGTGAGAATGCTGCCTTGGGCTAGAGCAAATCTCAATCACACCGCTCAAGCTCTCATCATTTCCACAGGTTAATTAATCACCAACCCATTTGGCTCCTCATCATTATTCTAAATAAATAAATATAAAAAAAAAAAAATCATCTTTTCTGTTTGTTAATGGAAATTTGACTCGATTTGCAGTGGCTGGAGCCGCATACTTCATAGTCGCTGACAAGACTGTTCTTGCCACGGCACGGAAGAATTCCTTCAAGCAATCTGAATTCTGAAGCATTAATTAGTTTTATTTGCTCATATGATTTGAGTTTTGTTCTACTAATTGAAGATCCATCTTATATAAACTAAGAAGGAACTTATTTAGTATGTATCCATCGTCTGTAAATTAATAAAAATGGGTTTTCAATTTCATATCTGTTTTGCAATCAGATTCAATCTTAAAGAAACAACTAACAAAACCCATCATAAATAGTATACAATTCTGGTTTCACCAGAAGTCATTGCATGAACAAGAACCATTCTTAAAATGATGGAAACGATTTCTATCTCTGGCAATTATTTCCCTGTTGAAGATCTTAGATATCAGCTTAGTTGCAGAATGACAATTCCCACATACACGAAGATTCTTGACGATTCTAATTGTTGTCCCTGGCTTTGTACTAATCAAACCAAAAGCAATTGCCAATTTCTCACTGTGATGACTCACTGCTCCTTCTTTCCACTCTTCATTCATGTCATAAAGAACCTCAGATGTATCAGGAACAAATCCACACTTCTCCAAAAGTGTATCTATTTCATTTAACATTTTATATATTTCCTTGCTCTGGGGATGTACTTTGTCACCAACAAGGAACTCATGAACTACACTATCAACTTCTATAGAGCTACAACCAGGAACTTTCTTCGTTCCCATGTCGTTCAGTCTCGTTCTTATTCTCGCTACATCATCCCATCTACCAGCTCCGGCGTAGATGTTTGATAATAGCACATAAGCACCTGCGTTTTCTGGCTCCAATTCAAAGAGATGCTTGGCAACAGATTCACCAAGCTCCACGCGTCTATGATCTCGACAAGCCCCAAGCAGAGAAGTCCAAATTGCTCCATCTGGTTTCATTTCCATAGTCTTTATCAGAGCCTCTGCTTCATCAAACAATCCAGCTTGGCCTAGAAGATCTATCATGCATCCATAGTGTTGCAATTTTGGTGAAATTTTGTAATCTTCGATCATTGAGCTAAAATATTGGCGTCCAAGATCTAGCAAACCAGCGTGGTTACAAGCAGATAAAACACCAACAAGTGTGATATCATCCGGCTTGAATCCTTCACTGATCATTGTTGAGAAAAGTTTGAGAGCCTTATCTGCATTCCCATGCATGGCCAACCCAGATATCATTGCATTCCAAGAAGCTATGCTTTTAGATTCCATAGCATTAAAAACTTGTTGTGCTGCCTCTATGTTTCCACATTTAGCGTACATGTCAACAAGACTCGTCCAAAGGGAGACATTTTTTAGCTTTCGGAAGTTCTTGTCGATATAAACATGAATCCATTTACCAAGATCAAGTGCACCTAAGTTAGCACAAGCTGGAAGTATACATAAAAACGTGACATCGTTAGGCTCTACATTTGATCCTAGCATTTGCCGAAATAGCATTAAGGCTTCTTTATAGTGGCTCGTATGAGTATAACCACCGATCATAACATTCCACGATATGATATCCCTTTGCTCTATACTCTCGAACAAAGCACGAGCCTTGTCCAAATCACCACACTTTGAGTACATATCAATAAGTGCATTAATGAGATGGAGATTACTACCAAATCCATGTTCTTGAATCCAAGAATGAACCCAATTGCCCAATTCAAGAGAACCCAAACGAGCACAAGCCGAAAGGACAGTAACCATTGTACTCTCGTTAGGCATAATATTTTCATTACGAATCTCTTGAAAGAACGCCAATGCCTCTTGATATCGACCGTGTTGTGCATAACCAGATATCATAGCATTCCAAGAAACCACATCTCTAACAGGCATTTCATCAAAAAGCTGCTTAGCATCATCTAAACGACCCCTAGAAACATAACCCGTAATCAAAGCCGTGTATGAAACTGCATCACGGAGACTACTTTTGTCAAAAACTAATCTTGCACTGTCTAAATCACCATTTTGTGCATACATGTTAATAAGCGAAGTATGTACAAA
The DNA here is from genome assembly GCA_030490815.1 of Acer saccharum. Classification (NCBI taxonomy): domain Eukaryota; kingdom Viridiplantae; phylum Streptophyta; class Magnoliopsida; order Sapindales; family Sapindaceae; genus Acer; species Acer saccharum. The sequence continues at coordinate 31,846,820 of CM059871.1, forward strand.
TGCATCATACTCAAGCCCTAACTTCAAAATATGGGCATGAATCTGTTTCCCTTCACGGGTACCTGCAATTTTCGCGCAAGATTTCAAGACAAAAGGAAATGTATAAGAATTCGGTAAGACCCCCGTTAAAATCATGCGAACATAAAATGCTAAAGCCAAAATTGGTGATGAGCTCAAGGAGTGGCCCCTAATTATAGTGTTCCAAATAACTTGATTGGGTTGAGGAATTGTTTCAAACAGTAAGAGTGCATAAGAAAGATCCCCAAAAGGAGAAAGAGCGCAAAACTCAATGAGCTTGCTAAGCGCGAAGTGGGTGTGATGGAGGCCGGTCTTGATGAATTGGGCGTGGAGTTGTTTGAGATTTTGCATGTTTCTGCATTTAGAGAGACGAGAGAGTGATGGGTGGTTTTGAAGGAGCTTGTATGGAGGGTCTGAGAATGGAAGGACATGGAGAGTGGAAGTGGAAGTGGAAGCTGAAACTGGAAGCAAAGATGGAGAGAGCATCATATCTTTATCTTCTGAGTTCTGACCTGCTAATTTTAAAATGAAATGTGTTTGATTCATATTTATTAGGGTGAAATCCATTTTAGTCCCTCTAGTTTGACCTAATTAACGAACTGGTCCCCTACTTTTGAGCTTTATCTTGACAGGTCCCTATAGTTAAAAAAAATCCGAATGTCAGTCCCTGCTGTCCAAATCTGTTAGGGTTTGGTAAGATTCCGTCCAAGGTTAGAGGGTAAAATCGTAAATTGACCTTTCGAACTTCTAGAAACTATAGAACGAAGGGTAATTACGTAAATAACGGTATAAATAAAGAGAGCTTCTCCTTACAATCCACAGATTATCTATTCACATTCCAATTTAATTTTTTTTTATTAATGACAATTTTAACCTAAATTAAAATTACTAAACAAGACAAAAAAAATTTAAAGACACTCCAAACTAATTAAATTATTTTTTTTTATAAAAAAAATTATCTCTCCTAAATCATTAGATTAAATATTATGTATTAAACTCTCTCTCCTAAATCTATTACCATATTAAACACTCTCCTAATTAATCTCTCTCCATTTTTCAAAAATAAAAATAAAAATAAATCATATTTCTATACTTTCTGATCAATCTATGATTAAAAAAAAAAAAAAAACTTATTAATATTTTAGTTTTTTACTAAAAGTAATACATATAAATATATATATAAAGTCTTTTTATTGTCAGTTCGTCCTGTCACGAACTGACAATAAATATATCATGACGAAGAATGTGGACCACAGATAATGGAGAAGTTTAGACAAGTGCATACACTTTGAGTCAAAGTATGTAAATCTAGTGGTCCACATCCTTCGTCCTAATATATTTATTGTCAGGATGAACTGATAATAAAAAATTTGTATATATATATTTATATATATGAATGTATGTATTTAAAAGTCAATTTTCAATATATATATATATATATATATATATATATATATATATATATATATATATATAAGCTTGAATTGTTTTAACTAGATTTGATTAAACTTAAAAATTTTAAGACTAATAAAAAAATTAAAGTTCTCTAGGCAATCACATACCTACAAGAGTAACAAGAAGCATTTTCATATTTTGGTTTTTTTTTTTTTTTTTTTTTTTAAAAACAAGGTACTTTTTTTTTTTTTTTTTTTTTTAATAGTATATACATACATATGGTTCCTAAAAATCAAGCTTATTAGTAAATTTTTTTATTTTTATTTTTATTTTCTTAACTGTTAGTCTTATTTGACAAAGAATGAAGATAGGAAATTAGAGATATGTATTGGAGGAGAGAGAGAGTTTAATATGGTAATTTAAAATTTAAGAGTGAGTATTTAATATGTAATAATTAATCTAATGATTTAGGAGAGATAATTTCCTTGTTTAATAATTTAATTCAAAAAAGATAAAAAGGATAATCTTGTAACAAAATGAAGTGTCTTTAGAATTTTTTAAAATTTAAATTTTGAGAATGGAGTGTTTTTAGAAAAGAAGTGTAAAAAGAAAAAATTGGATTGTCAAAAGAAGCTCTCATAAATAAAACAATTTAAAAATAAATAAATAAAAATGGAAAAAAAAATCTGATCTCTCTCTCTCTCTCCTCTATCTCATTAATCTATCTGATCTCTCTCTCTCCTCTAACTCATTCTCTCTCTCTCATCCTCACGGTGGCCGTCCGAGCCCAGAAACTGGTGGCAGTTGCACCAGATCTAGGTCACACCTGGGTCGATGGATTTTCGCAACAAACCCGTGCGATTTGAGGAGATGAACCAGGTCGTTTGTGATCGACCAGCACCCTGGTGCAAGTCGATCGTCCTAGACCCAAGATCAGACGAAGTTCGTTCGCCCAAGTGACGTGTTTTAGGTGTAGATCGATCGATCGTTCTTCATCTTCTCGTTCCAGATCCGATTTGCGGGTCGAAAAGGAAGGGCTACTAATTGGGGATTTAGTCGATTTAGGGATTTTAGAAAATAATTGGGAAAATTGGGGATTTTTTTCTAGGGATTCGAAGAAGAAGAAGATTTGGGGAAAATTAGGGATTTTTTTCCAAATGAATTTTTGTTTGTCGAAGAAGAAGAAGAAGAAGATTTTGGGGATTTTTGATTTTTTTCTAGGGATTTTTGGTTTGAAGAAGAATAAGATAATTTGAGGATTTTATTTTGTGAGATTTTGTAATTTTATTTTATTTTTTTAATTCATGAATTCGATGCGAATCGGTTGTGGGTGAATTTGTTGTTAATTTATTGTGCTATTTTAATCTGAATGTGATTTGAATCTGGAACTGGATAGTGGTGGGTTATGGTTTTGGAGATGGATGGGTTTGATTTGGCAGTGGGTGTTGGATTTGGGGTGGTTGGACTTGTGGAAAATTGATGGAGATGATAGTGGTGGGTTTGAATATCTGGGTTGGGTTTAGTGTCTGAAAAGAAGAAGAAGAAGAAGTTGGTAGAGAAGAAGGTGAAGTTGTTTAAAAATCAGGGGCAGCAGGGTCATTTGACCCTGTACCTATCAGATTTCATTTAATCAGGGGCAGTAGGGTCATTTGACCCTCTGACGCTGTCAGAAACACCTTTTTCAACGGAAAAACTAACAGAAGGACTTAACGAGATAATTCTCAAAACTGGGGGACCAATTCGTCAATTAGGTCAAACTAGAGGGACTAAAATAGATTTCGCCCTATTTATTATTTTTGGGTTATCTGTTAGAGTCTTAGAGGGGTAACTAAATACTAATATTATTCTTTAGGGTGCCTCTATCACCCATCATTAATCATATCTTTGTTGATGAACTCATGTTCAGTTACCTTAATATTCTTGTTGTTTCCTTTAGCTCAGAAATAATCAAATATCATAGCATTTCCAATGTAAATATGTATTTAGAGAAAATTGAGTGTCACATAAGATAGATATTTAAAAAGTTAAAAAAACTCTTTCCAATGTAATTATCTAACTTCAATATGGAGATGATGTGGCAAAAAAATAAAGTTAGAGAATATGGATTTGGGTTTCTAATTCTAGAAACTCTCCTATAAATACTGACTATGATTTCTAACTTTTTTCACCAATAATATTTAAAGTCATTTAATTGTAAATAAAAGAGGATAGAGAGTGGAATAATTGTTTTATTATAATTGAGAGCATCTCCAATGCTATTATGCATTTAGAGAAAATGGAATGCCACATAGGATAGATATAAAAAAAGTTAGAGAAACTCTCTCCAATGCTATTATCTAAGTTGAATATAGAGATGATGTGGCCCAAAAAAAGTTAGAGAATATGGAGTTGGGTTTCTAATTCTAGAAACTCTCCTAGAAATACTGACTAGAATTTCTAACTCTTTCCACCAATAAAATGAAAGCTTTCAACTCTTTCCACCAATAAGATTAAACCTCATTTAATTGTAAAATAAAAGAGGAGAGAGAGTGTAATAATTGTTTTATTATGATTGGACATAAAATGGATGCATATTTGACTTTAGATAATTGCATTAGAGATGTGAATATACATTTCTTTAAAAAAAATTCAAAAGTGGGCCCATAATAAATAGAAATACTGATGTGACACTATTTAGAAACTCAAAAATGCATATTTGCATTGGAGATGCTCTGATCAAAAAATTGATGCATATTTAACTTTTGATAATTGTATTGAAGATATGAATATGTATTTCTCTAAAAAAAAAATTCAAAAGTGGACCCATAATGAATAGAAATACTAATGTGTTACTATTTAGAAACTCAAAAATACATATTTACATCAAAGATGCTCTTAGGTTTATACTTTATAGAAATTTACTGTGAGTGTGCGTGTGCAAATATGTCTGTTACCTGTCTGTGGAAGTACTGCAGAATTGATGCATATAGGAAAGACAGTCCATTGCTATTCTATCATAATTGAAATATGGAATGATATTTTAGTGTCTAGTGCAGTTTGCTCTTTCTTCCAGAAGGATCCAGATGTGGAGGTAGCTTTCCCTTAGGGTTTTTTTCTCCATTTTTGGAGTAGATTTTCTTTCAAGTTCACTAAATTTCCTTCCTTGTTCTGGCTATTTTCGAACTGTACCAACTTTAAGCAAGGTTCTGGCTTGAGTATTTCTAGATTGCAGTCTTCTTGAATTAGACTTCTTTTCTACATAAGTGGGGCTTGTGAGCTCAGGTTTTCTTTCTTTTGATTTGGGTTTTTGGGGTTGGTTGGGAGTTTTGGTTCGTTTCTAGCAGTGGCTCTAGTTTGGAGGGGAATTGTGTAATCCGGGTTTCCGTTCCTTTAGAGTACAACTCAAAACTTTATTGATCGGGATTCTGTTATGGAAGTAGCAGAAATAGCAAAGCTCTGCGCCAGGCTATCAATTTCAAATATGGAGGGTCCGGTTAGAAAAGTGTCAAGGGAATTGAGGAGTGAAGGCCTTAAAGATGTTGAACACTGTTTGATAGGGAAAGTTCTAACAGGGAAGAGAGTGAATCGTGAAGCCTTCAAGAGGGTAATTGAACAATTATGGAATTCGATCGGAAATGTTGAGATCGAAGCAGTTGGGGATAACATGTTCATGTTTCTCTTCCCAAATCGGGAGGTCCGATCTATGATATGGGCAAGGGGACCCTGGCACTTTGACCATAGTCTCATTGTTATGGAGAAACCAACGGGAGTGGGTGATATTTCGAAACTATCTTTCCATATGGTGGATTTTTGGATCCAGATCCATAATATTCCTCTGATGTGCATGAATCGACGGATGGCCAAATACATAGCGGAACAGATAGGTACAGTGGTGGAGCTTCCAGCTGACTCTAGAGAATGCATGGGACGTTTTATCAGAGTCAAGAATGCATGGGACGTTTTATCAGAGTCAAGGTACGGATAGATATAACTAAACATTTAATGAGATGTGTGAGACTAAATATGGATGATTCAGGAGAGGTCACTACAGTGTTACTCTTGTATGAGAGACTCCCCGAATTTTGCTATAGTTGTGGTATAATAGGTCATGGTTTAAGGGATTGTCCAGATGATACTGCCAGAATTGAAGCTTTGGAAGGTGAATTGACTAAATATGGCTTCTGGCTTAGAGCAGCGTCAATAGAACAATCTAAAAGCAAACACTCTAGACCTGACACTAAAAGTCCTGGTAAAACTCTTTCCTCGAGCACTCTTGAAAATCACTCAGAAAAGGTACGGGTAGATCTAGTGAAAACAACAGTAATGATCATGCAGACCCCCACAGACAGACGAATGAATTGATCCTTGTACCAAACAAAGAACTGGACAAAGGTAGGGGAAATGTAGAGGGGCTGTTGCAAGTCTCAAAACCACAACTCGGGTCTACTAACTCAATCCACATTGAGGGTGCAACAAGCCAAGCTATTGTCCAGAATGTGGCTATTCAACATAAGAGGGACCTTGCGAGAGAAACAGACAGAGATATGGAAATGACAGATTTTGTAAATGTAAGCTTTTCTGCTCAAGGAATACAGGCTGACAATTCGAAGGTTGTCGGTACTTCCAGCAAGACAGGAATCAGGAGATGGAAAAGAGTAGCACGATCGATGCATAAAGTCTCAGATCAAGATAGCTTTCAAGTTGATAGGAAGTTAGAATTAGGGGATTCTCATGGGTTTGAGAGTCCACAATCTTCCAATTGTGGGACAGATGGTAGTGGAAAAGGGAAAATGTTGTCTATATCACTAGGTGACATTCCTGAAACCAAAAAATGAAAGGAAATTGATATAGTGGATCCTATTCTTCCAACAGCGGAGCCTGGGAACCAGGCCCGCCGAGAACAATGAGTGCCCTATGTTGGAATGTGCAGGGGATGGGGAACCGTCGTACATTCTCAGCCCTGAAGAGGGTAGTCAGTAAACATTCCCCAACTTTGCTTTTTCTTTGCGAAACCAAAATCTATAATGGAGTTGAAAAGATTAAAAATCAGTTGGGTTACTATGGAGGAGTACAGGTCAAAAGTAACGGGAAAAGTGGGGGTCTTATTCTACTTTGGAAGGAAGAATGGGAAGCGAAGATTCTCTCTATGTCCTTAGGACATATTGATGCTCATGTCAGAAAGGAAGATGGTTTTATATGGCGTTTTTCGGGGTTTTATGGTAACCCCAATCCCTCTCTTCGTAAGGCTTCCTAGGATCTTCTTCGTAGACTTAGAGCTGTAGATACACTTCCTTGGGTCTGCGGAGGAGATTTTAATGAGCTTTTGTGCTTGAATGAAAAATTAGGAGGCTCTGATAAGTCGGTAACAGATACTCTCAATTTTCGGTTAGCAGTAGATGATTGTGAGCTGATTGACTTAGGATTTGCTGGTCCAAAATACACTTGGAACAACAAGAGAGAGGGAGACAACAATGTCCAAGAACGGCTAGATAGGTTCTTGGCAGACCCCCAATGGTGCAGTTATTTCAGAGGGTTTAAAGTTCAACATTTAGGATTCAACTTCTCAGATCACCGTCCTATACTTCTATCTATGGGAGGGACGGTTAAAACAGAGGTGAAAAGAGAGAAGAGCTTTAAATTTGAGCCTTTTTGGCTCAAAGATGAAGAGTGTGCCCAGGTAGTGGAGTCAGTGTGGCAAGAAAAAGGGAATTCTCAATCCATTAAGGATCTACCGATCAAGCTCAACTGGTGTGCAGCAAAATTATCAGATTGGAGCATTGGCAAATTCTGTTCTATAAGAAAGAAAATGGGTGAAGTTCAAAAAGAACTGGATGATTTATACTGTAGGAGCAACGAGCAAGGGGTAATGCAAAGGATTAAAATTTTGGAAAAGAATCTTGAGGGATTGTTGGCAAAATATGAGATTTATTGGCGTTAACGAAGTCGGGCAGACTGGTTAACAGCGGGAGACCGCAATTCGAAATATTTTCAAGCTCGAGCCTCAACCAAGAAAGCAAAAAATACCATTCACAGATTACAAGATGAAGAAGGTAATTGTTTTGAAGAAGAGGAAGACATTGCTGCAGCAGTTTGTAAGTATTTTCCTCTTTATTCACATCTTCGAATCCTAATGCTGTAGATTTGGAGAAAACTACTGAAAATATTGATACTTATGTAACTGAAGAAATGAGGGCAATTTTAATGGCCACATTCAGTGCTGATGAAATAAAGGAAGCAGTTTTTCAATTGAGTCCAACCAAAGCCCCTGGCCCTGATGGGTTCCATGCTTTGTTCTTCCAAAAATTTTGGGGGGTGTTGGACAATGATATTGTGTCAATTTGTCTTCAAGTCCTTAATAGGGAAGTCTCTATCAAGGAATTCAATAACACTAATATTGCTCTGATTCCCAAAAAGAAACATTCTGAATTCCTTAAGGACTTTCGTCCCATAAGTTTATGCAATGTAGTTTATAAGATTATTACAAAAGTTCTTGCAAATAGAATCAAAAGTATTCTTCCACAACTTATTTCCCCTAACTAGTCCACCTTTGTCCCGGGTAGACTCATATTTGATAATGTCATGGCTTCTTTTGAAATTTTGCATTCTATAATTAGGAAGAAAGTTGGTAGAAAGGGTTTAATGGCATTAAAACTCGACATGAGTAAGGCTTATGACCGATTGGAGTGGGGCTTCTTGCGTGCGGTCTTAGTGAAAATGAATTTCCCTCAGAATTGGGTTGAGTTAGTGCTAGATTGTGTCTCTACTTCAAAGCTCTTCTTTATTCTAAATGGCAAGGTTGTAGGCAATGTTGCTCCCTCTAGGGGTCTGCGCCAGGGGTGCCCTCTATCACCATATTTATTTATTATTTATGCTAAAGCTCTCTCAAGTCTTATTCGGAATTCGGAAAGGGATGGAAAGGTGTTGGGTGTCAGATGTTGCAGGGGTAGTCCTCTAATAAGTCATTTGTTTTTGCAGATGACAGTACTATCTTCAACAAGGCTACAATTGAGAGTGGAACCTGTCTTAAAGAAATTCTTAGCATCTATGAAAAGGCTTCAGGTCAGTTGATAAATTTACAGAAGTCAGGTATCACATTCAGCCCCAATGTACCTAATGATCTTCGTAAGGCCATCCTAAAGTTATTTGGTATCCCAGATAGAAATTCTCATGATCGTTACCTTAGTCTTCCCACCCTTGTGGATAGAAACAAAAAAAAAAAAACTTTTCAAAAAATTAAGGAAAAAGTCTGGAACAAGTTGCGCAGCTGGAAAGGGAATTTGTTCTCCTTGGGAGGGAAAGAAATTCTAATAAAAGCAATTGCACAAGCTATCCCCACTTACACTATGAGTGTTTTCCAGTTACCAAGCGGATTATGTCAGGAGTTGAATTCTATGATATCCAAATTTTGGTGGGGCTCTAAGGAGGGCAAACGGAAAATTAGTTGGATTAAATGGGACAACTTATGCATGCCAAAATCCCACGGGGGCTTAGGTTTCAGAGATCTGTCAATCTTCAACCAAGCTCTTGTAGCCAAGCAAGCCTGGCGCCTACTCTCAGCTCCAAATTCTGTTGTAGCTAAAATTGTTAAAGCAAAATACTTCAAAAAAACTGATTTCCTTCAATCGTCACTTAAACCAGGCTGCTCTTACATTTGGCGTAGTATTTTATGGGGAAGAGAAATTATTCTTCAAGGTATTCGATGGCAGGTTGGTAATGGTGAAGACATCAGAGTGTTTGCTGATCCGTGGATTCCTCGACCTACGTCTTTTAAGCTAATCTCTAATTGTATAGATATTGACTTGCGTGTGGCTGACCTGATTGATCCGAACAGGGGCTGCTCGAATCAGTCTTTACTCGATCTTCACTTTCTTCCTGTTGACAGAGAAGTGATTCAATCTATACCTCTTAGTGTTTGCGGGGGCAAGGACAATTTAGTTTGGCATTATGATAAAAAAGGTAAGTACTCTGTCAAAAGTGGATACCAATTAGCTCTCTTGAACAAAATCTCGGTATCCTCATCGAATACTTCTCTAAATAAAAAATGGTGGGTAACTTTCTGGTCTTTATGCATACCTCCTAAAACCAAAATTTTTGTTTGGAGGGCCTGCTTGAATGCTTTACCTTCCCTAGTTAATCTTTGTAAACGTAATGTGGTTGGGGAATCTAGGTGCCCTCAATGTGGTGCAGCAGCTGAATCAGTTGATCATGCCCTGTTTTGGTGCAAAACAGCAAGGCAAGTTTGGAAGCAAACAATTTTTGGTGATATGCTGTCTTCATTTTGGAATTTGTCAACAATGGATGTTGTAAGGTTTATGATTTGTATTGGCTTAATTCCATTGCAAAACACTCTATGATTGTATTAGTTGTTGCTTAGGACATTATTTGAAGAAAGGAAGCTCAAAGAGTGAAGAGCAACATCTTGTGCAAAAGTCGTCTTCAAGAGGTGAAAATCGTCAAAGGTAAAACTTGACTTCCACCCTTTTGCAAGGCGTTAGCGCACACACACACAATTCATACATGTGTGTCCCTGCATCGTGGTTCAAACATTTGGTATAACACATTCACACACTTCATAGCATGCTCATGCATTGATCTTGTATTGACAAACATTGTGAAATTGCATGCTTTGTGACTATCACTTTGATATAGCATGTTTGTGTGAATATGTGTTTATTTGTTTTTGTATTTTGTGTTTAGGACTTGAACATGTTCTTATTTAATGCCTTATTGAGTTCCGGTCGTTTCGGTTACTCATACATAAGGTTTCGAGTCCAAACAAGTTGACTATGCTACTTTTCGTTCTCATTTGTTGTGTTGACTTCATCGTCGGATTCTGAGATGATTTCTCAACCATTTTTCAAAGTTGAGTAGTCGTAGTCGTGCGTGAGGGAGTCACGGTTCGTAATCCGAAAACGGATTCGAAATCGAAGGTCGGATGCTCAAGATATGGGGCAACGAACCGAGGGAGCGCGCGAGAGGAGTGTGAATCACGTGTGGCCACTTGGCCAGCCCGTGTGGGAGGCCGTGGGCCCCACGGGCAAGGGAGCCCTCTGTTCCCGTGGGCCCCACGCGCCCCCCACAGGGTGCTGACATGGCAGCACGTGATTCGCTCGTAAATTCTTTCCTTTCCCTCCTTTTAAGCCAACCTCCTTCCCTCCACACTTGTGCAATTTTTGAAGAACACTTCATTTCCCGCATCAGTTTTTCAACAATTTTTGCTTACTTGTTTTGATCATATCTCTCTCATACGAACTCGAAATCATTCGATTCAAAAACCAAAATTGTTGGTCTCGAAGAGAGCTACAAACCCCAAGCATTTCCAGAGGCATTTGACTTCGGCATTTTTCTCAGCTGGTCCATTTCCAGTCCGTGGTCAGTGTATGATTTTCAACTTCTTCTTTTTCAATTTCATCTTTGATCATCTATTGATTCTTTCCATTTGATTGATGAAATTTGTTGAGAAGTATGTTAGATCACATGCTAGGGTTATTTGATCATTTGTTAATTGAGATTTAGCTTTGTGATTAGTCTTGAACATTTATGTGCTAAACTTGATTTATCATGAAATTGATTCTAGAAAATATATGTGTGATGTGCTTCATGTTATTTTCTATGTTTTATTTCATGATCTAAGAACTAGGTTTTTAGTGTGCTAAATTGAATATTGATACCTTTGTTCTTATTGATTTGCATGTCTTGATTTCTAGATAACATTTGTGATTGTGTGTTGAAATCATATTCTAGACTATCATTGAACATGTACATTTTGCTTGATTGATCATCTAGCTTAATTTGATTGTGCTTGCATCATTTGCATCACTTAGATCATTGCCTTGTGAAAGGTTGAAGTCTCTTGCAAAGTGAGTGAAGCTTTGTCTTGAGCAAGAAGTCTTGGCTAGGAAAGTGTTCCGGATAGCCAAGCAAGAAGTCTTGATTAGAGTCGGGAGGACTCGGATAGTCAAGCAAGAAATCTTCCTAGAGACGTGAGCGTCTTGGATAGGAAGTTGCTTTCTAGAGGTGTAGGACACATCTCGGATAGGAAGTAGGCTTGGTAGTTCACTTGCCCGAGGGTAGATTAGGAGGTGATAGCTTGAGCGGATATCATGTGTTGATAGCTTGAGTGTGTAAGTCCTTTTGTATAGTGGATTGCTTTGCCGGTGGTTGTGGTATCAACCCGTGGATGTTTCCTCTTTGAGGTTTTACCACGTTAAAATCATTGTGTTCAATTTTGCTTTACTTTCTTTTATCTTCCATATATTACATTGTTTGCACATCTTGTAAATTGATTAACTCTTGTCTTAGTGAAATCAATTCATTTGCTAAATCTTATCAAGTGTGCATTTTGCTTTGTAATTTTCCGCATTATTTTTAATTGGAAGAATTTGGAGCCTATACCTATTCACCCCCCCCCCCCCCCCCCCCCCCCCCCCCTCTAGGTATATTTACACTATATTGCTTAAGGGAATTTCAGATGTATTGAGAGGGATCTTCCCTATTATCAATCGCAGAGAATTAGAGTGCCTATGTGTAATCCTTTGGAGTGTATGGTGGAATCGTAATCTTGTATTGCACAAAGGAAATCCCAAATCTGCTACAGAGCTTGTAATGTGGGCAGCAGATTTCTTGAGTGAATTCCAGGGGACTCATCAGGCTTTGTCTTCAGGCGGTCAAATTATCAGAGCTCCTCCTAAATCAGGTTGGTGCCCTCCTCCTCGTAACATTCTTAAATTGAATTCTGATGTAGCTATACGCGATGGCTTTGCTTTTATTAGGATAGGGGCTGCAATACGTGATTATAAAGGGAATATAATTGCTGCCATTTCCAAACCTCTTCAAGGTTGCTTTTGTGCTGAAATTGGGGAGTATCTTGCTCTTAGAGAAGGTCTTACCCTTGCTAAAAAGTTCAATTTGACTGTTAATCTTGTTGAAGTAGATGCTGTCAATGTTGATAAAGGTGTTAATCTGACTGATTCAGTTCTCAGTGATGCCAAATATATAGTGAATGATATCAAGGTTCTAATGAAAGAGGTAGGTGGTTACTTGTGTCAAGCTATTTCTAGAGTTGGGAATACCTTGGCACATGATCTTGCCTCTTTGGCCCTCTCCTCAGGAAAGGAGCAAACTTGGCTTAATTCCAATATAGATTGTATCTTTTCCTGTTGTTGAATGTGTTTATGTCTTTCTTCAAAAAAAAAAAAAAAAAAAAAAGATAAGTATGCAAAGTGTGGAAGGATTCAAGTGTTTCGAATTCTTTTTTTATATATAAGATTTTGAGTATCGAATGATTGATTAAAGAAGAATTTTTTTTTTCCCAGTACTTGCTGCTGTGAAGATGTAATTTTGTAATTTTGTTATAAGTTATTTTAGTAATATTTTTTTAAAAAAAACAATGGGTGTGAAGAGATGGGTGGCAATAGACCCACCCTTTTCTTTATAAATTTTATGATGTGTTTGGATGGTACTAGTTTGTTAGAGAATCTCCAAGGGGCTCTCTAAATTTTAGTTTTCATGGGGTCACTCTAACTATCTTCTTTATTATAGTTAGACATTAATATTTTAATATTTTTTAAATTTAAAATACAAATAAATTTATTTTATTTCAAATTGTATTTAATAAAAAAAATTAGTTTAAAAATAATAAAATAATAGGAAAGAGAATTTGGCTAGCATAAAATGGCTCTCCACATTTGGAGAGTGCCTTTTTATTTCTCTAAAATAGAGAGCCATGTTAGGGAGTGGTTGGAAATTTGGAATGCCAAAAAAAAAAAAAAAACAAAAAACAAAAAACAAAAAACCATCGTCACTAGCATTTTGGCCAAGGAGCATGTTTAGAAAGTCCCCTTGAAGATACTCTTAAGAGCATGCTTGTCACACCCTACAAGATTGTATTAATTGCAAGATTGTACTTGATAGTATTGGATAGTACTTGATTAAATTTAGTCATGTTCATTCTTTGGTATTCAACAACTTAAAAATTCATAAAAATCAACCTATTTCACTCCCAGGTGAACTAAAGTTTAACAAACGTCCATCTACAGCTTAAAAAACATCACTAAATAAAGAAACTTTGATCAAAAACAATACAGTCGAAGCAGTTCAAAATCTTTTAAACGAATCCAATAAAACTCAAATTAAGCTCAATATCAACACGATATTACACTATAACTTAAAAATTTCTCTACACATTTGTCAATTACACAATCGAAGTAGTTCACTTAAAAATTCATAGAAAGCAAACCTATTTCACTCTCAGGTGAGCTAAAATTTAACAAACTTCAATCTAGATCTAAAGTGTATATACAAACAAGTAACAAAAGCATATTCAACTCAAACTCATAGGTAAAAGCTAGAGCGAAATAGGGTTTTGTTTGGTAAGCTTCCGGTCTCTTTTTTCCTCTCGTATCTTTCACGATTCTATATCCTCTACTTTTCTAATTTTTTTCTTCTTTTTTTTTTATTCTTCTTTATCATCAGATTAGTCCACCGCTTGGAATCTAATCATTTTTTCTTTCTTTCTTTCACTTTACAAACTTCCCTAGTATATTTAAGTCATCATGTTGCATGACAAATTAAATTTCTACCTCTATATTATTTTTATTCATTTTCAACTAATCAAATGCATAGAAAATTATATTTTCATCCACTATCTCATTTTACTATTTAAAATAATAATCAATTCAAATACCTATGGATTTGGGTCCAGTCCAAATCATTACTTCACTTGTCATAATTTTATGTCTCTCAAACACTATCATTTTGGTCCTCTAGCCTTGTAACAAATAAATTCCATCCAAATTCATAATACTTGGGGTTTGATTTGACCAATTTTCAAGATATTACAATTATACACCTTGATATTATTTGATTAAGCTTAATTATTAATTTTTTATTAAAAAAATTCATGATATTTAGTATAGGCCAACTTTAAGAACATGATGAAACTTCTTACATAGTAATAAGAGATTTTACCATTAGAATTTTCATTAGATGTTACTTGTGAAGTAAGTATCAAATTTGCAAACAACCCCTATTGTGGTAATTAAAAAAGACAAATTTATCCTTATTTTTTTTTATCTCACATATATTTATCAATATCATTAAGGAACTTTTAAGGGTTATAATTGAAAATCCACTGTGTTAGAATTTTAAATCAAAATAAATTTTAGAAATTACTATACAGTCCCTGTTGTGTTACTATTACTAAGGCATGTCTATTAAGTAATTATACAAACTCGAAGAATTGTATTTGTCATTTGACTTTCAAAGAAAATCTAAGGGATACTATAATTGAAATCTTACTAAGACCTGTCTATTAAGTAATTATATAAACTTTAAGGATTGTATTTGTAATTTTACTTTCAAAGGAAAAAAAAATGCTATAATTCAAAAAGCCTAACTCTCTTTTTATATAGCTACTAGGTTTGGTGGCACATGCAAGGCATGTGCTTACATTAATATTTATAACAAAAATTTACAATGCATTTATATTTATAATTATAATTTTTGTGTTTTTTTTAGTTTATAAGTTATTTAAGACAGTTATAATTGAAAATCCACTGTGTTAGAATTTTAAATCAAAATAAATTTTAGAAATTACTATACAGTCCCTGTTGTGTTACTATTACTAAGGCCTGTCTATTAAGTAATTATACAAACTCGAAGAATTGTATTTGTCATTTGACTTTCAAAGAAAATCTAAGGGATGCTATAATTGAAATCTTGCTAAGACCTGTCTATTAAGTAATTATATAAACTTTAAGGATTGTATTTGTAATTTTACTTTCAAAGGAAAAAAAAATGCTATAATTCAGAAAGCCTAACTCTCTTTTTATATAGCTACTAGGTTTGGTGGCACATGCAAGGCATGTGCTTACATTAATATTTATAACAAAAATTTACAATGCATTTATATTTATAATTATAATTTTTGTGTTTTTTTAGTTTATAAGTTATTTAAGACAGTTATACTCGATAAAATGAAACGATTTTGCATGCCTTTACAACTCTGCTCATGTATTATGTTAACAATAACAATAACAATTAACAAAGATGGATGCATTTGAATGAAAACCAAATGATTTTTCTAGAAATAAGATACTCCATGAATTTATAAAGAAACCATCCCAATTAAACATGTGAATATAAGAATGAAAATACAATAAAATTGAATAATCTATTTTCTATAGAAATTACAAAGAACCAAAATGACATACTTTGTGTAACTCACTTAATATAACAAAGATACAATCAATATCTGTATCACATAATCTACCAAGTGCCAACCAACGCAAACCAAAATTTAAAAAGATTTCAACCCTATCAATAACTTATAATTTGATGATACAAGTTAACATATATCTAGGTATATAACATTTTCATTCGCCTCATTAACCAGATTGCAATGACCCTAATCTAAAGTGTTTCATTGTTTATCCTACACGTAAATATTATGTTACTTTATATGTCTTACACAATCAAACAGAAAAATAAAATAATTCAAGAGGTTGTCAATTGTTGACAGTGATTTTTCGTCAATCAATCAATCAACAGTTTGTTAATGGAAACCTGTAAATATGATGGTGATTTTTTGTTGACTTTTCTTTTGACTTTCTGCTTACGTGGCTATGCTGATTCTGCTTATTGCGATGACATGTCCTCTATGACGATTTTTACCTATAACAATATCCCCTTAAATATTTGAGCTGAATGGACCTGGTTTGGTTTTACTCGGCAAAAAAATATTTAACCTTCGCTTGACTCTTTACTAGACAGCCTGCTCTTGTTCGTCGTTTTCCTCCTTAATGCTTTATTAATGTGGGATTTTATTATCCTCGTTTATTTTGAATCATTAATGACGTGTCTTAATTGTATCCGCACATATTCGATTCATCCCTCAATCAGAGATCTGCTGATGGTGACGCTTCGGTCTTCTGACGGCTTGAAGTTCCCTTTTGCTGCCACTTGTCTTTCTGCGGTTGGCTGCGCCAGATGGCATTTATGGGACACAACCTCTCTGCTCCCATGTGCATCGTCCACGTCACTATCCACGTCCTTCTATTTCCCGCTTCTTTGTGCATCTGTCTTAAGGTTTCAAATTTCAAACCAAATATTTTGCCTATTTAATCTCGTGTTGAGAGGAACTGGGCTCACTTTTATTTTCTACCATTTCCTTCTTCTTCCCTGAGAGAGCTCTATTACCCATTTCTAACAAAAAGTCTTCTAGGTTTTTTCAAATCTTTCTGCCGGTATTTGACAGCTCAGATCCTTTGGTTCGTTTTGGTTGGATCTCTGTTTCGAGCATCTCTTGATTTATTCCATCCAGACGCTCGAGGTTCTCTACCCCCAAACCTCCCGATTGAAGGTTTCTTTTTCTGCAGTTCGTGTAGTCCACTTCAACTGATATTTTAAGGTTAGTTCCCATGGATTTCGCAGCTAGACATCGTCTTTTCATAATTGGAATGGCTCCTATCGAGCGAAACAATACTTTTACTGCCTCATGTATTCATAGGTTGCTAGAAAATCCTCCTTCCGATCAGCCTCGTTTTTGAACGCTGATGTTTCAGGACTTGTCCATGAAGTTTCCTCTGCTTCTGATTCTTCTTCTAAGTTTCCTCAATCTGATTTTCCTCAATCTGAGGTCCAGTCTGACCCTTCTGTTTCTACTCGCAGCGGTGCTCATCCGTGGAAACGAATGGGGAAGCAAAAGAGCCAGCGTACTATATACAAGGATTCTCACTCTTGAGAAAGCCGGATTGGCTCCCAGAGAGTAGACGAGAATGATGTGGAGGAGGAACACAGGGCGGCTCGTATCGTTTTCTCCCCCGAGCGAGTATGCGCCTACGATATTGAGCCAAATGTGGTCGGTCCCGAGGAAATCTGTAAATATAAGAACAAGTTTGATCTGGACAATGATCTCATCTTACTGAGACTTACTGATGGTCGTGCTGCATGGAATCCCCCACCTGGCATAGTGGCAATTTATGGGGCGATGCTTACTTATGGTGTTACACTCCCCGTTCAACCTTTCATCACCATGTTTCTGGCAGAAGCTCAAATTGCCCCGGCTCAGCTAACCCCGAATAGCTACCGGATCTTAATGTGCATGTGGCATATGTGGCACAGGATGAAGCTGCCACCCCTCACTCCTCAAGAAATTAGGCATTTTTATTCGTTGAGGCAACTAGGGAAGACTGGAATCTATTTTCTTCTTTCGACCCAACCCGAAAATTGGATACCAAAGGACGTTGTGGTCCGTGGGAAGGTTACGCTGACCACTTATGAGAAGATGAAGGGTTTCGTCTGGGGTTTCCCTTCTTTGAATAAGTTCTGGAAGAACAGTTGGTTTGTCGTGGGCAATCGCTGGGGTCGAGCGATAGATTTCGACCTTGATGGTGTTCGGGTGATGCGTCGGGTTCCCCGATACTTTTGTTTGCCAGAGAGTTGGAATCAAATGACTCCTTCTTTTACTGATGGCGAGCTTATGAATTTAGCCCGTGCGGCCGTATGCTCCCTAGAAAAAAGGGGCAGGCCTTATATTTTTGATGAGGAAAAGATAATCAGGGCTCACCTTTTCTCTTAAATTTCTGCCCGCCGACGACGCTGTGAGTCATTTTCTGTTAGTTTTTTGCTTTCTATTCTCGTTTTTGGTCGATCTACTGTCCTAATGTTATTTTCTATATTTTCAGTGTTCGATGTAGATATCGTCTGTGATGTCCAGGCGCGTCGGATGAAGGCTATTGTAAAGGCGAGCCAAAAAGAAGCTTTACGTCAGAAGGATGCCAGGATAGCTCCTCTGTAGGACGGATCTGATGAGAGTTCTCCTGAGGATCTTCCTGAGGAAGAAGCTGACGAGGGCGTGCCTGAATATACACCCGAGGAGACTCATGGGCATAATAAGGAGCCGAACTTGGCAGAAGAT
Organism: Acer saccharum; assembly: GCA_030490815.1. Lineage (NCBI taxonomy): Eukaryota > Viridiplantae > Streptophyta > Magnoliopsida > Sapindales > Sapindaceae > Acer > Acer saccharum. The sequence continues at coordinate 31,865,130 of CM059871.1, forward strand.
GTGAATGATCTGAAGGATCGTGCTGCAGATAAGGCAGTTGCTAAGACAGGTGACCAAGCTGGTTCTTTTGTGCTCAAGGGAAAAAGGAAAGTTGGAGAGCCATTTAGGTCGGTGGTTTCCATTTCCCCCAGGATTTCTCTGGCCCCTGTTGTGGACAATGCAGGTGAACAGGAATGCTTGCCTAAAAAGCAGAGTGACTTGAGAGGCTCCACTGCGGATGAGGCAGCTATTGGAAAGGGCGGGCTTGGTTCCGCTGCAGATGAGGCAGTTGCCATGTCCCAGGGTGTTGAGAAAGTTGGGTAGACACTGCATCTATTGCTGAAAAGGTTGGGGAGCCCTTTAACGTTTCATCTGTTGAGGTTCCAAACTCTGTAGTGCAGACTACCATTTCCTTACCGGCCATGGCTGGGAATGAGGTTGAGTCAGAAGATCCTGCTGCCAATCTTAACACCCGTAGGAGGCAATCAAAAAAGAGGAGGGCTTCATTTTCTCCTAACCGTCTTGCCCCAAAGGTTCCTCGGGTGGTTTCATACATCGACTCATCCTCAGGTGACGAGAAGGCTAACACTGAGGTCAAAGAAATAGTGATTCGAACTCCTCTCGGAGATCAAGCTGGGACTCCTGTTCGAGAATTTACTGACTCTCTTCCTCAGGCAGCGTCAGCGACTATCCTTCCTGATGTCGGTGTTAGCGGTTTGGGTCCATCTAGCCAGCCTGGTGAACCTGCCCCCCAAGCCATGTTGAAAATGTTGAAAGCTTTGGCTTCTGGCCATGTTCATATTGGGGAGAATCACTGGAGCCGCTTCAGGGTTGGCCCTTTATCAAATCGACTCTACAACTTCTTCAATAATGCCTCTTATGTGAGTAATCTTGACTGACTAGTCAACTTTTGATTATCTCTGATCCCTTGCCATTGATATTTCATTTGGTTTTACTTGTAGATGGTAGCTGAGATGTCGGAGGCCTGCTGGGCTGGTAGCGTTCAGGCAGACAAAATAAGGCGCCTGGAGGCCCAACTGAAGGAAAGTGAAGATGGCCGTGCTCGGATCGAGTCAGCTTGCCAGGAGAAAATTAGATCAAACTAGGAGTTCATAGACCGATGCTTGGCGAGTCAGATGGAAGCTAAGCAAAAGGCTTCTCTTGCTGCTGATGAGATAAAAACTCTGAAGGACTTGCTGTCCTCTACTCATGTCCTCTACTTAGGAGACAATGCTCCAGGCCGAGCAGAATGCTGAAGAAGTCAAGTCATCCTATGAGCGCAAAATTGAAGACTTGGAACGCCAGGCCCTGACAATTAAATCTCTGTCAAAAGAAGCTAGATTGGAATTGGAGATACAGGGTGTCGACCGTTTCAAAAGGTCTCCAGCTTATGATGCCCTACTTCTCAGAGAATTCCAACGAGGGATGATCTCGGCTGGAGAATTCTTCAAGATGAAAAACAGGGCGACTGACCGGGCCAGGACCAACTGGAGCCTTTCGATTAAGAAGCATGTGGATACGTCCCTGGAGTCTCTTCGGGTCCAGATGAAGGAGTGACGGCATATTGTCAGAGCAAGGGTAAGATGCCACATCCTATGCATTTAGAGGTACCCATTACCAGTGCTTTCTCTACCTTTCATGCTTGTCAAAAAATGGGGATTGACGGTGAGGATCCAGATGTTAGGCCCATGCCTGGAAAAGACTACAGTGCCTGGATGGATGATGAAGAAGATGTGATTGTGTGGCCCTCTGATGACAGCCTCTTAAATGAGTATGTAATGGAACCTGATCCGAGTATCGGTGGAAGCAGCTCACAACCCCCGGCACCGTTTTCTTGATAGTTCTCTTTTTCTTGCTCTTTCTTGTAACGGACAAAACTTTCTTTATAAGAACTTTGTACATGTTTTTGTTGGTCACATATATACAATCCTTCGTTTTCTGTTTTGCATTTTGCTCTGCTATCTTTGTGAATTAGGATGCTCTTTCCTACATATTAACAATTAAGTGTCATAAACGGAGATGAATAGAACATGTGAACCATGTGTGGCTTTAAATTTTAATTGGCAGCAAGTATTTAGCCGTGCATTATTTGATCGGGAAATTTCGCTTAAGCCGGTCGATAATTGAATCCGGTGCCCTACTGGTTACTTCATTTTTGTTTGAGTTGAACTTCATCTTAGCCGAGTATCTTATTAACTGGTGATTATGTTGCTATTTTCGCTCGAGCTGAGTAACATTTATTTTAGCCGAGTATCTTATTAACCGGCGATTATGTTGTTATTTTCGCTTAAGCTGAGTAACCTTTATTTTAGCCGAGTATCTTCTCAACTGGCATTTAGGTTGAGTTATCATTTTAGCCGAGTATCTTATTAACTGGCGATTGTAAGGTTCATGATTTGTATTGGCTTGATTCCATTGCAAAACGCTTTATATTTGTATTAGTTGTTGCTTAGGATGTTCTTGGAAGAAAAGAAGCTTAAAAGGTGAAGAGCAACGTCTAGTGCAAATGTCGTCTTCAAGAGGTGAAAGCGTCAAAGGTATACTTCGACTTCGATCCTCTTGCAAGGCGTTAGCGCACACACACACAATTCATACATGTGTGTCCCTGTATCATAGTTCAAACATTTGGTATAACACATTCACGCACTTGATAATATATGCTCATGCATTTATACTATCTTGACAAACTTAGCTTATTGCATGTTCTAGGACTATGTCTAGGAAATAGCATATGTGTGTGTCTTTATGTTTGTATGTTTCCGTGTTTTTGTATTTGGACTTGAATATGCTCTATTATGACTCCTTATTGAGTTTCGATCGTTTCGGTTACTCATTCATTTAGTTTCGAGTCCAAACGATGTAGCTACGTTACTTTTCGTTCTCATTCGTTTAGTTGACTTCATCGTCATTTTCCGAGATGATTTCTCAACCATTTTTCAAAGTTGTGTAGTCATCATTGTGCGTGAGGGAGTCACGGTTCGTAATCCAAAAATGGATTCAAAATTGAAGTTCGGATGCCCAAGATACGGCTGAAGAACGTGAGGGAGCGCGCAAGAGGCGAAAGTGGCCAAGAGGCCACGTGTGGCCCAAGCCGTGTGGGAGCCGTGGGCCCCATGGCCAAAGAGCCTCTCTGGCCCCGTGTGGCCCACGCGCCCCCCACAGGCTGGGGTGACGTGGCCACTCTTGGTTGGTCGTTTTTTTCTTCTCTCTCCTCCATTTAAACACTTCTTCTTCCCTCCAAACATTTGAGAACTTGAAGAACAATTTTAAAGAAATTTTGCAGAAATCTTCAAGATTTTAGTTTTAGTATTTTGATCATAACTTTCTCATACGAACTCGAAATCAATGATCCAAAAGCCAAAATTATTGGTCTTGATGAGAGCTACAAACCCCAAGCATTTCCAGAGGTAGCTGACTTCGTCATTTTTCCCAGTGGCTTGATTTTCAGTACGTGGTCAAGGTTGTTTGTTCAACTTCTTCTTTTTCATTTCATCTTTGATCATCTCTTTGATTCTTACTATTTGATTGCTGAAATATGTTGAGAAGGATGTTAGATCATATGCTAGGGGTGTTTGATCATTTGTCAATTGAGTTTTAGCTTTGTGATTTCTCTTGAACATATATGTGCTAAACTTGATTTTGTTTGAAATTGATTCTAGAAAATGTATATATGATGTGCCTCATGTTATTTTCTAGGTTTAATTTCATGATCTAAGAACTAGGTTTTTAGTGTGATATATTGAATATTCATACCTTGTTCTTATTGATTTACATGTCTTGATTTCTAGATAATTTTGTGATTGTGTGTTGAAAGCATATTCTAGATTATCATTGAACATGTACATTTAGCTTGATTGATCTTCTAGCTTAATTTGATTGTGCTTGCATCATTTGCATCACTTAGATCATAGCCTTGCATTAGATTGAAGTCTCTAGCAAAGTGAGTGAAGCTTTGTGGATAGAACAAGGAAGTCTTGATTAGAGTTGGGAGGACTCGGATAATCAAGCAAGGAGACTTGTCTAGGGTCGAGAGGATCCGGATAAGCAAGCAAGAAATCTTCCTAGAGACGTCAGCGTCTTGGATAGGAAGTTGCTTTCTAGAGGTGTAGGACACATCTCGGATAGGAAGTAGGCTTGGTGATTCACTAGCCCGAGGGTAGATTAGGAGTTGATAGCTTGAGCTGATATCATGAGTTGATAGCTTGAGTGTGTAAGTCCTTTTTCACATAGTGGATTGCTTTGCCGGTGGTTGTGGTATCAACCCGTGGATGTTTTCTCTTTGAGGTTTTACCACGTAAAAACTACTTGTGTTCATTTTTGTTTTACTTTTCTTTATCTTCCATATCTTACATTGATTGCATATCTTGTAAATTGATTAACTCTTGTATTAGTGAAATCAATTCATTTGTTAAATCTAATCAAGTGTGTATTTTCTTTATTATATTCCGCGTTATTTTTAATATTGGAAGAATTTGAGTCTATACCTATTCACCCCCACCCCCCCCCCCCCCCCCCTCTAGGTATATTTTGCACTACTACTTAAGGGAAATTTCATTTGGTATCAGAGCGGGTGTCTAGACGCACTTAGATAGATCCTTTCTTTTTAGTGTTTTGTGTTTTGTGTTTTTGTTTGTAATAATCATGATTAAGGAAGTGTGTTCTTATGTGGCTTCTTTTGTTGAACATATTGACTTAGATAAGAAAAATATCGATGATCTTACTTTTGAAAATAAACGTTTATCCAAAGTCAATATGTCCCTCAACAAGAAGCTAGAGAATCATGCTCTTGGCTCAAAAGAATTCAATGAACTTAAAGACAAGATCTTAAGTCTAGAATTGAATCTAAAAGATAGCAATGATAGACTTAGCATCTTGATGCAAGAAATTGAGCAAAGGGGTATTTCTCTTGTTAGTGCTAAAAGGCTAGAAAATATGCTTAAAGCCAAAATTAGTAAGCACTTAACTCAAGAGAAAAAGTATTAACAATGACTAGATAAATCATGTAAAGATGTTATGTTTAGTGATGACATAGCGGAAAAATATGCCATTAAAATTAGGATGCTTTGTGAGAAACTTGATGAGGCTAATAATATGATTGGCAAGATGTCATCTAGCTCTAACAAAGTTGAAACCCTCATTAAAAGTGGAAAGTATCCATGTGACAAAAGAGGTTTGGGTTATATCAATGAGAAGGAGACTCCTTCATCTAACAGATCTACTTTTGTCAAAGCAAGCATTGAAACAAATGTAGGTACACTCACTCAAGGTAAAGCTATGAAAGCTAACGGAGGTGCCTCTTCATCAACAAAGATGTTCAATGGAAGAACACAACAACATAAACATCAAGGAGCATCAACCTCAAATGTGTATTTTCTTTGTTATATTCCGCGTTATTTTTAATATTGGAAGAATTTGAGTCTATACCTATTCACCTCCCCTCTAGGTATATTTTGCACTACTACTTAAGGGAAATTTCAGCGATTATGTTATCATTTTTACTCTGGCTCCTTACCCTAGTGTTACGTCGAGGCTCACCATGACCATACACTTGGGTCCCTGTACAAGTCACATAGGACGTCTCTTGGTTTTGTATTTGCAAAGGTTTACAGAATCGCTGGGGTAGTACATACCGACCAACACAGCTGTGCATCTCACCAGCTTTTCTGGCGGTGCCCCAAGCAGTTTTCCTGTTACCTTGGTGCCTCAGGTTTGCCTTTTTGCTAGGTGGCGTGTTTACACCATCCTAACTAGGCGGGCATGGTATTTCAGCTTTTCTGCCCCTCGGACACTATCCACCCGCTCTTTCGCGGTTTCATGGCGCCCGAGCTTTTAATGTTTGAGGATTCTTTTTGGCTGACCCCTCTGTTCTCGAGGAAGGTTTTTGCAAAGAAATCTTCGATCTTGTGTAACTGGATTGGCCATGATTTTTAACAAACAATCTTTATTTATTAGAAACTAAATATCCAAAAACTAAAATCTGGAACATATAAATATAATTGTAAAAACTTGAAATATTTAAATAATTAAGGGATTCCTTAGGGATAAAATATCTTCAAGTAATGCGCGTTGCATGGTCGAGGCATCAAGCCACCCCCTGGTCGAGCTATCAAGTATGCCCCATGTTCTGCCATTCCGTTGATGATGTAGGGTCCTTCCCATTTGTCGGCGAGGGACCCCGCTACTTTATCCTTGGTGTTCGAGGACACCCTTCTCAGTACTAGATCGCCGAGCTGAAATTTACGCACACGGACATGAGAGTTGTAATACCTTACGGATTTCTGCTGGTATGCAGTGTTCCTTACTTGAGCTCTGTCTCTGACTTCTTCCAGTTCATCCAAATTCTGTAGCAGCATATTGATATTGTGCTCTGGGTTGTATAACTGGACCCTAGGGGAAGTAAAAGTGGTTTCTGCTGGGATGACGGCTTCAGTTCCAAATGCTAGTGAGAAAGGGGTTTCTCTTGTGGACATCCTTGCAGTTATTCGGTATGCCCATAGAACCTCGTGTAGCTTGTCTGGCCAATTACCCTTCTTTGCATCCAGCTTTGCTTTCAGCGTGTGTTTGATCACCTTATTTACTGCTTCAGTTTGGCCGTTGGTTTGAGGATGGGCGGGCAAGGCATAGTAGTTTGCGATCTTATGCTCCTTGCACATATCCTTGAATTTTTTATTGTCAAACTGGGTTCCATTGTCTGTTATGATGGTGCTCGGGATCCCAAACCTATATAATATGTTCTTTTTGATAAAGTTGGTGGTGTTTGCCTTAGTGATGTGTACGAGTGTTTCTGCTTCTACCCACTTGGTAAAATAATCAACTGCCACGATAGCATGTTTTGCTCCTTCTTTAACCCCCGTAGGCATTGGTCCTATAAGGTCGAGGCCTCACATGGCGAATGGCCAAGGGGACGTTAAGCTCCTTAACAACTCTGGGGGTTGCCGAATGTCGTTGGCTATCCTTTGGCATGTTTCACAACTCTCTACGAATCGTTGCGCTTCGGTGAACAAGGTCGGCTAGTAGAAACCCTACCTAAGTACTTTGTGTGCCAAGCTCTTACCCCCAGTATGGTTTCCACATACACCGCTGTGAACATCCTTTAAGATCCGATTGGCCTCTTCACCAACGACACACCTTTGTAATGCTTTCGAAAATCCTCTCATGTATAACTCGCCATTTAGGATTATGTACCAGGTTGATCTGTACCTGATACGCTTGGCTTCTGCGGTATCTTCTGGTAGTATATTCTCTTCTAAGTATCTCCTAAGTTGAGTTGTCCAGTCATCCGGGCTTAGTCGGATTTCTGCTATCATGATTTCCATGGGTTATGCTGTGCTTGGTTTGGTCAGGTGTGCAATTGGTATTGCTTTGGACCTGATACAAGTCGTAGTTAATGCTAGTTTGGACAGGGCATCTGCCTATCCATTTTCTTCCCGAGGGATCTGAGTGACTTTATATTTCTTGAACCTTCTGAGCAATCTTTTTGCTATGTCCAGATAGGTTATCATGTTCTCATCTCTCGATTGGTACTCGTCCAGCACTTGGTTGACCACTACTTGTGAAACGTTGAAAATTTCCAACTCATCTGCTCCCAATGCTATGCACACTTTTAAGCCGGCCAACAGAGCTTCATACTCGGCTTAGTTGTTGGTTGCCTTAAAATCGAACCTATGGCACATTCCACGGTGTCCCCCTCTGGGGTTGATATGACCATTCCTGCCCCGCTACCATGGGTGTTTGATGACCCGTTTACTTGTAACTTCCACTGAAAATTATCCACCTGTTCACCTTTCATCATTCTTCTTACCTCAACATTCGGTTCGGTGAATTCTGCTACGAAATATGACACCGCCTGTCCCTTGATTGCTACCTTTGAGGTGTATTTGATGTCAAATTCACTCAACTCTACAGCCTATTTGGTTAGCCTACCTGACAATTCTGGTTTTTATAGGATGATAAGTTTCAACGGGCAATCAATGTATACCTATATCGTATGTGCTTGAAAATATGGCCTCAATTTCCTCGCTGCGGTGATCAGTGCGAGAGCTACTTTCTCAGCTGGTGAGTACCTGGTTTCGACCGGGAGCAATGACTTGCTTGTGTAATACACTAGCTTTTGTACTCCTTCCTCCTGCCGAATTAGTACTGAGCTTGTTGCTACTTCTGTGACAGAAAGGTACAAGTACAAGGTTTCCCCGACTATTGGTTTCGAGAGGATGGGTGCTCGTCCTAAGTATTCTTTCAACTTCTAGAAGGTTGTTTCACATTCTTCACTCCATTCGAGTCCTTTCCCTTTTTTTTTTATTGCCCTAAAGAATGGGGTGTGTAAGGATTCCCGTTGTTTTTAATTGGCTTATTTCGTGATCAAACCATTTGTGGGGATTCTTTGTAAGGGTAGTTTAGATGTTGTTGTTAGTGCATTAGGCCCTTTGAAGACCTCATTATTGACAAGCACCAAAGGTAATATTCTAAGTGCTTACTTGTCTTAAAGAGATAGTTGCACACACTCACAACTCATGCATATGTTTAATCCTTGTATGTTGTGTTTCTTTTTGTTGTGCATCAATGCTTATTTATATCTCTTCTTGCTTGTATTTATGATTGCATCTTGTATTTATAACATCATAGCATTTAGGCTTTTAGGATGCATATTAGTTTACTTTTGTTCCCCTTGCATGATTGCTTGTGGGGACAAAAATGTAGGCTGTGCGCTGGTCCACCAGCGCCGGTCCACCAGCGCCGGTCACCGGTGCAAAACGCCCAGTGGAGCGCCGCTGGTCGTGCGCTGGTGTGGACCAGCGCAAGGCCACCAGCGCCAATCGCCCAGGTGTGCGCTGCTGGACTGGCGCTGGTGGCAGCGCCTGTCGTCCAGCGCTCAAGCCAAAACGTGCTTGTGCGTTGGTCCTGCGCTGGTCCACCAGCGCACAGTGCATTTTTCTGGCGAGTTTTCAAAACGACCTCACTTCACTTATGGCCTCTATATATATGCTAACTTGATTTTAGGTCATTTACAAGAGTTCTTATTCATGCTTCATACTTAGGATATTTTTCAAGAGAAGAAAAATACACAAAGAACTCATTTTTAATTACTCAAACACTTTTTCATGATCATCAATCATCATCTAGCATCATCTTAGATCATCTAGATGTCATCTTGCATGGAATCTTCATCATACTTTGCTTGGTAAGCTTTTCACTAATATCTTACATATTTTGTGTTTCTCTTATCTAGCAATCTCAATTAATTACTTGATTATTATCTTGTATGCTTTGGATACAAAATTGAGATTAGTATGATGTATGTTTGAGAAGTTGTATTGTGCTAGCATATTAGGTTTTGTGCTTAATATTGATTAGCTTAACTAATTGACATGTCATTTAGTTTTGATATCTAGGATTGTTCTTAATTGCATATTAATCATCTTAGATAAGCATATAGGGTTTCCCTTGCTCTATGTTGCATTTTGAATATTCACATATATTCACTTAGGGTTGTATTCTCTTCTAGAGAAGGTAAGTCTTGTGTGTAACAATCGGGATTAGGTTGCTTAGATCACAAGCAAATTGGACTAGGTTCACTCATACCGGGATTAGGTAGGTGTGCGATTACTTCCGGGATTACGTTGTAATCGTTTGCACATTTAGTGGATTCGAGGTTCGAGTGTGGCTTACTTACATAGCCCGTGGTTTTTCCCCGTGAGGGTTTCCACGTAAAAATCAAGTGTTGATTTAATTTCCGCACCATATTACACTTGCTTGTTTATATTATCTTGAGGGTAAATTCGTAATTTTGACTAACACGAAAAATTGGGTAAAAAGCGTAAAATCTATTCACCCCCCCTCTAGATAGCTTTATACACACCGTACTATATTTAGTTTCAATTGGTATCAGAGCGGGTTCCTAGACATACATAGATGATCCTTGCTTATTTTGGTGTGTTTTGCATTTTGTGTGATTTTTGATCAATCATACATTTGCATTCATTTCATTCATTCATATACACTATGAGTGGAAACGGTGGAAATGGTGGTGGCCACGAAGGAGCTTCTAGCACAAGGCCTCCACTTCTTACCGGATTGAGCTATTCCCAATGGAAAGGGAAGATGGAATCCTACATATGCCAAATTCATGATCGTGCATGGATGGCGGTGGAAGACGGATATGATCTCCTTATGATGACTCCCGCGGGTGGAGGACAAGATGTTTTGAAGCCTAAGGCGCAATGGAACGCGCAAGAGTTTGAGGCTTCAAAGTGGAATAGGAAGGCGATGCATGCCATTATGTGTGCAATGGATGAGAATCAGTACAAGCTTATTCAGAATACTTAGATTGCAAAAGTGGCATGGGACATCCTTCAAGTTGCACATGAGGGAACCGAGGTGGTGAAGGAGTCCAAGCTTCAAGTCCTCCAAACTCAATTTGAGTTACCTAGGATGGGAGAGGATGAATGCTTCAATGACTTCGAAATCAAATTGATGGACATAGTAAATCAAAGCCATCAACTCGGAGACCCATATTCGGATAGGAGAGTCAAGCAAAAAATTATGAGATCTCTCCCCGATAGGTTTGAATCAAAGGTGACGGCCATAGATAAAAATAGTGGCTACATGGATATGAAGCCAAGTGAGGTAATTGGGCGTCTCATTGCATATGAGTCTAGGAAGGCTCCTAGCACCACTACTCCTCCTAAGAAGTCTAAAGGAATAGCTTTGAAAGCATCTAAGGATGTAAATGAGCCAAAGCATGATTCGGATGAAGACCTTGCCTTATTTGTGAAAAGGTTTAACAAGGTTATAGGGTTCAAGAAGAAGAAGGGATTTGGGTCAAGAGGACAAGACTTGAAGAAAAAGAGTTCCTTCAAGAAGTTTGAGCCTAGACAAGAAAGGACCGAAAGGAAAGGGGTCCGATGCTTTGAGTGTGGTGGGATTGGTCACTTTGCCCCCGAATGTGCGAATCACAATGAAAAGAAGAAGGGCAAAGTGATGGCCGCCACTTGGAGTGGGAGTAGTGATGACTCCAATGAGGAAGATGAGTCTTCAAGTGAAGAAGAGCTCATGGCTAACTTCCTAGCTTTTGCCTCTTCTCACAAGAGCAAAAGTGCTAGTGAAAAGGAGGATTTGAGTCAAGAGGAAATTGACTCTAGTGAAGAAGAAAGTGACTCCTCTTCTAATTCCAAAAAGAAGTTTGTGGAGCAAAAGGTGCTTGCTAAATACCATGCCGAGTTCAATGATTTAGCACTTAAAAGCACAAGAAAGATTGAGAGGTTGAGAGAAGAAAACCTTGAACTTTCAGCTCACAATGACCACTTAAGTGAACAAGTGGAAAGATTGAAGAGGAGAGAGGATAAGTTAATTGAGGAGTTAGACTTATCCAAGAGAAGTGAAGAAGGCTTGAAGAGGGATCTTGTTGAAATTAAAGGGTCCTTGGCTAGGATAGATTCTAGCACCAAGAAGCTTGATCATTTACTTGGTGTTGGAAAGAGTCCAAGTGACAAGAGAGGTCTTGGGTATGAAGATGGCAAGAAAGTCTCAACCTCTAACAAGATAGTGTTTGTCAAGAGCTTGAAGAAAGAAGAAACTTCATTTGTGCAACCTCCTAGGAAGAAGTTAGAAGTAGGACAATGTTCTAATGCACAAGTGAAAATGGGGCCAAGAAGGAAATCTCAAACTCAACCTCCTAAGGTTCCTCAAGCCAACACGCCTCCCAAATTGGCTCACAAAGGAAAGAGACCAATTATGCAACCTCAAGCTTGGAAGCAACCTAGACCGGTTCAACAACGAAGATGGATTGAACCCACTTATCCACAAAGACATGGACGAGCTCCCATACATGCACAAAGACGAGGTATGATTCCTTTTTTCATCCCTATTTGTCACTTTTGTGGTTGTGATGGTCATATTAGACCAAATTGCTTTCAATATATTAAAATGTGTAGAAAACAAAGCATGATTGAAAAGAGAAAGAATGGAGCCAAGATGCATGTTTCTAGGAATGAAAATATTGATTTGCATGATCCTAGAAATAGTAGAGCACATGTACCAAAGACCACTAAGAAAGCTAAAATTGTTGCTAAGTGGATTAGAAAGAATGAAAATGTTTGCCATGTTGCACAAATAGCCTTGAAGGCAAATTCTTCTAATTTTTGGTACTTGGATAGTGGGTGCTCTAGGCACATGACGGGAAACAAAAGTTTCTTCGAGACTCTTGTTATGGAGGAAGGTGGAAATGTCACTTTTGGTGATGGATCCAAAAGAAATGTTGTAGGGAAAGGAACCATTTCCGTTCCCGGATTACCCTCCTTATCCAATGCTTTATTTGTTGATGGCTTGAAAGCCAATTTAATTAGCATTTCACATCTTAGTGATGAAGGATATTCCGTCTTGTTTTCTAAAGATTATTGCTCTATCCTTAAACCCGATGGACAAACCTTGTTGAAGGGCATGAGATCTAGTGACAATTGTTGTTGTCTTGAAGCTAGTATTGTATCTAATCATGTGTCCATGGATGAGCAAATTGAGTTGTGGCATGAAAGACTTGGCCACATGAACTTTAGGGATCTACAGACCCTTGGAAAGTTCAATTGTGTGCGTGGCCTCCCTAAGCTTGGGAAGAAAGCCAATGGTATTTGTGGACCTTGCCAACAAGGAAAGCAAACTAAAAGCAAACTAAAAGCATACACAAAAAGGGTAAGTATCTCACCACCAAGGAGCCTCTTGAGCTTCTCTACATGGACCTCATGGGTCCCATGCAAACCGAAAGTTTGGGTGGAAAGAGATACATTTTTGTTTGTGTTGATGATTTCTCTAGATTTACATGGACATATTTTCTTAGAGAAAAATCCGAAACTTTTGATAAGTTTAAAATGCTTTGTAATAAAATACAAAATGAAATGAACTCAAATATTAAAAGCATAAAACGGATTAGAAGTGACCATGGGAGAGAGTTTGAGAATGCCTCTTTTGAAAGCTATTGTAATGGCTTAGGCATCTCCCATGAGTTTTCGGCTCCTAGGACACCTCAACAAAATGGAGTTGTTGAGAGGAAGAATAGGGTCCTCCAAGAGATGGCCCGTGTGATGTTGCTTAGCAACAATGTCCCTAGGAACCTATGGGCCGAAGCCATCAATACGGCTTGCTATATAGGAAATAGAGTATTCCTAAGGCCCGGTACTAGAAACACCTCCTATGAGTTATGGAAAGGCAAGAGGCCAAATGTTAGCTACTTCCACACTTTTGGAAGCAAATGCTACATTTTGAATGACCGTAATCAACTTGGCAAATTTGATGCTAAGAGTGATGAGGGTATTTTTATTGGCTATGCCTTGGATAGTAGAGCCTATAGAGTTTTCAATTTAAATACTCTAAGTGTTATGGAATCATCCAATGTCATATTTGATGATACTAGGCTCAAGTCAAATGATCATGAGGAGGAGGTTATTTTTAGTGATGTTTCTCCTTTGGAGGAGGTTGTGGTGTCACCTAATGTTGGGACATCTAATGTCAACAATAATGACACACAACCTATTGATGGAGTTCCTCTCTTAGACTCTAAAGAACCCGCTCCATGGGTTAGGAAACTCCATGATAAAGAAGATATCATTGGAGAGGTAAATGAGGGTGTTAGGACTAGACGTCAACTTGCTAATCTTATTAGCTATACATGCTACACCTCTCAAATTGAACCCAAAAAGGTTGAAGAAGCCTTAAATGATGAATTTTGGGTTCTTGCCATGCAAGAAGAGCTAAACCAATTCGAAAGGAATGAGGTTTGGACTCTAGTTCCTAGGCCTAAGACCACTAATGTCATAGGCACAAAATGGATATTTAGGAACAAATCCGATGAGGATGGCAACATAGTGCGGAACAAGGCTAGACTTGTAGCACAAGGGTACTCTCAAATTGAGGGTATCGACTTTGAGGAGACTTTTGCTCCCGTTGCCCGCTTAGAGTCCATTAGGCTTCTCTTGTCTATCTCTTGTGTGCACAAGTTCAAATTGCACCAAATGGACGTCAAGAGTGCCTTCCTCAATGGCTTCTTGCAAGAGGAAGTGTTTGTTGAACAACCTAAGGGGTTTGTGGATGCACACCACCCCAACCATGTTTATCGCCTCAAGAAGGCACTTTATGGGTTGAAACAAGCACCGAGAGCTTGGTATGAGCGCCTCACTCAATTTCTTATTAACAACAACTACACAAGAGGTAGTGTTGACAAGACACTATTCATCAAGAGAGACAATGATGAGCTTTTCATAGCTCAAATATATGTTGATGATATAGTTTTTGGCTCCACCAACAACACCAAAGTCCAATAATTTGTTGATGTCATGTCTCATGAATTTGAGATGAGTCTTGTTGGTGAGCTTAGTTACTTCCTAGGTTTGCAAATTAGGCAACTAGATGATGGGATTTTCATATCCCAAGCCAAATATGCCAAAAACCTAGTGAAGAAGTTTGGTCTTGAAAAAGCCAAATATTGTGACACTCCTATGAGCACCACTTTGAAGCTAAGCAAGGATGCTAGTGGAAAAAGTGTGGACCAAACCTTATATCGTGGCATGATAGGGAGCTTGCTCTATTTGACCGTAAGTAGGCCCGATATATCATTTAGTGTAGGAGTTTGTGCTAGGTACCAATCCGATCCCAAGGAGTCCCATCTCTCTTCGGTTAAGAGAGTCATTCGATTTGTGAATGGGACTTCTAATTATGGGATTTGGTACTCTTTTGACACTAATGCTAGTCTTGTAGGCTTTAGTGATGCGGATTGGGCAGGAAATTGTGATGATAGGAAGAGCACATCGGGCGGTTGCTTATTTCTACGCAACAACTTGTTGTCTTGGTTTTGCAAGAAGCAAAACTCGATTTCCTTGTCCACGGCCGAGGCTGAGTACATAGCCGCAGGGAGTGGATGCACACAACTCCTATGGATGAAGCAAATGCTAGTAGACTACGGATTCAAACAAGGTACTCTCACTCTCTTTTGTGATAACATGAGTGCTATTAATATTTCTAATAATCCGGTTCAACATTCTGGAACTAAGCATATTGACATCCGCCATCACTTCATTAGAGAGCTTGTTGAAAATAAATGCATAGTACTTGAACATGTAGGTACTAATGATCAACTTGCGGACTTATTTACTAAACCCTTAGATGCTACTCGATTTAAAACTCTTAGTAGATCTATTGGGATATGTCTTGTGGAGTGAGGTGTTCTATGATTGACCCCATATGGGGAACTCAAGCAAAGAGAGCTATTTTGTATTCTTGTAATTTGCAAAAAATTTGAAATAACTTATGCCTCTTCTTTTGATTGCTTGAGTAAGCTTGGTTGTACATATGTATATATGTTTTTCAATTCTATAAGTGTGAACCTTGCTTGTTTACAATCCATGTCATATTTATGTTCAAACATGCATTTTTGGACTAGGAGATTTACATAGGAAGTATGATGTGAATGACCTATAGTTATCTCCATGACATGATGTTTCTTAAATAACATGCTAATGCTAAACGAAAAAGCAAGAAATTCATACAACATGCTCTCATGAAAAGCATGAATTGATGATTGCAAATTCTTAAAAATGCAAAACTTGTGTGAAAGCTTATGAGACTCAAAATGAATAAAGGATCTTGTATCCGTTCAAAGGGATATACATTCTAAATGTCTCTCTTTCTTTATTAGTTGAACATGGTTACTATCATACGGATATCTTATCCAGAAAAATCAAATAGGGTGCAAAGTCGCTCATGCCATGTTTCGCTTATAAAGTTGGATATAGTTACTCTTAAATTGAAATCAATAATCTCTATATCCTTGCTTTTCCCATGACATTGGTGAAATTGGTTTGAATTCGAATTAGAAACCTTTGTCATTTGCTTTGCCAAATACCATTGTATTTTGGACTTGAATGTTATATGTCTTGTATGCAAAGCATGTTGGATTCACACATTTTATCAAATAAATCTCCTTGTTTCTCTCAAATTAATTGAAGTGCATAAAGTGACTTATATGTATATGCAAATCTTGCATGCTTCTATCTCTCGTTGCTATGAGTGACCCGGTTGGGGACTACTCCTTTGCCTATATCATGACAAAAAGGGGGAGTAGAATATGGTAAGGGGAGTTGCAAAATATAGAAGCTATTGTGCATTTTGGGGAGAACATACATTGAGGGGGAGTAACCCTTTGAGGGGGAGCATTGCATTTATCATACATTGCATACATTTGGTAATGTTGTGCCTAAATTCTAAAAATGCAAATGCTTGGTATTGTTCTCACACTTTTCTTGTATTGGAATTGTTAGAAACTCTTTTCAGGGATTGACTATTCTACAAGAGGATTGAAGACTTCAAGTTGCATTCTCTTATCTCTTTGTAATGTAGAATATCATTGTAATCCCGTGGTTTCTATTTTTTTGTGAGGAATCAATGTGAGTGATAGTTTTGTCACGAAATAGCCAAAGGGGGAGATTGTAAGGATTCCTGTTGTTTTTAATTGGCTTATTTCGTGATCAAACCATTTGTGGGGATTCTTTGTAAGGGTAGTTTAGATGTTGTTGTTAGTGCATTAGGCCCTTTGAAGACCTCATTATTGACAAGCACCAAATGTAATATTCTAAGTGCTTACTTGTCTTGAAGAGATAGTTGCACACACTCACAACTCATGCATATGTTTAATCTTTGTATGTTGTGTTTCTTTTTGTTGTGCATTAATGCTTATTTACATCTCTTCTTGCTTGTTTTTATGATTGCATCTTGTGTTTATAACATCATAGCATTTAGGCTTTTAGGATGCATCTTAGTTTACTTTTGTTCCCCTTGCATGATTGCTTGTGGGGAACAAAAATGTAGGCTGTGCGCTGGTCCACCAGCGCCGCTCACCGGCGTAAAACGCCCAGTGGAGCGCCGCTGGTCGTGCGCTGGTGTGGACCAGCTCAAGGCCACCAGCGCCAATCGCCCAGGTATGCGCCGCTGGACTGGAGCTGGTGGGAGCGCCTGTCGTCCAGCGCTCAAGCCAAAATGTGCTTGTGCGCTGATTCTGCACTGGTCCACCAGCGCAGGTCCACCAGCGCACAGAGCAATTTTCTAGCGAGATTTCAAAACGACCTCACTTCACTTATGGCCTCTATATATATGCTAACTTGATTTTAGGTCACTAACAAGAGTTCTTATTCATGCTTCATACTTAGGATATTTTTCAAGAGAAGAAAAATACACAAAGAATTCATTTTTAATTACTCAAACACTTTTTCATGATCATCAATCATCATCTAGCATCATCTTAGATCATCTAGATGTCATCTTGCATGGAATCTTCATCATACTTTGCTTTGTAAGCTTTTCACTAATATCTTACATATTTTGTGTTTAATTTATCTAGCAATCTCAATTAATTACTTGATTGTTATTTTGTATGCTTTGGATACAAAATTGAGATTAGTATGATGTATGTTTGAGAAGTTGTATTGTGCTAGCATATTAGGTTTTGTGCTTAATATTGATTAGCTTAACTAATTGACATGTCATTTAGTTTTGATATCTAGGATTGTTCTTAATTGCATATTAATCATCTTAGATAAGCATATAGGGTTTCCCTTGCTCTATGTTGCATTTTGAATATTTACATATATTCACTTAGGGTTGTATTCTCTTCTAGAGAAGGTAAGTCTTGTGTGTAGCAATCGGGATTAGGTTGCTTAGATCACAAGTAAATTGGACTAGGTTCACTCATACCGGGATTAGGTAGGTGTGTGATTACTTCCGGGATTAGGTTGTAATCGTTTGCACATTTAGTGGATTCGAGGTTCGAGTGTGGCTTACTTACATAGCCCGTGGTTTTTCCCGTGAGGGTTTCCACGTAAAAATCAAGTGTTGATTTAATTTCCGCACCATGTTACACTTGCTTGTTTATATTATCTTGAGGGTAAATTCGTAATTTTGACTAACACGAAAAATTGGGTAAAAAGCGTAAAATCTATTCACCCCCCCTCTAGATAGGTTTATACACACCGTGCTATAATTAGTTTCAATTGGTATCAGAGCGGGTTCCTAGACATACATAGGTGATCCTTGCTTATTTTGGTGTGTTTTGCATTTTGTGTGATTTTTGATCATTCATACATTTGCATTCATTTCATTCATTCATAAACACTATGAGTGGAAACGGTGGAAATGGTGGTGGCCACGAAGGAGCTTCTAGCACAAGGCCTCCACTTCTTACCGGTTTGAACTATTCCCAATGGAAAGGGAAGATGGAATCCTACATATGCCAAATTCATGACCGTGCATGGATGGCGGTGGAAGACGGATATGATCTCCCTATGATGACTCCCGCGGGTGGAGGACAAGATGTTTTGAAGCCTAAGGCGCAATGGAACGTGTAAGAGTTTGAGGCTTCAAAGTGGAATAGGAAGGCGATGCATGCCATTATGTGTGCAATGGATGAGAATCAATACAAGCTTATTCAGAATACTCAGATTGCAAAAGTGGCATGGGACATCCTTCAAGTTGCACATGAGGGAACCGAGGTGGTGAAGGAGTCCAAGCTTCAAGTCCTCCAAACTCAATTTGAGTTACTTAGGATGGGAGAGGATGAATGCTTCAATGACTTCGAAATCAAATTGATGGACATAGTAAATCAAAGCCATCAACTCGGAGACCCGTATTCGGATAGGAGAGTCAAGCAAAAAATTATGAGATCTCTCCCCGATAGGTTTGAATCAAAGGTGACGGCCATAGATAAAAATAGTGGCTACATGGATATGAAGCCAAGTGAGGTAATTGGGCGTCTCCTTGCATATGAGTCTAGGAAGGCTCCTAGCACCACTACTCCTCCTAAGAAGTCTAAAGGAATAGCTTTGAAAGCATCTAAGGATGCAAAGGGGCCAAAGCATGATTCGGATGAAAACCTTGCCTTATTTGTAAAAAGGTTTAACAAGGTTATGGGGTTCAAGAAGAAGAAGGGATTTGGGTCAAGAGGACAAGATTTGAAGAAAAAGAGTTCCTTCAAGAAGTTTGAGCCTAGACAAGAGAGGACCGAAAGGAAAGGGGTCCGATGCTTTGAATGTGGTGGGATTGGTCACTTTGCCCCCGAATGTGCTAATCACAATGAGAGGAAGAAGGGTAAAGTGATGGCCACCACTTGGAGTGGGAGTAATGATGACTCCAATGAGGAAGATGAGTCTTCAAGTGAAGAAGAGCTCATGGCTAACTTCCTAGCTTTTGCCTCTTCTCACAAGAGCAAAAGTGCTAGTGAAAAGGAGGATTTGAGTCAAGAGGAAATTGACTCTAGTGAAGAAGAAAGTGACTCCTCTTCTAATTCCAAAAAGAATTTTGTGGAGCAAAAGGTGCTTGCTAAATACCATGCCGAGTTCAATGATTTAGCAATTAAAAGCACAAGAAAGATTGAGAGGTTGAGAGAAGAGAACCTTGAACTTTCGGCTCACAATGACCACTTAAGTGAACAAGTGGAAAGATTGAAGAGGAGAGGAAAGATTGAAGAGGAGAGAGGATAAGTTAATTGAGGAGTTAGACTTGTCCAAGAGAAATGAAGAAGGCTTGAAGAGGGAACTTGTAGAAGTTAAAGGGTCCTTGGCTAGGATAGATTCTAGCACCAAGAAGCTTGATCATTTACTTGGTGTTGGAAAGAGTCCAAGTGACAAGAGAGGTCTTGGGTATGAAGATGGCAAGAAAATCTCAACCTCTAACAAGACAGTGTTTATCAAGAGCTTGAAGAACGAAGAAACTTCATTTGTGCAACCTCCTAGGAAAAAGTTAGAAGTAGGACAATGTTATAATGCACAAGTGAAAATGGGGCCAAGAAGGAAATCTCAAGCTCAACCCCCTAGGGTCCCTCAAGCCAACACTCCTCCCAAATTGGCTCACAAAGGAAAGAGACCAATCATGCAACCTCAAGCTTGGAAGCAACCTAGACCGGTTCAACAACGAAGATGGATTGAACCCACTTATCCACAAAGACATGGACGAGCTCCCATACGTGCACAAAGACGAGGTATGATTCCTTTTTTCATCCCTATTTGTCACTTTTGTGGTTGTGATGGTCATATTAGACCAAATTGCTTTCAATATATTAAAATGTGTAGAAAACAAAGCATGATTGAAAAGAGAAAGAATAGAGCCAAGATGCATGTTTCTAGGAATGAAAATGTTGATTTGCATGATCCTAGAAATAGTAGAGCACATGTACCAAAAACCACTAAGAAAGCTAAAATTGTTGTTAAGTGGATTAGAAAGAATGAAAATGTTTGCCATGTTGCACAAATAGCCTTGAAGGCAAATTCTTCTAATTTTTGGTATTTGGATAGTGGGTGCTCTAGGCACATGACGGGAAACAAGAGTTTCTTCGAGACTCTTGTTATGGAGGAAAGTGGAAATGTCACTTTTGGTGATGGATCCAAAAGAAATGTTGTAGGGAAAGGAACCATTTCCGTTCCCGGATTACCCTCCTTATCCATTGCTTTATATGTTGATGGCTTGAAAGCCAATTTAATAAGCATTTCACATCTTAGTGATGAAGGATATTCCGTCTTGTTTTCTAAAGATTATTGCTCTATCCTTAAACCCGATGGACAAACCTTGTTGAAGGGCATGAGATCTAGCGACAATTGCTATTGTCTTGAAGGTAGTATTGTATCAAATCATGTGTCCATGGATGAGCAAATTGAGTTGTGGCATGAAAGACTTGGCCACATGAACTTTAGGGATCTACGGACCCTTGGAAAGTTCAATTGTGTGCGTGGCCTCCCTAAGCTTGGGAAGAAAGCCAATGGTATTTGTAGACCTTGCCAACAAGGAAAGCAAACTAAAATCATGCACAAAAAGGGTAAATATCTCACCACCAAGGAGCCTCTTGAGCTTCTCCACATGGACCTTATGGGTCCCATGCAAACCGAAAGTTTGGGTGGAAAGAGATACATTTTTGTTTGTGTTGATGATTTCTCTAGGTTCACATGGACATATTTTCTTAGAGAAAAATCCGAAACTTTTGATAAGTTTAAAATGCTTTGTAATAAAATTCAAAATGAAATGAACTCTAATATTAAAAGCATAAAACGGATTAGAAGTGACCATGGGAGAGAATTTGAGAATGCCACCTTTGAAACCTTTTGTAATGGTTTAGGCATCTCCCATGAATTTTCTACTCCTAGGACACCTCAACAAAATGGAGTTGTTGAGAGGAAAAATAGGGTCCTTCAAGAGATGGCCCGTGTGATGTTGCTTAGCAACAATGTCCCTAGGAACCTATGGGCCGAAGCCATCAATACGACTTGCTATATAGGAAATAGAGTGTTCCTAAGGCCCGGTACTAGAAACACCTCCTATGAGTTATGGAAAGGCAAGAGGCCAAATGTTAGCTACTTCCACACTTTTGGAAGCAAATGCTACATTTTGAATGACCGTGATCAACTTGGCAAATTCGATGCTAAGAGTGATGAGGGTATTTTTATTGGCTATGCCTTAAATAGTAGAGCCTATAGAGTTTTCAATTTAAAGACTCTAAGTGTTATGGAATCATCCAATGTCGTATTTGATGATATTAGGCTCAAGTCAAATGATCATGAGGAAGAGGTTATTTTTAATGATGGTTCTCCTTTGGAGGAGGTTGTGGTGTCACCTAATGTTGGGACATCTAATGTCAACAATAATGACACACAACCTATTGATAGAGTTCCTCTCTTGGACTCTAAAGAACCCGCTCAATGGGTTAGGAAACTCCATGATAAAGAAGATATCATTGGAGAGGTAAATGAGGGTGTTAGGACTAGACGTCAACTTGCTAATCTTATTAGCTATACATGTTACACCTCTCAAATTGAACCCAAAAAGGTTAAAGAAGCCTTAAATGATGAATTTTGGGTTCTTGCCATGCAAGAAAAGCTAAACCAATTCGAAAGGAATGAGGTTTGGACTCTAGTTCCTAGGCCTAAGACCACTAATGTCGTAGGCACTAAATGGTTATTTAGGAACAAATCCGATGAGGACGGCAACATAGTGCGGAACAAGGCTAGACTTGTAGCACAAGGGTACTCTCAAATTGAGGGTATCGACTTTGAGGAGACTTTTGCTCCCGTTGCCCGCTTAGAGTCCATTAGGCTTCTCTTGTCTATCTCTTGTGTGCACAAGTTCAAATTGCACCAAATGGACGTCAAGAGTGCCTTCCTCAATGGCTTCTTGCAAGAGGAAGTGTTTGTTGAACAACCTAAGGGGTTTGTGGATGCACACCACCCCAACCATGTTTATCGCCTCAAGAAGGCACTTTATGGGTTGAAACAAGCACCGAGAGCTTGGTATGAGCGCCTCACTCAATTTCTTATTAACAACAACTACACAAGAGGTAGTGTTGACAAGACACTATTCATCAAGAGAGACAATGATGAGCTTTTCATAGCTCAAATATATGTTGATGATATAGTTTTTGGCTCCACCAACAACACCAAAGTCCAATAATTTGTTGATGTCATGTCTCATGAATTTGAGATGAGTCTTGTTGGTGAGCTTAGTTACTTCCTAGGTTTGCAAATTAGGCAACTAGATGATGGGATTTTCATATCCCAAGCCAAATATGCCAAAAACCTAGTGAAGAAGTTTGGTCTTGAAAAAGCCAAACATTGTGACACTCTTATGAGCACCACTTTGAAGCTAAGCAAGGATGCTAGTGGAAAAAGTGTGGACCAAACCTTATATCATGGCATGATAGGGAGATTGCTCTATTTGACCGCAAGTAGGCCCGATATATCATTTAGTGTAGGAGTTTGTGCTAGGTACCAATCCGATCCCAAGGAGTCCCATCTCTCTTCGGTTAAGAGAGTCATTCGATTTGTGAATGGGACTTCTAATTATGGGATTTGGTACTCATTTGACACTAATCCTAGTCTTGTAGGATATAGTGATGCGGATTGGGCAGGAAATTGTGATGATAGGAAGAGCACATCGGGCGGTTACTTCTTTCTAGACAACAACTTGGTGTCTTGGTTTTGCAAGAAGCAAAACTCAATTTCCTTGTCCACGGCCGAGGCCGAATACATAGCCGCGGGGAGTGGATGAACTCAACTTATGTGGATGAAGTAAATGCTAGTAGACTACGGATTCAACCAAGGTACTCTCACTCTCTTTTGTGATAACATGAGTGCTATTAATATTTCCAAGAATCCGGTTCAACATTCTAGAACTAAGCGTACTGACATCCGCCATCACTTCATTAGAGAGCTTGTTGAAAATAAATGCATAGTACTTGAACATGTAGGTACTAATGATCAACTTGCGGACCTATTTACTAAACCCTTAGATGCTACTCGATTTAAAACTCTTAGTAGATCTATTGGGATATGTCTTGTGGAGTGATGTTCTATGATTGACCCCATATGGGGAACTCAAGCAAAGAGAGCTATTTTGCATTCTTGTAATTTGCAAAAAATTTGAAATAACTTATGCCTCTTCTTTTGATTGCTTGAGTAAGCTTGGTTGTACATATGTATATATGTTTTCAATTCTATAAGTGTGAACCTTGCTTGTCTACAATCCATGTCATATTTATGTTCAAACATGTATTTTTGGACTAGGAGATTTACATAGGAAGTATGATGTGAATGACCTATAGTTATCTCCATGACATGATGATTCTTTAATAACATGCTAATGCTAAATGAAAAAGCATGAAATTCATATAACATGCTCTCATGAAAAGCATGAATTGATGATTGCATATTCTTAAAAATGCAAAACTTGTGTGAAAGCTTATGAGACTCAAAATGAATAAAGGATCTTGTATCCGTTCAAAAGAATTTACATTCTAAATGTCTCTCTTTCTTTATTAGTTGAACATGGTTACTATCATACAGATATCTTATCCGGAAAAATCAAATAGGGTGCAAAGTCGCTCATGCCATGTTTCGCTTATAAAGTTGGATATAGTTACTCTTAAATTGAAATCAATAATCTCTATATCCTTGCTTTTCCCATGACATTGGTGAAATTGGTTTGAATTCGAATTAGAAACCTTTGTCATTTGCTTTGCCAAATACCATTGTATTTTGGACTTGAATGCTATATGTCTTGTATGCAAAGCATGTTGGATTCACACATTTTATCAAATAAATCTCCTTGTTTCTCTCAAATTAATTGAAGTGCATAAAGTGACTTATATGTATATGCAAATCTTGCATGCTTCTATCTCTCGTTGCTATGAGTGACCCGGTTGGGGACTACTCCTTTGCCTATATCATGACAAAAAGGGGGAGTAGGATATGGTAAGGGGAGTTGCAAAATATAGAAGCTATTGTGCATTTTGGGGAGAACATACATTGAGGGGGAGTAACCCTTTGAGGGGGAGCATTGCATTTATCATACATTGCATACATTTGGTAATGTTGTGCCTAAATTCTAAAAATACAAATGCTTGGTATTGTTCTCACATGATTAATCTCACACTTTTCTTGTGTTGGAATTGTTAGAAACTCTTTTCAGGGATCGATTATTCTACAAGAGGATTGAAGACTTCAAGTTGCATTTTCTTATCTCTTTGTAATGTAGAATATCATTGTAATCCCGTAGTTTCTATTTTTTTGTGAGGAATCAATGTGAGTGATGGTTTTGTCACGAAATAGCCAAAGGGGGAGATTGTAAGGATTCCCATTGTTTTAATTGGCTTATTTCGTGATCAAACCATTTGTGGGGATTCTTTGTAAGGGTAGTTTAGATGTTGTTGTTAGTGCATTAGGCCCTTTGAAGACCTCATTATTGACAAGCACCAAATGTAATATTCTAAGTGCTTACTTGTCTTGAAGAGATAGTTGCACACATTCACAACTCATGCATATGTTTAATCTTTGTATGTTGTGTTTCTTTTTGTTGTGCATTAATGCTTATTTACATCTTTTCTTGCTTGTTTTTATGATTGCATCTTGTGTTTATAACATCATAGCATTTAGGCTTTTAGGATGCATCTTAGTTTACTTTTGTTCCCCTTGCATGATTGCTTGCGGGGAACAAAAATGTAGGCTATGCGCTGGTCCACTAGCGCTGGTCCACTAGCGCCGGTCGTCCAACGCCGGTCACCGGCGCAAAACGCCCAGTGGAGCGCCACTGGTCGTGCACTGGTGTGGACCAGCGCAAGGCCACCAGCGCCAATCGCCCAGGTGTGCGCCACTGGACTGGCGCTGGTGGGAGCGCCTGTCGTCCAATGCTCAAGCCAAAATGTGCTTGTGCGCTGGTCCTGCGCTGGTCCACCAGCGCAGGTCCACCAGTGCACAGAGCAATTTTCTGGCGAGATTTCAAAACGACCTCACTTCACTTATGGCCTCTATATATATGCTAACTTGATTTTAGGTCACTAACAAGAGTTCTTATTCATGCTTCATACTTCATACTTAGGATATTTTTCAAGAGAAGAAAAATACACAAAGAACTCATTTTTAATTACTCAAACACTTTTTCATGATCATCAATCATCATCTAGCATCATCTTAGATCATCTAGATGTCATCTTGCATGGAATCTTCATCATACTTTGCTTTGTAAGCTTTTCACTAATATCTTACATATTTTGTGTTTAATTTATCTAGCAATCTCAATTAATTACTTGATTGTTATTTTGTATGCTTTGGATACAAAATTGAGATTAGTATGATGTATGTTTGAGAAGTTGTATTGTGCTAGCATATTAGGTTTTGTGCTTAATATTGATTAGCTTAACTAATTGACATGTCATTTAGTTTTGATATCTAGGATTGTTCTTAATTGCATATTAATCATCTTAGATAAGCATATAGGGTTTCCCTTGCTCTATGTTGCATTTTGAATATTTACATATATTCACTTAGGGTTGTATTCTCTTCTAGAGAAGGTAAGTCTTGTGTGTAGCAATCGGGATTAGGTTGCTTAGATCACAAGCAAATTGGACTAGGTTCACTCATACCGGGATTAGGTAGGTGTGTGATTACTTCCGGGATTAGGTTGTAATCGTTTACACATTTAGTGGATTCGAGGTTCGAGTGTGGCTTACTTACATAGCCCGTGGTTTTTCCCGTGAGGGTTTCCACGTAAAAATCAAGTGTTGATTTAATTTCCGCACCATATTACACTTGCTTGTTTATATTATCTTGAGGGTAAATTCGTAATTTTGACTAACACGAAAAATTGGGTAAAAAGCGTAAAATCTATTCAAACCCCCCCTCCCCCCCCCCCCCCCCCCCCCCCCCCCCTAGATAGCTTTATACACACCGTGCTATAATTAGTTTCAGGCTTATTTCGTGATCAAACCATTTGTGGGGATTCTTTGTAAGGGTAGTTTAGATGTTGTTGTTAGTGCATTAGGCCCTTTGAAGACCTCATTATTGACAAGCACCAAAGGTAATATTCTAAATGCTTACTTGTCTTGAAGAGATAGTTGCACACACTCACAACTCATGCATATGTTTAATCCTTGTATGTTGTGTTTCTTTTTGTTGTGCATCAATGCTTATTTACATCTCTTCTTGCTTGTATTTATGATTGCATCTTGTGTTTATAACATCATAACATTTAGGCTTTTAGGATGCATATTAGTTTACTTTTGTTCCCCTTGCATGATTACTTGTGGGGACAAAAATGTAGGCTGTGCGCTGGTCCACCAGCGCCGGTCCACCAGCACCGGTCCACCAGCGCCGCTCACCGGCGCAAAACGCCCAGTGGAGCGCCACTGGTCGTGCACTGGTGTGGACCAGCGCAAGGCCACCAGCGCCAATCGCCCAGGTGTGCGCCGCTGGACTGGCGCTGGTGGCAGCGCCTGTCGTCCAGCGTTCAAGCCAAAACGTGCTTGTGCGCTGGTCCACCAACGCACAGTGCATTTTTCTGGCGAGTTTTCAAAACGACCTCACTTCACTTATGGCCTCTATATATATGCTAACTTGATTTTAGGTCATTTACAAGAGTTCTTATTCATGCTTCATACTTAGGATATTTTTCAAGAGAAGAAAAATACACAAAGAACTCATTTTTAATTACTCAAACACTTTTTCATGATCATCAATCATCATCTAGCATCATCTTAGATCATCTAGATGTCATCTTGCATGGAATCTTCATCATACTTTGCTTGGTAAGCTTTTCACTAATATCTTACATATTTTGTGTTTCTCTTAACTAGCAATCTCAATTAATTACTTGATTATTATCTTGTATGCTTTGGATACAAAATTGAGATTAGTATGATGTATGTTTGAGAAGTTGTATTGTGCTAGCATATTAGGTTTTGTACTTAATATTGATTAGCTTAACTAATTGACATGTCATTTAGTTTTGATATCTAGGATTGTTCTTAATTGCATATTAATCATCTTAGATAAGCATATAGGGTTTCCCTTGCTCTATGTTGCATTTTGAATATTCACATATATTCACTTAGGGTTGTATTCTCTTCTAGAGAAGGTAAGTCTTGTGTGTAGCAATCGGGATTAGGTTGCTTAGATCACAAGCAAATTGGACTAGGTTCACTCATACCGGGATTAGGTAGGTGTGTGATTACTTCCGGGATTCGGTTGTAATCGTTTGCACATTTAGTGGATTCGAGGTTCGAGTGTGGCTTACTTACATAGCCCGTGGTTTTTCCCGTGAGGGTTTCCACGTAAAAATCAAGTGTTGATTTAATTTCCGCACCATATTACACTTGCTTGTTTATATTATCTTGAGGGTAAATTCGTAATTTTGACTAACACGAAAAATTGGGTAAAAAGCGTAAAATCTATTCACCCCCCCTCTAGATAGCTTTATACACACCGTGCTATATTTAGTTTCAGGGTGCACCTGTCTGTTGATTTAGCGATGAACCGGTTGAGCGAGGCGAGACATCCTATAAGTCTTTGCACATCCTTCAGTGTCTTTGGTGAAGCCATTTCTTCTAATGCTTTGATCTTTTCGGGGTTTACCTCGATACCTCGATTCCTCTTTGATGAACCTGAAAACCCAAGAACCTTCCCGACAATACTCCGAACACATATTTATTCAGGTTAAGCTTCATCTTGTCCTCAGGACGTCGAAAGTTTCCTTCAAATCTTCTGAGTGCTTTTCCGTTGTGACGCTCTTGGTCAGCATGTTGTCTCATAAACTTCCATGTTTCTCCCAATCTGTCGAGCGAATATCATGTTTACCAGCCTCTGATACATTGCCCCAACATTCTTCAATCCGAACGGCATTACCTTGTAGCAATATAATCCCTGATCTGTGGTGAAAGCCGTTTTTTCTTCATCCGCTTTATTCATCTGGATCTGATTGTATCTTGAGTAGGCATCCATGAAACTTAATAACTCGTGTCCCGCCGTAGCATCTACTAACTGGTCAATTCTTGGCAAAGGAAAGCTATCCTTCGGGCATGCTTTGTTTAGATCCGTGAAGTCCGCGCACATTCTCCATTGATTATTTTTCTTTTTGACTAACACCACATTAGCTACCCACTCCGGGTACTTAACTTCTCTTATTGATCCCGCAGAGAGCAACTTTTCTACCTCTTTCCTGATGGTTGTGCTTCTCTCTAAGTTGAACAACCGCCTTTTTTGCACTACCAATCGGAACTCAAGATTGATGGACAGGTAATGTGATATCACTTTAGCATCTATCTCGGGCATATCTTCATGACTCCATGCAAATATATCCTTGTAATCTCTCAACAGTCCGGTCAGTTTGGTTTTGATGTGTTCACATAGGTTTGCCCCTATTTTGACTGTCTTACTCGGCTCGTAAGGATCTAAAATCACATCTTCTGTCGATTCATCTTTTTTAGCTTCGGGCTCCTCTTTGGGGTCAAGTTCGAATTCCTTCGGTGTTTCTGCTTGCTCATCTGATCCCTTAGTGGTTTGCTCAGCCAACATTGCACACACTTTGTATACTTCCCTATCTTTGTAGACTGATAAGTTCGCCATTCATGCCATCTCTTGTGATCCTTTGACCACTCATACTCCATATTCTATTGGGAATTTTATCATTAAGGCATATGTGGCCGTCACTGCTTTAGCTTTATTTAAGAATGGTCGGCCTAACAGGGCATTATATGGCCAATTTTTCGTATCCACGACTACAAAATCAAGCAGCACTGTCTTCTGGCAAGGGGTTTTTCCAATTTTAACTGGGAGTTCCATTGTGCCGAGAGACCTTACTTCTACCCAGTCGAATCCTCGGAGCGAGGTATGAAAAGGTTGCAGGTCTCTTCTATCCAGCCTCAGTTGGTCATACACTTCTGCACTTAAAATATCTGCCGAGCTTCCATTGTCGATCAAGATTCGGTGGACTTCCCTATGACCAATCCGAGCACTAATGACCAGTGCATCATTTGGCCTGACATCCACACCGTGTGAGTCAGTTTCGGTGAATATAATCGGATCCCAGCCTTTCTTGATCCTTTTCGGGTCGGGCTCAAAGGAATTAACATCGAGGTCTCTTCGGCCTCCATTGCTTCCCGGATTTCCTAAGTCCTCTCTCTGTTGCTTTTACCAATTGCAGGTCCACTGAAAATGATGTTAATTGTTCCCTCATCTTCAGTTTTCTTTGGACTTTACTTCCTTCCTCGTCCTTCTTGCCGGCTATCTTTCTGTCCATCTGCTTTCTCGGTTTTCTTTAAGACAATATCTTTCAAATGTCCTTCTCTGATAAGGGTTTCGATGTGATCTCTGAGTTGGAAACACTTGGACGTCTCATGTTTGTTCTCTTTATGGAATCTACAATACTTAGTGGTGTTCCTCCGAGTGTAAAATGACTGCTTAGGAGGTTCCTTGGACATGTTTTTCTCTTCCAAGATTGCTAGCACTTCTTCTTGATCCTTCTTCAACGGGGTGTAGTTTGTGTATCTACCTTGGAATTTTTGGCGTGGCTGGTGTGTCTTTGGGTCATAGGCCCGACGACCGTCCCGACCATCCCAAGCTTTGTTCTTTTGCTTATCACCTTTTGTATTCTGTGTCTTGGGTGTATCTTTTGTTTTAAATCCTTTTGGACGCCCACCATGTACAAAATAACCCCCCGTCGTAATTTCTTCTTCTTCAGCTAAGGCATAACCCCCAGTCATATTCATCATATCAGCATAACTGGTCAGGCGAGCTCTCTTTAAATCAAAAGACAGTTGGCCATTTTGTAAGTTGTTGATGAACGCTACAATGATGGCTTCATCATTTGCGCTTCCAATCTCTGACACCTCTTGGCCAAACCTCCCCAAGTATTTCTTGAGCGACTCATCTTTCCCTTGTTTGAGCTGAGACAAGTGAGCTACCGACTTCTTTCTGTGTACATTCCCAAGGAACTACCTCGAGAAAGCTTTGCTCAATTCGCCGAAACTGCTTATGCTTGCTACTGGCAATCTGTCGAACCACCGAAAACCTAGGTCCCCGAGTGTCTACAGGAAATTTAGGCATAGTAGGGCATCGTTGTGGATGTACTAAGCCATGGCGCTCTTATATCTCCTGACGTGATCCTTTGAGTCGGTATTTTTTTTTAATTGCTCCACATGTGGCATCCTGAACCTTTCTAGGAAGGGCATTTTTAGAACTGCGTTGGTGAAAGAGCTGTCTGATTCATCATCTGATAGTTCATTACGTCCATAATGCATAACCAAAGCATCCATCTGCCAACGATTGTTTTGAACCTCCCGGGTCAAACTCTGTATGAGTATGTCCCTGTCTCCTTCCGGTTCTCCCATCGCGTTAAAATTCTAGCTGATGGTCAACTTATGCCTTCTTTCTTCAGGTTCCTGTTCCCTGATCTCTTGATTCATGCCATGCAATCGAACTATGCCCCTTTTGGCGCTTGTGATGACGGTATTGCTCACTTTCTCCTAAAGTCGATGACCGATCTCTCCGGTGAGTACGTCTCTTTGGTTGGTCCCGATTTTTCCTTGCTCGATCAGGGTCATACCTTTTGTCAGAATAGCCTTCCTCTCTATGTTCTCTACTGCTCAAGGCTTGTCTTTCGGACAATGTCTCAGGCCGATCTGTCGGGTCTCGACCCATCTTCAGAGGTGCGTCCGGTGTTGGGATAACTACTGCGGAACGCAATCTTCCTATATGCTGGTCTGGGGTAGGCAGATTATGGGGCGAGGTTAAACCCTCCGTAGTGGAAAGGTCAACTCCTTGCCTGGCCTGGCCTGGCCTGGCCTGGCCTGGCCGCATCAGATATGAGCTGCTGTAAAGACGCCCGAAACCGTTGCGTGATCTCCTCATTGGTTGGAGGGAAGAGTTGAATGCCAGCTATAGCCATTGATTGATTTGCGATTGTTAGAGTGACATCTACGGCATTAAGAGTAGTGTCATCCTCTAACTCATTATCTAACAGTCCTTGACTGTATCTGGAATCTCTGCCATCTCCTTCGCCAACCATTGTTTCATAAGGGTTCTCGAAATAAGTTGAAAAGGGTTTGAACGTCCTGTACACGCCCCCTTCTTCTAGCGCCAATTGTTGACGGTGATTTTTCCTCGATCAATCAGTCAACAGTTTGTTAATGGAAACCTGTAAATATGAATGAAAACAAAGGGTACAATAACAATCAATGATAAAAGACGCAAAATACGTGGTAAAAACTCTGATGATCGGAGAAAACATCCACGGGTTGTTGCCCTAGCAACACAGTCAAATCCACTATAATTATTATAAAAATACACACTCTGATCTCTCTAGCTGATTGTTTCGTGTCCCTCTCTTTTTGTTTTACAGGGGCATTTATACATGGTAATATTAGGGTTTTTAGGTACCGCTATGGCTTGGTGTCGTGGTCCGCAAGTTGCGGGATGCTGTGGAGTTCTTTTAGGACTTGTTTTCCTGTTTGATATTTTGCTACGTGCTTTTAGGTCCGCTGGATATGAATCTGCATAGGACTCTAATTTCCTTATATACGGAGGACCTGTTTGTTTCCTTTTTGGATTCTTAGTGGTTGTACCATAGTTACTCTGGGACTGCCAGTTGCTGATTTTGTTTTTGTACTAGAAAGGTGAAGGGTTTTAGTCAATCTTCTTCGTTGGCGACGAGTAGGTCCGAGTGGGTCTCATCGCCCGAATTGTCTCACTCAGCTCTAATTCTATTGCTTTAATTGGTGCCGAGTAACTCATTTTTGGGAGGTGTTATTCCCTTAGTTGACTTTTCTTTTGACTTTCTGCTTACGTGGCTATGCTGATTCTGCTTATTGCGATGACGTGTCCTCTATGACGATTTTTACCTATAACATCAGTCATTAACGCCAATTACCAATTAGTAAACTAAATTGAGAGCCAAGATAATTTATGATAAATCTATCAAAAAAGCATCTCAGAATCAAATATTAAACAATACATACCCAGGTTTAGATCTCATGCATAACTAAAAGAGCTTAAAAGGTTCTGGAACTATCCTGAATGGATTTCCCTAAAAACAAACCTACAATACAATTCAACACCCAAAAAAAAAAAAAAAAAAAAAAATCAATTCTAAAAACACAAATCACATGATAAATTGTTTTTTTTTTTTTTTTTTGGACATAAACGTGACTAAAACAAAACAGACAAACTAAGAAACAAAACAACTGGGAAAGTCATCTTTCCACATCTGAATCCTTCATTCTTTATAAAGGACAAAGCCACGGAGGCAAGGTTATGGGCCACCCCATTTGCATTGCAGGAAATAGCTTGGTATTTAAAACCCCAACCTCCTTGAATAAGAATCTTAACATCTTCGAGAACAAAACCAGCAACACTCCATTGGTAACTTTGATCATTCACTGCCAAATAACTTTAATAAAAGTATCCACCACATAACTCATGCACTCAAATTTGTTCTAGGACTGGTTCCCTCCTGAATTCATCAATTTCTGGATCCACCCTAAAATACAAGAAACTCAATTTAGTATCTTTTGAGATAATTCAATAAACTTTATTGTATCCCAAACTTAGAGGCTAAACTGAAATCACTTATCTGGTATATGTCCAATGCATATTTCTTCATCTATAACTTTATTTCTTCTTCCTTAAGTTATTCTTTCTTTTTCTCTCTAATTATTTCTCTCCGTTGAATCTTGGTCTCTCTCATCCTAATTCTCTCTCTCTCTCTCTCTCTCTCTCTCTCTCTCTCTCTCTCTCTCTCTCTCTCTCTCTCTCTCTCTCGAGATTTCTTCTTCTTTCTTTCTCTATTTCTGTTTTCTGTTTTGTTCGAATGACCCTTCCCTCTCTCCTCTTCAATTTTCTTTCTTTTATTTCCTTTTCTTATTTTATATTATTCTTCTTCTCCTTATCCAACCGCTTGCCACCTTCCTCTCTTCTTATTTTATTCTTATTTTATTGTCACCTCTCACCAACTTTTGACACCTCCAATTTTTATTTGATCAGAAACCACCGCTTGGACTTTTTTTTAAAAAAAAAATTACTACCTTTCACTATACGCACGTCCATTGTATAATCCACAAGTCATAAAGTTTCACACAAATCACATTTCCACCCCTATATAATTCCTTTTTCTTTTTCAACACATTATATACATAGAAAATTATATTTTCATCCCCAGTCCCATTTTTTTTTTTTTTTGGTATAAAAAAAAAAATAATAATCCTTACTATACAATCCTTGCTTTCTTACTATACAATCTTTGCTGTGTTACTATTACTAAAATCTATCTATTAAGTAATCCTACAAACTCGAAAAATTATGCTTGTCATTCGACGTTCAACGCAAATCTAAGGAACGCAACAATTAAAATCTTACTAAACCATGTCCATTTAATATATAAACTTGAAGGGTTGTAATTGTGATTTTACTTTCAAAGAAAATAAAATGAGAAACTTGAAGGATTGTAATTATAATTTTACTTTCAAAGAAAAAAAAAAGGGGGATGCTATAATTGTGACCGACCACTCTCTCTTTTTATATAGTTAATACTTAATAGAAAATAGATTTCATGTTTTTCAATTTTCTTTGTAAAAAAATAAGGGCTGCACATTTTTTTTTTTTTTATTATTGGAATACAACAACATATAATCATGTCCTGGATCTTTATTCTAATTAATAAGGGCTGCACATTTGGGCGTTTTATTTAATTTGAGGGTATATGAGTAATTTCCTATGACAGTGTGTTACAAATTATATGATTATCTACTCAAGTTTGGCAATGAAATGGTAAATTTTCTTACGGTAACCGGTGGACGGTGACTATAAAAAAAGAAAAGAAAAAAAGAACAGGTTTGAAGTAAATTTTGACAATTGATAACGTAGACTTTGAAAAAGAAAAGAAAATATAGTTGTTAATGCTCAATTTTTGCACACATTGACCAAAACTAAGAATACCTATACCAAGACTCCAAGAGACTTACCAAGTGAACCACAAAATGTGAGCAAGTCTTAAGTCTGTTTGGCTCTCCTGGAGGCTTAACAACATTAACTTCACCAGTATACTACTTTCAAAAAGTTTTTTTTTTTTTTTTTTTGTTGAGAAAACAAGTTTCTTATAGAGTTGTCGGAATCCGGTAGAGTATTGTCTTCAGGTGTTGAATCAATTCGTTAAGAGGGAAATCTGGTCGGGTACGTGATCACAGGCGGGGTTGCAGAGGATCATACTCCAGTTGTTATTAGAAACTTGTTATGAAGAGAGTTTAAACTAAAAATAGCATGTAATAATGATCTAGAGATATTGTAGGAGTAATGTAAAGATATATGATAAGATGTCGTCATGTAAAATCATTCCTCAAGATATATGTAAAGAGGCACCTTTTCTTATTGGCCATTCATTCCTTCTTTTTATCTTTTATAGTAAAGAAATTTCCTTCTCTCCTTGATCCTTATGCCTTTCACTGCCAACATGGTCGTTTCCTTCCAATTGGGTTGTGCTTGTGCATATACCTTCCTTGACACGTGGCAGTGCTTATAGGCTCATTTTGCCTATGTCAGCTCCGATCATTTTGGTGAGTTGTCCTTAGTACAGGAGGTGGCTGAGAGAGGGTCTGCCATCACCCTCCACTCATGCTCTCTCCACTCGAGAAAATCTTCAATCCATCAACTGAGTGGTGCATCCGGCCACTGATATGTTGACATATAAATGTATATCAAGTGAAAAATAAATAAATAAATATAATGGAACGAAAGAGAAAGAGATAAAATAATGATTTGAAAGTGTCAAAAGTAAATAAAAAGCCAACACATGCTTATGTAGTTATGTGTTAGTATATCGGTGACCAGGACCAACTGAGTGGTGCGCCCGGTGCATTAAAGATTTTCTTCTCTTTGCTAATAATAAACTTTGTCTTATAGCATGTTGATGTGTCACTTGATATTTTTGCGATCTTTTCTATAAGGAAACTTGATGGGCAAGTCTTTTCTCATTTGACTAATGGTCTCATACTTTGGTGGTTGGAGTGTTTAAGGGGAAGTTCTACCATTAAAGTTCAGCCTTAGTAGTTGTAAATATTTATCTCACATTTGGTCATAAAATCTCAAAGTGTCGGGAGCTCTCTCTCAAAAGTAGGAGCCAGCCCTCTTTCTAGATCCCGACAGTAGTTGTAATAATAATAATAATAATAATAATAATAATAATAATAAAAAGTCCTTCTCATTTGATACCTTGAGTCCAACTCATGCTCCCTCAAGGAGGCAAGTGGCTGTTTTTGGGTCGATAATTTTATCATTAACGACAGTTAATATTTGTCATGTAACTCAATTATCTTTTTTGACTTTTAGAAGACTTGAACCAAAAAAATAACCTTAGAATGTTTTTTCCTTGATGCAAAGCAAAGTCATCCACATCATACAATATGCCAATTCAAAATGTCACAGTGTTTCTGGAATATTTGTAGATTAAGATATAAGAACTACGTAATATAATGAAGTGTCTAAACTGCTGAAGCCAGAAACGAATCTTTAATAGATCATAGACATAGACACATAACCAATTGTAGGAAGCAGAATATGATATTGAACATTTGTTGATTGCAATCAAATAACTGTATAATATCATTACTGCCCCAATAAATCTATGATCATGAAATATCTAAAATCTAAATGAAATATCAAAAAAAAAAATAATGCAAAGCAGTATATTATATCATCACTTTTGTTCTTTTAAGTAGAGAAAGTAAAAGTGGGGATCCAGTTCCTGGTCCTGTAAAGTTTTATAATTAGATTGAAAGAGAATAACCCAGTTGATGAATCCAGAGAGTAAGCATTATTGTATCTGTTTAAAAAAAAAAAAAAAAAAAAACCCAGTTCTCTTTACTAATCAATAATCATCAATGGATGATGGATTGACAACTTGATCAAATCATTGAGACATTGACCTCTGCAAAAAGATGCTCAAAGCTTGAGAAACTTTTTTTTCATGAGGATGTATCTGTCAGCTATGGAATGGAAGAGTCCACTACCCACCAATCTGCAAGATTGATGTGGACAATCATGGTTTTATAAGGTTTTACGACATAAATTAATATGGGAATATTCAAAAATTCAAAAGCGACGGCTATATATATTTTTCATGAGCAAACAAATCCCTCAATGGATGTGGATTCTGCAAGTATTATTGAAGAGAGATGGCCCTCTTTTTAAATAGAGAATAAAGAAGTTGGTGCATTATTATCTAAGGTTTTTGTGTGTGGAATATGCACCGTGTCTGGTAAAAAAAAGAAATGGTGATTAGGATTCCTTCTTATCAAACCAAGGGTCAACACGCAAGCATCTTAATTTGCTTAAGTGGAGTTGAATATGTTTGTCATGTCAGCAAATGACAATAGTCAGCAGAAGGCCATCTTCATGGTATATTCTGATACAAAAATATGCTATTCTCAACTTTCCTTCTGTGCCCAAACGGGGGTTCAATTTTTCTCTAGTAGGCATATTTATAGCATATTAATACACATTATCCCACTTTTGCCATATGTATTATTATGGTTGAAGTTATGTTGCTTATATAGTAAAAGTGTGGTGAAATATATTATGACCAGTTTGGTATTGCTTTTGAGAAGTTAAATCAGCTTTTTTATATAATTTTGACATAAGATGGTGTTTGGTAAGACTTCCAAAAGTGATTGATTGATGGGGTATTTACAATTTGGTCCCAATCTAATTGGGAAACATCACTTTTTTATTCCTTAATTGAAATTTCATCAATTTGGTCCTTACATAATTGAAAATCAATCAAATTAGTCATATAGTTAGTCAAAATAACGATAGGACTAATTTGATTGATTTTCAATTATGTAAGGACTAAATTGATGAAATTTCAATTAAGGAGTAAAAAAGTGACGTTTCTCAATTAGATTGGGACCTAATTATAAATACCCCTTATTATTAGATATGCTTGCATTAAATGATACTATATTTTTAATTTTTTTTTTTTCTTATAACATAAAAAATAGTTACTTTTATTATGGCCGCGACACATGGTATACAATAAATGATACTATATTCTTAAGAATTTTTTTAAGAATTTTTTCCATATTCTAATATGTCTAATTATACAACATAACATATAATACTAATAATATTTATTAAATATATATATATAATAATCTTATATTTCCAATTTTATATATATATATATATATATATATATATATATATATATATATATAGGGTTCAAAAAATTGTTGTCACTATTTGGGGCGCTTTTTGTAAAACAGGCACCACATTACTAATTTAAGTTTAAAAGGCACATATTTAGGTGATCAGACAAAAATACCCATTTTTGTCACTTTGTGTCTTTTTCAAACGTTTAGAGAAAACCTTTTAAAACTTTTTTGTGCATTTTCAAGCTTTTTTACATTGTTCGAGCCTTTTAAACAGTTATCCGAGCCATTTTGAACATTTATCGAGCCTTTTTGAACTTTTGTCGAGCATTTTTGTACATGAATCAAGCCTTTTTGTACAATAATCGTGCATTTTTGTACAGTAATAGTGCATTTTTGTACTGCAATCGTGCATTTTTTAACCGTATCGTAATCGTGCCTTTTTGTACATAAATCGAGCCTTTTTGTACAGTAATCGTGCCTTTTTGTACTACAATCGTGCCTTTTTAAACCTTTATGAATCGAGCCTTTTTTGTACAGTAATCAAGCCTTTTTGTACATGAATCAAGCCTTTTTGTACATGAATCGAGCCTTTTTGTACAGTAATCGTGCATTTTTGTACTACAATCGTGCCTTTTTGAACATTTATGAATCGAGCCTTTTTGTACATGAATGGAGCCTTTTTGTACAGTAATCATGCCTTTTTGTACAGTAATCGAGCCTTTTTGAACCTTTATTTCGAGCCTTTTTGAACAGTAATCGTGCCTTTTTGTAATACAATCGTGCATTTTTTAACCTTTATGAATCGAGCCTTTTTGTATATGAATCGAGCCTTTTTATACAGTAATCGTGCCTTTTTATACTGTAATCGTGCCTTTTTGAATCTTTATTTGAGCCTTTTTGAACTGCACACGAGCCTTTTAGAATGTTACCCGAGCCTTTTCAAGGAAAATTCATAGGTTAATCGGTTTAATACACAATTCGAGTCTTTTAATGAAGTGTTCGAGCCTTTTCATACACTACCCGAGCCTTTTCACAACCATACTCAGATCGACAAATCAAACCAAAACCAAAAAAATCTCTGGGGGCGCTGCCCCCCTACCCCTCGCAAGCTGATCGGGCAGCTTGACCACCAAAAAGCTCAGCGGGGAGCTCGACCCCCGAATGCGTCTGCGTAGCGCCACAAAACTAATTATCCAATGAAGATGTATTGATAATGTTATGATGTTTAACCTCCATTGGAGGTCTGTTATAGAGAAACATAAAGAATAAAACTCAAAAAACTTCAAAGTAAGAAAGAGAATGTGTAAAGTACGGGCAATTTTGGTAGTTCACCATAATAGGTGCCTTTTAAATTTAACTTATTAAAGCAGTGACTTTGTCACCACATCAGTTTAAAAAGGTGACATTTTCCACCAATTCCACTATATATATATATATATATATATATATATATATATATATATATAAAATAATCTAAACTTCTGAAATTCACAAAGTCAACAACATACGCATTAAATGATACTATTAATAATAATCATATATATAATAACGATCATTTTTTTATTTTTTTAAAATTCCCCATATTCTAATATATCTAATTATACAATATAACAATAATAATAATTAAAATATATATATAATAATAATCATATATTTCCAGTTTCTAATATATATAATAGTCACAACTTTTAGATTTCACAAAGGCAACAACATACGTATTAAATGATACTATTAATAATAAGCATATATATAATAACGATCATATTAAATTTTTTTTTTAAATTCCCATATTCTAATATATCTAATTATACAATATAACATTTACTAATAATATTTATTAAATAATTATATGTAATAAAAATAACTACTTTTACTATGGTCACGACACGTGGTATGTAATAAATGATACTATTTAAAAAAAATCATATAACTTATAATTATAAAGGGTTTTTACAATTTGGACCCAATCTAATTGGAAAAAGTCACTTTTTTACTCCTTAATTGAAATTTCATCAATTTGATCCTTACATAATTGAAAATCAATCAAATTAGTCATACCATTAGTCAAAACCGTTACTTTGACTAACGGTAGAACTAATTTGATTGATTTTCAATTATGTAAGGACCAAATTGATGAAATTTCAATTAAGGAGTAAAAAAGTGACGTTTCCCAATTAGCTTGTGACCAAATTGTAAATACCCCTTGATTGATAATTTGGTAAGTTTTTACGGTGATTTTGAGAAATATGTGGAGAATTACTTTTTAAAAATGATTATGGAATAATCTATTTCAACATTTAATGAATCTTTTAAAATATCAATATTATCCTTATAAAATCAAATTAAAATCATTTATATACCTTATTTCATCTAAAAATTAAAGATTCTAATTAAATATTGATTTGATTTATAAAATCTTTTTAAAATATTTTCATTTTTCTTTTGAATTTTTTTTTCCAATTTAACTATTCTACTTAAATATTGATTTAATATAAAATAATTAATGAAAAAAAATGAAATAATACTCTAAAATCATGTATATTTTAGTTATCGTAACTAAGAGCATCTCCAATGCTACGCTAAATTATTGTGCAAATGCTATAATTTATCACAGAGTACAAAAATCATACTCCAATGCATTGCTAAATGATGTGCCAAATTTGATATATGCTATATTGTGTGCCAAATTTGACACACAATATAGTATATGCCAAATTTAGCACAACAATAGATGCTCCTTTTTTAATTACAAAAATGTCATTATATATATATTTAAAATAATTTAATCAAAATATATTTCATCTCAACTATTCTTTAGTAATTCAATGAAAGTATTAATGGTAAGTATTGACTTTTATAATTTTAATTAATAAAATAATAAAAATAACATTTTAAATAAAACCGTAACACAATTCTAAATTGTTCTGTTAAATATAGTATTTTACCCTTTTTTGTGCCTAATTTGAAATGACTCATACATTAGAGATGGTCTAATGTCAGCACTTTTGAAATAAAATTATCAAACATATATATACTATTTTTGAGCTATACAGTGGTTTTAAAAGTATAATTAACCAAACATCTACTGATTAACTTCACAGCTAATTATTCCTTCAGCACGGCTAATAGTGGTTATTATAAAAGTTACAGCAATACCAAACTATCCCTTAGTATGCTATAAATATACCTATATTGTGTGCCTATGAAAGAATAACTGCATGGGTTTAAGGCTGCAATTTAATAGGTTCCTTCCTTACAGCAATAACTTTTTATTTGTGAGACAAAAGTATGATAAAAGACAAAATTTTCTATAACATCTCCTGTAGTTAAGCATTAAAAATTGGAATTATTTAAAAATTCGTGCATATCCTTATTCAAGATAGTAGACTTAAAAGGTTACGCGGATAGGAAATGTCACAACAATATTATTTAAACATCTAACATGCCCCTCACGTGTAAGATTAATGGGCTAACCATGTGGCTCAAATCCAAACACATATTCAAACTAAGGACTTCTGTGTCGAACCAAGTTCTGATACTATATCATTAACCAACAGACCAGAAAGTTTAAGCCAATAGGAAATAACCCAACTTGTATTAACGGATGCAGAAGTTCGAGAATCAAATTTGTCAATATTTATGGCTGAAGAACAGTCTAGTAGCATGCCTTTTGGCATGCCTTGAACTTGATGCAAGAAGTTGAGGAACGGCTTGTAGCATGCCTTGATATATATTTGATACAAGAGGTTGTTGGTTGGCAGGAAAACAGTTCACCGGTGCCCCAAATAAATTAATGATAATCATCCATTAGGATTATATATTATATACACACAGTTTGATAGGTAACAAACGAATATGATTCTTGCATTGAAGCTTAGTTTACAGTATTCAATTTACGGTGGAAAGGAGCCCACCTCCACTGAACCACTTTCCAGATAACTAGAATACCAGGTTCCATTCCCATTCGGCGGCGTCAAGTCGCCACAATCCCTTATGCCAGTTCAACTGCTGAAAAGATTCCCCTTTTAATGAAAATAATTATATAACAAAGGGGAGGTTTTGCTAGCTATACCTCCTCTAACTTTAAACATACACAATAGTTCTAACAACACATGAGCTCAGCCCTGGTCTGGTCTAGTCTCTTATCGGTATATCTACATGCATATACAGATAAATTAATCAATGGGGAGAAGCGAAGAGTGGCCATGGCTATATGAATCTTCAAATGCCTTTTGAATTATTGCTAGAAAAGGAATCCAAAGGAAGAACAGAATATGGCAATGGATGTGCATTATAAAGAATTGATTCCAAGTGAAATGTTTCTCATGTTCCTAAACTTTTTACTGTCCCATGTGCACCGGGACTACATGAGCCTACTCTGGGAAAGTGTATTGGCAAGTTGGATATCCAAGTAAGTGTGCAATGTATACACACGCACGTGTGCATCCATGTCAGCCTTCACACAGGACCAATCTGAGCAAGGAATGGGAGAGAAAATTTGAGAGCTAGCTACCTTGCAAATAACACTTCCCCCAATACCACCTCACCTTACTTGAAATGGATATGTAGAAGAGAATAATACTTCAAAGTGTTTCTTTTCCAATAATGCTAGGGGAATCATATAAAGAGGGGGCATGATTGGAATTTTAATAGCAAAAATGTATGCTCATTCAATCATCCTCTAACTATTGCATGGCTACTTACTCTTCCCAAGAACAGTAGTTAAAGAAGATGAAAAAGAGAGGAGGTTTATCTAAATGTCTCACAATTTTCTACCTTTGGAATCACATCTTAAGGAAACACCATCTGAAAAAAGGCAAAAAAAAAAAAAAAAATTGTTAGAACATCACTGGCCCCACACCAGTAGCCTAAGCAAGTATATAAACCCTCTGAACCCAAACACTAAAATCACCAACTGCATTCACAAGTTGTTCTCTCCACTACACTACTTACCAGTGCTATATTTTCTTTGAAAGCCTTTCTTAAGGTGAGAATCTCCATTCATGTTCATTAATTTTATTTCTCTGAAATTCATAGCAGTACTCAAAACTCCTTTAACCCAATAATTACAGTTTTAAATCCCAGTTTAGGAGGACATTCTAACCATAAATTGCACTAGTTCTTGTTGTCAAAATAACAATGAATTCAAGAGCATGGTTACAGAATTTGCTTTCCTAGATGGCAGAAACAATCTGTTATGAGCTTGAAATGCAATTTTAGCTGTTTTTTTTTTTCCTTATGTTTCTAATTACTAAACAAACACACGCACTTGGGAAACTTCGAGATTTCATTAAGTTCCATACACAAAAAATAAGTATTTTATCATTGGTTTGCCAGTTTATGATTGATATCCAGTATAATAGTTTATGATTTTATCATTGGTTTGTCAGGATAAAAGAATGAGCTGGACAGGAGGAGATTGGATGTGTGATGCATGCCAGCACCAGAATTTTAAGAAGAGGGATGCATGCCAACGTTGTGGGTATCCTAAGTTTGGTGGCCCTGATGTAGCAACCTACTTATACAACAGGACAGAGGTCCTTGCTGGAGACTGGTATTGCACATCTACGAACTGTGGAGCTCATAATTATGCCAGCCGACCAAGCTGCTATGTATGTGGTGCATTGAAAAATGATAATGGATCTGATGGCAGCTATCCAGCCGGCTGGAAAAAGGGAGACTGGATTTGCAACATGTGAGTTCACATTCTTATGTACTCTCTAACTTATAATTCCACATAGCAACCTACATTATTTCACCATGTCAAAATTTATTTCACTATTTTTTTTTCCTTAACAAGGATTTTTCGTTCAAATACTATAAAAATTAAGTACATATGACCATCCTAGAAGGAAATATCCTACTTGTATCACTGTTGTACTCCAATTCCCACTGAGTTTCTTATGTTTTCCTATATTATGTACATTCTTCATCCCCACAAAATTAAAGACCGTTTTGTTTCCATGACCAGTTCCTTGTTGATTGTTCTGTATATTAATTATAATGATTATATGGGTTGTGCATTGTTCTAGTAATAGTAATATAAACAAAGTTTTTCAGAAACCAGTCTTCATATTTCATCATGTATAGTTTTTTAATACAACAGTGGTAAAGATACTTATGTTTGCTTTTCTTTCTAACAGAATGGGATGTGGAGTTCACAACTATGCTAGCAGGATGGAGTGCTATAAATGCAAAACACCAAAAGAATATTGTAAGAAATCTTAATGTGAATAAAGTGGTTCAGTATATGATCCTTAAGAATATTATCCAATCTCAGTTTTGTAATACTATTTTTTTCCCTTTCTTTTGTTTCTTTCTACCTCCAGGTGGTGCAACGTAGGAAAAAGATATTAGGAAGACTGGGCTCACTCTCATCATATCTGAATTCTGATCCCTCCACAAATTCCACTTTTTCTTTACTCTTATACGGATGAAGATAATAACTATTAGGTTGATCATGGTTGAAGGCCCTTTTACTCAAGCTTACCGTGTGTATTGGGAAGGGTTTCTGGCTTTATTATATGGTGCATAGGATTGTTCTAACATGAAGCTTTTGAAATTTCTTGTTATTTTTTCTTTTCTTAAATAATGGAGATACTATGTTTTCCAGTTCCCATCAATCTCTCTCTCTCTCTCTCTCTCTCTCTCTCTCTCTCTGAATGTGTGTGGGGGACATCATAATTCAATAGTTTTTTAGTCTCTCTCTCTCTCTCTCTCTCTCTCTAGCTCTCTGAATGTGTGTGGGGACATCATAATTCAATAGTTTTTTAGGTGGTCCAACTTCCAAGGAATGATAGGCAGAAGTT
The DNA here is from genome assembly GCA_030490815.1 of Acer saccharum. Taxonomy (NCBI): domain Eukaryota; kingdom Viridiplantae; phylum Streptophyta; class Magnoliopsida; order Sapindales; family Sapindaceae; genus Acer; species Acer saccharum. Next base: position 31,909,395 of record CM059871.1, read on the forward strand.
GCTAAGATCAATAGAGAAAGAAATCCAAGATTTAATAATGGACCACCACCAGAGCTTTGGACACAACCAATGCAAAGGAAAACTTGTAAAATTTACGAGCAAAAACTCAGGCATGATATTCAAGGAATCACAATGAGTAGTTCACTTCAAAAGACAGGCTTTCTCTCAGAGCAATAATTTATGATCCCTTTAAGCATCAAATCTCAAAGAAATATATAATTATGAAGATAAGAACCAGATGCTCTGCTTTAAAAGCATATACGCAATACCAGGTTCAAAGTGAGTCAAATTATGTAACTTTTTTCCCTTGCTTTTGTCTTTGATTTCAAAGACTCAGAGCATTGAAGTTTAATCTTGATTTACCTCACGAAACACCTATTGATATGAGTTACAACGTGAATCCATCCTATACAGGGATGATAATCATGTTTTACTACAAGGAAAGGTGTACAGTAACTCACTAAGGTCAGAACTTCATGAGAACTTTTTACGTTACACTCATTGACTTAACATGGTAGTTGAATAAGGATTATCTTGTTTGGGATCTCACACGATTTTTTGCGCAACATCCTGGTTTTGTAGCATTACAAAACTGTTTATCGCATTTTATAAAATATTCTGCAACTGAAAATTTCTAGGTACTTGAGTATGTGTACATTGCCTCAATGGATAAGTTGTTGGTCAAGAGGCAACTACAATAAATGTTAGTGTCTCCTCCCTACACTTCATTAACAAGCTTTTAAGAGATTCTTGGTTACTTTATGTTTGTAGATATTAGGCAGGTGACCCATTTCAACTGAACCAATTCCCTGGCAATCATTTTGAGGTCCAGAGTGCAGGAATAGGTGTCTAATTAAGAAGCTTATTATGTATAGTTGTTATACAGAGATCCCCCCATGGCATTGTAAAGCCACGAACTTAACTCATGGTAACATAAATTGTGTGAAGTCACCATTCAAGCAAAGTTATGTTCATCACTTAAGGCATGTTTTTAACTCCAAAGGTAATGAAATTTAAAGTGAAACCAAATAAATTTAAGGAACAAATCAACAACAAAAAGGTTTTAAGAGCAATATTTACCTCTAAAACTTGTGAAGAATAAGTGTGGCTGCACAATGTAGCAAGATGAGTGGCTGTCCAAGTCTTGAACAATGATATTATTTATGAAACCAAGTAGTGGATAATCCTCTAGTGATTTTGAATGTCCAAGCTAAGATTTCAACTTTGAGTTGTTGAAATTAAATGAAAATTGAGGATTTGTAGAGTGAGAAAGAGAATAAAGATGGAAAAAGACGCACATTCAGTCGGACAATGTCTCACATTTTATTGTCCCAATATAAATGGGTAGACAATAATCATTTTATTAAGAACTTTCCCACAATCGTAACTAACATTAAGGTTTAGTTTATGTTGACCAATAATAAGACCATGATGCTCTTAAAGATATGATAAAATAGAGACAGAAGACAGAAAAATAAAAAAATTGGAAATGCATATAAATATAAGTATGGAAAGATCTCACTGTTATTGGATAGATATCCAGGTGGAGACCTATTCATGGATCTCCACAAGAAATGGGTGCCGCCGTGCAAAAGAGATCCCAATCACTTTTCCATCTCCAAAATCATCGTCTCCTCCACCTGTCCAAGAAATGCAAACCTATCAAAACATCAATAGCATTACCCAACTTCAGTTTCATTCCAAAACAGCATCACTGGAAAAGGTGAAATTAAAGGATGATAGTCTTACCTCCCTTAAAAACAATGATTTGTATTCAGATTTAAATTACCCATTAAACAATCTACTACTCATCACTTGCCCAGTTCCTCTGCGAAAAATAAAACAAAGACGATAAGAATATAGTAGTAGGGCATCAGTTCTCTAAGGTGATATTCAGATGCAAATTACCCATTAAAAATGAGATACATCACTTGTCCAACACTAAAACATAATCAACCCAGATAAAGAAAACTTTTTTTCTTTTTCTTTTTTTTTTTTTTTGAAAAATCGTTATGTATGAAGAGAGGGTAAAATAAGCGATCAGAAACTGTCGGGTTTCAAGATTACATCACAGTGTATCTCAGTGGATTGACAGAACATTGAATTTCTTAGGGATTTAAGAACAGTTTTGAAACCCAATTACCCAAAGTGTACCCCTGCCACTTTTAATCACAAGGGCCTACCTGTTGTTGATGCTCTGACGAGTCTTCTTGGATTTCCTAGCATCCACATTTTTGCAGCCTTGCAGGTGCGGCACTCTAGTCACCTTCTTTTAATTTTAAAAATATACATATATAAGTATTTTATAATATTAAAAAAAATTAAAAAAATTAAAAAGGCATATTTGGTAAATTAGGGAGTGTACTCACATAAAATAATCTTTAAAAAAATTTAATGGATTAAATACAAAAAAAGGGGTGTATATAAAAATTTTAAGTGGCAAAAATCACTGCTTTTTTCAATTGATTAATCTTTCCATGGCCTACCCAAATGTAGGACGGTTTTGGGTGTTGTCTTATTTTATTAATTTGAGTCTTTGTTTCTTGTTTAACAAGTTTATTTATTTTAGTTTGATTAGGAATTAAATTTAGGTTTTGAAAATAAATCAAACTTACCTTTTAGGTAAGATTTGATCTTTGTTTTTCAGTCAAGTTAGGAATCATGAATCTTAGAAGATTATGATTAGTTTTTATCTTTTCCTGTTTTAGTCTTTTTAGGAATGTCGTATTCGAATCGTATTAGGGTTAGTTTATTATAAATAGTCTTATTATTTCCAATTATTGTAACTTTTTTCATAATCAATAAAATCGTTCTTTGGAACACTTATCTGTCGTGGATTCGACATGCTCTTTGAGGATTCAAAAGCGCCATTTTCTAACGTAGATTAGGGAATGATGGCCCCGACATGGCGATCCTTGCTTGGGTAACTACCAATCGCTGCGTCAAGGTTCATATGAGTGTGCCTTAGGGTTCGACAAAGTAATCATTCTTATTTTTGTCATACCCCGCTACGTCAATTGGTATCAGAGCTACCAAGTCTACCTTTGTGCTAGGCTCAGCGTCTACGTATCACAACCAACTACCTTCCTAAACACCATATTCACCTTCCATATTTCCCCATAAAAAATAAAATAAAAAATCAAAAAATCGAAAAAAAAAAAAAAAAAAAAAAAGGTGTGTGATAGTTCAAAGAATTCACAATCAGCCCCAAAGACAGCCGTGCATTCTCACCCAACAAAGTCGCACGCACCTGAAGCTGCAAGTGAATTTATATTTCGTAAGCAGTTCTCAAGGTTAAATTTTTGGTACGTTTTTTTTTCGGACTTTGATTTCAGTTCTCAATGGGTTTCAAAGGTTCACTTGGTTACAATAATTATTTTTCGAGCTATAATGATTATCAACCAAGACTTCGATTTTTTTCTGGACATATGAAAACTGAAGAATTTATTAATTGGTTGGAAGCAGTGTTCTAGTTTGCGGCCGCCTAGGCCGATTAGTCGGTCCTCCAAGGCTAGTCGGTCGGAAAACGCCACGATTTTGTGGAAATCGGACCTTTTCCTCGCTGGGCGCGTAATCGGGTACGAGGCCGCTTAATCGGACACGTGGCCGCGTAATCGAGCTAGGCGCCGTTCTTCTGCACCGGAAATTAGCTGGAATAAGGCGTGGGATCGCCGTTTCCGACGACTGAAACAACTGGAGCTCGGTCGGCAATGGAGGCGAGCGAGAGGTTGAAGGTGAAGTTGAGAAGGTGGGGTGCATTTAGTAATGGGCTGGGGTGTAGGCAGGAAATAAGGTGACCAACGTTGGGCTTGTGTTTGGGCCTCGCAGCTGGTTGCCCACTTGCCCCTATTTAATGAAACGTTGCGTTTCATCATTAGTGTAGGAGCTCTTATTTGCGTGGAAATTTACGAAACGCCCCCTGATCTCTTATAAAATCACAATATCTTCAATATTTCTTCAATCATTACACTTATACCCCTAATTAACCAATATTACTCCAACTTTTATTGGGTCAATTGGGTCAATTGAGGCTTATTGGGTCAATTGCAACATTGGGCCTAGGCTTAGTGGGTTTTCTTTGAATTTGATATGTGGAATTTGTTTATAATTGAGTTTTCCGATTAATCCCCGATTAATCGACCTAGGCGCTAGGCGCTGGGTCTCCGCCCGACTAGTGCATAACGCTTACTAGAACACTGGTTGGAAGAAGTTGAAGAATATTTTGACTATCGTAGAATCACAGAAAGTCTGAAAGTTTTATGTGTAGAAGATTGTTTGAAAAACGATGCATTAATTTGGTGGGAAGACTTTCAAAAAGATCGAAAAAGATTTGGAATGGATAGGATCCAATCATGGCCTATTATGAAATAAGTAATGCAGGAGGAATATCTTCCAGATGATTATTTTGAAGATTTTTGTTATGTAGAAAATATAGTTGAAGATATTTCTTATGAAGTGGAAACTGTCGAAGGAATTGAAGATGATCAACTGATCTTAGAAGTTGAAGATTGTGATCTAACCGTAGTTGAAGCACAACTGGAAGCTAAATCAATTTCCATTGAAAAAGTTTCCGAAGGTGGCAACTTATTTGAAAATCCACACAATTTTTTCAGGGGTAATTTGAAGATTGCTTCTCTTCAGTCGGATTTTGAAGATCCAACATTGTTCCTACCATCTGAAGAAAGTTCATTCAAGTCGGTAATTGACAAGGTGGTACATCTCAAGTATTATCCACCTAAACGAAACCTTGCCAAACTCAATGATGAGTTTTTTTTAAGAGGAGGAGAATACTATGTGGGATGGGAAAAGCTAGTAGCGAGGAATCGATGTTGTCCAAACCTCCGCAGGTGTCCAGCGGCCCAAGCTACGACCGATAGGAATCGCCAATGGCAAATAGCTTGGGCATCTTCTACATTTCATTGGAGGATTACTGTGGTGCCATTATGGATCTGGGATGGACTACGGAGAGATTTTTCGATAGGGTCTACCACTCCCACAAGACGAATAGGGGTTTTCTTTGTTTACTTATCAATCCTTGTACTTTAACCGAACTTGAGGTCGAGTTCTTTTTTAAGAAGGGGTGACTGATGTAGGATGGTTTTGGGTGTTGTCTTATTTTATTAATTTGGGTCTTTGTTTCTTGTTTAGCAAGTTTATTTATTTTGGTTTAATTAGGAATTAAATTTAGATTTTGGAAATAAATCAAACTTACCTTTTAGGTAAGATTTGATCTTTGTTTTTCAGTCAAATTAGGAATCATGAATTCGTCAAAGCCATAGCTTGCTGCTCGCTTGCTGTCTACTAAACGAGCCTTCACTGTCCGCCCGGCCCCCATCTTGAATCTTAAGTAAAGTGAAGTCAAATCAATGAAGTGAACAGCCCAACCTCTGAAGCTTTTCCAAAAGCTTCTACTTGTTTTGAAGCTTTTCTTCCCAACAATCGACTTGCAACTATAGAAAAGTTTCTCTTTGATAGCGGTCATAGGGGGGTTCAGAAAGGATCTGATCGGAATCTTAGAAGATTATGATTAGTTTTTATCTTTTTCTGTTTTAGTTTTTTAGAAATGTCGTATTCGAGTCGTATTAGGGTTAGTTTATTATAAATAGTCTTATTATTTCCAATGATTGTAACTTTTTTCATAATCAATAAAGTCGTTCTTTGGAACACTTATCTATCGTGGATTCGACATGCTCTTTGAGGATTCGAGAGCGCCATTTTCTAACGTAGATTAGGGAATGATGGCCCATGCATGGCGATCCTTGCTTGGGTAACTACCGATCGCTGCATCAAGGTTCATATGACTGTGCCTCAGGGTTCGACATAGTGATCATTCTTATTTTCGACATACCCCGCTACGTCATTTTTTCAATTGATTAATCTTTCCATGGCCCGCCCAATGTATGGTTTGATGTCAAAAGGCACTCATTCAAAATCAAGTTGATGTAATTATCAAGTGAGGGATTTCGGATATAATGAAGTTTTCGGGATCTCTTTTGTCAATCCAACGGCCAATATAAAGAGTAGACAAAAATGATGAAAAGGAAGAAGGAATATGTGAGGTCATGGGATGATGTGAGAGAGAGGAAGGAGTGATGTAAAGTGGGTCCCAGTTTATTTGTTTTTTTTTAAACATGTATCGTACCATTTTTTTATTCAATCCGACGGTTAAAAGGAGATCCTAGAAATTTTATATTTCCAAGATATCTCATATATATATATATATATATATATATATATATATATATACAGAAATTCTATTATCAATTCGAACTGACAAAAGTTATATCAGTTCATTGCATGTGGGCCACTGGATTTAAATACTTTGACTTGGCTGTATGCACTTGTCAGTCAAAGTATTTAAATCTAGTGGCCCACATACAAGGAAATGATATAACTTTTGTCAGTTCGAACTGATAATAGAAAGACCGTATATATATAATATATATAGTTTTTATATTATTCGAATTTATATAAAATATATCAGTTCCTTGCATGCGAGCAAATGGATTTAAATGATTTGACTTGGCTGTATGCACTTATCAATGCATTTTTTAAATCCAATGGCTCATATACAAAAAAACTGATATATTTATATATCAGTTCGAACCAATAATAGAAATACTATATATATATATATATATATTCAATATCTCCTCATCACCTTTTAATGAAAGCTCTTGGATTAATCCAATGACTGTTATTAAAAGAAATATCATTTTCTTTTTTTATTTTATAAAAGAAAAAAAGTTTAGGGCCCGTCCTGCAAGCCGTTTTTTGTTTTTGTTTTTCGAAAAGAAAAATGAAAATGAAAACAGTGTTTTTGGTTTCACTTTTAAATTCCAAATACGCGTCTGGTAGCATTTACTGGAATCCGTATTTTGAAAATAAAAACGGAAAAAACGCGTCTGGTAGGATAAATCGAAAACTTTCGAAAATTGAAATTAATATAAACAAATTAATTAAAATAATTAACCATTTTTTAAATATAATTAATAAATTAACACAAAACCTTTATCAGTGGAAGAGGAAGAAAAAGAAGAAGAAGAGGAAGAGGAAGAGGAGGAGGAGGAGGAGGAGGAGGAGGAGGAGGACCAGATCGGCGACGGCAAGAGGGATCGGCGGCAATCGGCGATCGGCGAAGGAGGAAAAGGAAGAAGAAGAAGAGATCGGTCGCCGATCGTGAGCGAAGGAGGAAGAGGAAGAGGAAGAAGAAGAAGAAGAAGAAGAAGAGGAAGAAGAGGAAGATGGCAGTGATCGGCAGAGGAGGAAGACGAAGAAGAAGAAGAAGAAGGAGATGGAGCGATCGACGGAGGAAGAGGAGGAAGAAGAGGAAGAGGAAGAGGAAGAAGAAGACGGCAGCAGCGACCGGCGACCGGCGGAAGGCAGCTGCGAGCGACGACCGGCGGCAGGCAGTGACGATCGGCGGCAAGGAGGAGGAGAAAGAAGGTGAAGAAGAAAGAAGATGAAGATCCAGTTCGTCTGGTCCAAGAGAAAAAATATATATATATATATTTTTTTGTTAATTTTTTTGAAATTGTATTTGAAATACAAAAAACAACTTTTTTTTGTTTTTCAAAATTTCCACTTTTAACACTTGACTTTGTTTTTGTTTTTGTTTTTATTTCTGAAAATAAAATAAAAAACGGTTTACATGACACGAATTCGAAATCATTTTTAGAAAATAAAAACAAAAACAGCTGAAAACGGCCTGCAGAACGGGGGCTTATCCTTTTTATTTTATAAAATAAGAGTAATGCTAGATATCCCAAAAATTTTTTCCAAATTCTGTCTCAAATGATGTGGTACGTGAAGTGTCAACATCACATTAGTCACCACATAACCTCATGATTTATAAGATGTTAACACCTCACGTGCCACATTATTTGGGATAGAATTTGGATAAAAAAAAAAAATTGAAACATCTAGCATTAGTCATAAAATAATCTTTAAAAAATTTTAATGGATTAAATACAAAAGGGGTGTATGTAAAACTTTTAAGCGGTGCAAATATCGCTTCTCTTTTTCAATTGATTAATCTTTCCATGGCCTGCCCAATGTTATGGTTTGATGTCAAAAGGCACTCATTCAAAATCGAGTTGATGTAATTATCAAGCGAGAGATTCCAGATATATTGAAATTTTTCTCTTCAAAAAAAAAAAAAAAAAAAGATATATTGAAATTTTCGGGATCTCTTTTGTTAATCCAACGGCCAATATAAAAAGTAGACAAAAATGTTGAAAAGGAAGAACGAATATGTGAGGTCATGGGATGATGTGAGAGAGAGAGGGGAAGAGGTGATGTAAAGTAGGTCCCAATTTATTTGTTTTTTTAAAACATGTATCATGCCATTTTTTGATTCAATCCGACGGTTTAAAGGAGATCCAAGAAATTTTTATGGTTTTTTTTATTGTCGATTCGAACTAATATAAAATATATCAGTTCTTTACATGTGAGTTATTGGATTTAAATGCTTTGATTTAGCTGCATGCACTTGTCAAAGCATCTTTTAAATCCAATAGCTCATATACAAGGAACTGATATATTTTATATCAGATCGAACGACAATAGAAAGACTATATATTATATTCAACATCTCCTCGTCACCTTCTAATGAAAGCTCTTGGATTAATCCAAGGACCGTTATTAAAAGTATTATCATTTTCTTTTTTTACTTTATAAAAGAAAAAAAGTTTATCCTTTTTATTTTCTTATTTTAAAAAAAAAATTATATAAAAAGAAACACACAGCAGTAAGCCAGTAACAGTATAAAAACAAAAAGAAAAACGATAGTTATAATTGATCAAGGAATCGTAGGAAATCTTCTCTCCTGTATAGCTCTTAAATAACATTAATAAAAAAATAAATAAATAAAACATTATCTAACAGGGGCGTAGTTCAGCTGGTAAATTGACGAGGTTTGGGCAAATGACTCACAGATTAACGGCTCAAATCCTATCAATGACGAAAACTTTGTAAAAAATACCTGGTCCGAATTTATTAAAATAAAATTGATATCCTGTAAATTTGTCACCACTTACAAATCATGATTGTTACTTTATCCATTTCAACCATTCTTTATTATTATTCTGAATTATTATTTCAACAGGTTCTAAACATCCATTATTATAATCGTTATAGCATATACATCTTTTCAAAACCAATATTAAAACAAAAATCACACACACACACACATATATATATATATATATATATAAATATTTGGTTAATGTCCTTGAATCGCAAGTATGGAATATTGATACACATTAAATAATAATAATAATAAAATTCTATCTATGGTAATTATATCATTGATCATTATGGTGTTTGTAAACATATTACTTTCATATATACTTGAAAGAAAAAAAACAAAAAAAATTCAAGATATTCTCCACCTCTTTCTGACCCTATAGTTTTTATTTTCTTATCTAAATGATTTTCAACTTCAGCCTTATATGTTTTAAACATTTCTAAGGCTTCATTTTTTCTGTTAATCAAATAGACATAGCAATACTTACTGCAATCATCGATATAAGTTAGAAAATAATTTCTTCCACCTAGTGTAGGTATGGACTTGAAATCACAAAAGATCACTATGAATTAATCCAAGTAATTTATTTGATCTTTCTTGGACAGTTTTAAAACTTTGCCTTACAAACTTTGATTCAACACACGTTTCACATTTGTGTTTTAAATCAACATCACATTTTTGCAGCAAGCCTAAATGAACCATACTATATAATGACCTATTATTAACATGTCCTAATCTAGCATGCCATATATCAAAAGAATCAGCAATATAAATGGAAGCATTATTATTTTTATTCATTGCATTAGAAACTATTACATTAAGTTTAAACATCCCATCAGCCAAGTAACTCTTTCCAACATACATCCCTACCTTAGTCAATAAAAATTTATCGGATTCAAAAACAAGTTTGAACCCTTTCTTTCTAAGCAGTAGACGAGACACTAAATTTTTCCTGATATCAGGAACATACAGTACAACAACCAGGATCATTATTTTTCCATAAGTAAATTCTAGCAGCACAGTTCCTCTCCCTTCCACAACAGATGAAGAAGAGTTTCCCATGTAAAGTTTTTCACCACCTGAAATATGTGTGTACTATATGAACAAATTTTTGTCACCACAAATATGCCTTGTTGCTCCTGTGTCGACCCACTAGCCTTTCACATTTGAAATCATGTTGACTTCAGACACAACAGCAACCAGATCAACGTCCATGGTAATGACATTGGCCTGATTTTTTTGGGCATAATTTGCAACTTTCTAAACTTTCTAATTGCGGCAATCTTGAGCTTTATGTCCAGGCTTCCAACATACCCAACAACTTCCTTTTCTTAAAGTCTTTGCCCTTTGGTGCATGCGGATTGGCAACTTTTTTCCCATTTTTCTTACCCTTATGCTTCTGAAATTTGAGTTGTGAGGAAGTTCCTTCAACAACGTTTGCCTTGGCTTCCATCATAAGTGCATCAACCTTGTCTCTTCAACTAAAAGCCTCAGAATCAAGTCCTCCATTGACATTTCTCGGCGCTTGTTCTTCAAATAAATTTTGAAGTCATTCCATGATAGTTGCAATTTCTCAATAATTACTCCCACTTGAAAATGTTCACTCACAGAGCAGTCATCTGCATGCAACTCTTGGATTAAAACTTGAAGTTCTTCAACCTACTTGATTACAAACTTTGTATCAACCACTGCGAATTGAGAAATTTGTCAATCACAAACTTTTTGACACCCATATCGTCGGTCTTGTATTTCTTCTCAAGCATTTCCCAGACATTTTTCGCAGTCTTACTCTCTGAATATATGTCATACAGAGAGTCGTCTAGCCTGTTCATAATATAATTCCTGCACAGAAAATCCGATTGCTTCCAAGCCTCTATAGTTAGCATGGTCACTTTAGTAACTGGATTTTCATCCATTTAGAGAACATCCTCTCTAACTATGTGAGCCAAATTCATGGCAGTCACCCAAACCAAAAAATAAAAATAAAAAGTAAACATAAATATGAACATTAGAATAGCATTTTCTGTTGCCATCTCTTGAAATCAAGCCCCTTGAATTCCTCAGGCTTCTTAGCCCTAAAGCCCATTTCTGTATGGGTATATATATATATAGATTTTCTATTATCAGTTCGTCCTAACAATAAATAGATCAGGACGAAGAATTTGGACCACTAGATTTACATACTTTGACTCAAAGTTTATGCACTTGTCAAAACTTCTCCATAATCTGTGGTCCATATTCTTCGTTCTGATATATTTATTGTCACGACGAACTAACAATAGAAAGACTGTATATATATATAGGTGATAGGTGGAAGATCTAACAAAGATTGGGATCAAATCCAAACCTATTAGCCATTCGAATGATACTAAAAAGTAAAAACTCATCCACTTATATACCTTTTTAAACTCTTGTGTACTTTCGATGTGAGATTTGTATTTTTCTTTCAAACAACCCAACAAATTAATCTTATTTTGGCCAACCCAATAAATGACAATCCTGTCAAATATTTCCACCTTTTGAACTCTTGTATCAATATTGAGATTGTAATCTTTCACGTACATATATTGTTGAGCAAATTGCACTCAACCTCTCTGGGGTTTGGCCTCTTGCACCCAGAAACATTTTTATCATTAATTAACACTCACAACCTTTATCGTTAGGTCAAACTTAACTATTGACTAACTGTTACATTTAAAAGACTAAACTACCCTGATCCCTAAATGAAATTAATAAAAAATTATCAAAAAAAAAAAAAAAATGATTTCCATCAAACCTATTATTTATCAAAATCATAGCTAATATTCGAATTATATGTTTATTCTTGAATTAATTGTGTAGTTAGAATTGTAGAAGTAATTTTGTTCCTATTAAAAGAGAAACCAAAAGAAATATTTGTTTCTGGTATTTATTTTGATTAAGTGGATTTTGACTTAATCAAAACCAAACCAAACACACGCTCTTCTCTCTCTTGCCTTCTACCAAACTTGAGATTTCGTCAAACACCCCAATAAACCTTTGTACCCTATCTCTATCTCCCTCCAACTATTAATTTCAGGGTCTAGGGGTCAACAGATTAGTTTGTTTTGCAAGCCCAATCAAAGCGACAAAAGGATTCAAAGAGGAGTTCGATTCAACAAAAGGTTCTAGATTCCACAGTGCTTTCATGGTTTGGTGGTGGTTTGGATGTGGATTTGGTGGTGGTTTAGTGTGGATTTGATCGTTGCAAGAAGAGAAGAAATTGTTTAATGTTTAGATTCAGGTGGTTTGGTGTGGATTTGGTGGTGGTTTAGGTTGATGTTTCTGGGTTTGGGTTGAAGATGAAGGTTTTTTAATTATTTTTTTTATTGTTGATGAAGAAATCTGGAAATTCATCATCAAATGTTTCTGGGTTTGGGTTGATGTTGATGAAGGTTTGGGTTGATAGAAATCATTTTTTTTTAAATTTAATTTTCTGATATTTTTTATTAAGTTAATTTAGGGATCAGGGGTAGTTTAGTCTTTTAAATGTAACAGTTAGTCAACAGTTAAGTTTGACCTAACGACAGGGGGTGTGAGTTTCAATTAATGATAAAGTTGTTTCTGGGTGCAATAAGCCAAACCTTAGAGAGGTTGAGTGCAATTTGCTCCATATTGTTTGGTTTAGAGGTAGACAAAGATCGGCCTACACAAATTACACCCAATTCAATCCACCGTTTCGACTTAAACCCATTTATAAAAAACAGTTAATAGTTAATGGATATAGCTTTATTGGGTTGAGCCTTTAATGTGCCTGGTTATTAAAACCAATTAAATATTTATTTTGTTTTGGGTTTGTTTCTTATAAGTTAAAATCAATTAAAATTGGTTGTTTTAGAATTAAAATTGATTGTAAACCGTCAAGAATAATAATATTTTAATCAATTTTATATCCAAATTATACGTACAATTACATAACCCTAAAAATTACTAGATTGATTAATATAAAGTATATTAATGACTAGCCTAAAAAACAAGGAGTATTATCACTAAAGTCCCTATTTTTTCATGAATTGTCACATTTTTAAACGTCTTTGCCATATTAGTCACTTTAGTCTCTTATTTTTTCAAAATACATCACTTTAGTCCATTTGACCAAATACCTAATGGTCAACTATAACAGAATATGTTAAAATACCATTTTACCCTTTAATGTTACTTTTAAATTTTTTCTTTCAGTCCCTCTAATTTCAATAACAGATAATCAACCCCTGAAAAAAATTAAAACGCCTCCATCAGGGATTGAACCTTCAACCTTAAGGTTAAAAACCATAAGCTTTAACCAACTGAGCTAGTCTAGCTCATTGTTAAAGGTTTGTTGATTTAAATGTGTGTGTGTATATATATATATATAATTTGTTTAAACTAATTTAAATCTGTTAATATAATTTAAAATCAAAGCTCATAATTTTTCTTTCTTTCTTTCTTTTTTGGATTTTTTTAATTTTCAAGAAATATATTATTTCAATTTGATAATAAAAAAATTAAAAAAAAAAAAAAAAAACCCAAGAAAATCAAAGCCAATAAATTTAAAAGGGAAAAAAATCAACAAAAAAAAATAATAAAAAAAACTCATATTTATATAATTTAAAATAAACTCATATATAATAATAATATATATAAATATATTTATGAAAATGAAAAAGAAATTAACAAAACAAAAGGAAATAAAGGGAAAAAAAAGAGGAAATTTTCAATTTATGGGATTTGATTTTCTGGGGTTTTTTTTATCAAATTGAAATATTATATTTTTTGATAAGAAAAAAAAAATCCAAAAAAAGAAAGAAAGAAAAAAAAAATTACAGGCTTTGATTTTTTGTTCTGGGTTTCATTTTGTTTTGTTATTTTCTTTTTCATTTTCATAAATATATTTTTATATATTATTATTAAATATGAGTTAACTTTAAGGTTAAAGGTTCAATCCATGATGGATGTGTTTTAATTATTTTCAGGGGTTGACCAACTATTATTGAAACTAGAGGGACTAAAAGAAAATATTTAAAAATAACATTAATGGGTAAAATTGTATTTTTACACATTCTATTATAGTTGACCGTTAGTTTTTTGGTCAAATGGACTAAAGTGATGTATTTTGAAAAAACAAGGGATTAAAGTGACTAATATGGCAAAAACGTTTAAAAAGATGACAATTTATAAAAAAGTAGGGACTTTAGTGATAATAAAAAAAAAAAAAAAAAACCAATAGTATTTGACTATTTTCTCTTCTTCTCTATTGGTGATACTTATTTAATATTTTGGTAATCTCCATCCAAGCATCCACATCCACCCATAATTGGGAGGAGGAAGATTTGTCAAAGTTATTCTATTATTATTATAATTTGCAATTGAAACTTTTGGACTGATGTTATTTTATTTTGGAATTTTTTTTGTTAAAGTTTTTCAAAAGAAAATTTTGATAAATATTTGTTCTCAATTTAATTTTAATTTAGAAAGTTTATTGAAATATGTTTGTTTATATTTTTATATTCATATATATATATATATATATATATATATATATATATATAAAATTGATTTTTTCTTAATTTCGTAATTTTACAGTTTGTTATCTCTTTTTTTCTTGTTTAATCAAATCAAATTATTTATTACTAATAAACATAATAATAATAAGAGAAAATATGTTAAATGGATCGGTTTGGGATATCATTAACATAGTTTGTTAATGAATGAGTTTAAATTTCATTTTTAGACCCATTAAATTGATATTCAATTGATCCAATTACAATTTGACACATATTCAATTTAATTTGACCGATTCTCATTTTATCTACATGTACCTCATACACATCAAGAATCAAGTTCTTGTTGAAAAGAGAATTTAATTCCCCCTCACATCAAAGAAATTAGTAAAATTAAGTTCCCTATTGAGTGGATCTTGATTCTCTAACACTTTAATTCTCGATTAGTAAACACGTCTTTCAAATAGTTCAATCTTAGTTCTAGTTCCATGCACCAAATGAGATCCAATTCATCATGGGCTTAATATATTTTCTAGTACCTTTTGATGTTTGATGTTTGTTTTGTGTATATTTTTTAGAGTTTTAATAGCACTAAAAATATGTTTATGATAAAAGTACTCTCCAAACACAAATACAAAATTCAGTTATTAAGTCTAGTGTTTTTTATTTATTTATTTGGTGTTATTAAAAATTAAATTATTAAGTTGGTGTTAGTTAGACGAAGTCAACACAATATATATATATATAATTTTAAGTCGGTGTGTTGCATCTGGACCACTAGATTTACATGTTTTAACTTAACATGTATGTACTTGTCAGTACTTCTCCATAATCAGTGGCCCACATGCAACACATTGATGTAAGTTGGCCCACATGCAACGCACTGATGCAAGTTATATCAATACATACTGACCAGAATCAGACTATATATATACATACATATATATATATATATATATATATATATATATTGACCCATTAACTCTTCATTATATGACCGTCTAATGTGTCTTGGTAGTAAAAAACGTTTATTCAATCTAACAATGTCTTAATTTGAATCAGCATGAAGAGGAGACCAAAAAAAAAAAACAACTGTCTGGTCATGATATTCAATTGATGTAACAATCATGAATTTTTATAAGCTTTTGAAGTGGCAACAAATAATGACATAAAATATTGTGGGAATATTCAAAAACTCATAAAGCGACAGCTATTTGGTAATCCCTTCCCTTTATAGATGAGGATACTGCAAGCATTATTAAAAAGAGATGGCCCTCTTTCTTTCTAAAACCATCACAAATAGAGAATAAACAAGTGAATGAATTTTCTATGGTTTATATTATATGTGTAGAATATTCACCATATATATGTCTTGTAAAAAACTAAAAATCAATATGGTATTGTATAGAACTCGAAGTAAACACGCAACCTTCATTAATTTTCAGTATATTCTGATAGAAGTCGTTTCTTGTGTCCACATGGATGGGAGGTACCGGATTTTCCACCCCAAATTATGAAGCAAATAAAAACTTCGTAACCTCTACTGAACATAGTATGAATTTGCATGTGTGAGGAACATAGTTATTATAGTGCTTAAATATGGATCACTTCTTATCGGCTTAAATTTTTGGGTCTAATAATCACATACATGATATCAAAACCAAATTTAACAAAAAGTTCTAGATTCGAGTTTCCTTACATACATTTGTTTTTGTAGGGCCAAGCACTTAAACCCGTCTGTCTATTAGTTTAAGCTTTTGGTCCTATGATTACAAACAATAGTTTTGTCTAATAACTAGCATATGCCAGGTTCTCTGTCCACTTATGCCAGCAGCGTCAAGCCGCCGCAATCTCTTATTCCAGTTAAACTGCTAAAGAGATCCCCTTTTTAATGAAAATAAGAAAGGGGAGTTTTGATCTGTTAACTTCGTGAGCTCGGAATTAGGTTGCCAGCAAATTGTGTTTTGTGTTTTGGGTGAAGATATTGCCCCTCAAATAAATTATTTGTACACCCATTTTTTGGGTGGCTCTATTATCACCCACAAAATATCTTTCTACACTCATTTTTGTTCCTACACTAATATTAAAAAAATTAAAAAAACAACATTAATTTTACTTCCTACACCCTTTAAAATACTAAAACTATCCTTTAAGTATTTTTTTTAAACATTTTTTGTTTCATTACACCCATTTCTCTTCAATTGCTTCCACCACCGAAAAAAAAAAAATCTTGTACTTACAGTTTCTTTTTTCAGAAAATAAAAAAAAACTACGTACAGTTTCTTTGTTCCCTTTAACAAATATTATAAAATTTACTCGTATAGAAAACATAGATAATTTTTTTTTTAACCAAATGAAATTCATCAAATTCAATTCTAACCGGACTGTGGTAAAATTTTGTTTTTAACCAACCTTCCTAGTAAAAAGACTATGTTGCCCTTAATGACATGACATGTTACATGATGAATTGAAAACATATTACATGGCAAGCTATCATGTAATGTTCATCAGAAACCCAGAAATTGAAGAAATATGTTACATGATAAGCTATGAAATATTACATGACTGATTATCATACAACATTCATCATAAACAAAAAAATTTGAAAAACTTTAAAATTGATTTTGAAAACCACGACATAATCTAAAATAGTATCAAAACCTATGAAATATATACCAATACAAACAATTGTTACTTATTTAATGCATTAAAAACTCACCGTATGGTGACCGGAAGGAAGAAAAAAGGATTTTGGAGAGAGAAAGTGAAGAACTAAGAGAAAAGGAAGGAAGAGAAGAAGAAAAAAACTATAAGGGTATTTTCGTCACTTTCAGATTAGTGTTGAATAGTTTTGGAAAGTTTTGGTTGAATATGGTTTTATTTTGAAAACAAGGTTAAAATTGAATTTTTATTTCTAAAATAGGTTAGATTTGTCTATTTCGTCTAGAAAATATCATATTCAAATAAAACTCTACAATTAAGATTTTACTTGGGCAAAAATCAAATACAAATTCAACTCAATAACTTTTTTTTTTTTTGTTACTTGCAGAATCAATGTATTGAATTATCTAAAAAACCATGAAATCATAATAATTTACAAACTTAATTATCATCATAGAAAACAACAACAACAATAATAATTAAACAAACAATAATGTGCAACTTCTTTTGTCTTAAAAAAAAATAAAATAAAAAATAAAAACTATTTTTTCAATCACCAAACAAATCAATTTTTTCATTTAAAAATTTAGTTTTTTTAAAATCCATCCACCAAGTTTTTCGATTTACAAACCAATTAAATTAACAAGAATTTGTAATTGAATTAAAGTAAAGTGGGTGAGTGAGTTGTGTTTGAAAACCGTGTAGACTTGATCGAGTTATACAATTTTATGTTTCATGATTGATGTTCGGTTTGATTAAGTATATATTATTAGGGTTTATGATAGATCGAGTGTTCAATTTATGGGTGTAAGAAATAAATTTAATTTCCAATTATAAAGCCATGTGCCCCCAAAGAAAAAAAAATCAGAAGTTTAAACTTCAGTTATTTTTATAGGGTAGTGTTAACAATTATGAAAATGGGTAAAAGCAATTATAAACATCTTCATTTATTACATCTGATTTTATTGTTTTTTGTAAATCGTAAAATGCATTTTACCCTGCCTTTAATTTTTAGGTAGGTAGTGCTTTAGTCTGGACATAAACAATTTTAATTAAAATACTACAACAACAACTGAATCAAAACCTCAGAAGATGAATGGTCTCTTTCATTGTTCATTTTAACTCCAACTGTGGTTGTAGTTCTTGTGAAAGATAATAAGGTAATTTGTTATACATTTTACATTTATTCTTACTAAAAAACAAAATTAGTAGATTTTACATTTGCATTGATTTTTTATATATAAATTTTATTTATAGATTTTTTATTATTTTGATTGAATGTCTGTTTCACTTTTTTACATTTATTCTTATTTGAAAAAAAATTGGTAGAACAATATATGGTTTATACACCTTTTATTTATAATTTTATGATTTTTTTTTATATAAATTTTATTTCTAGATTTTTATTTTGATAGAATGTATGTACTTGTCTACCACTGTTGTTAAACTTGTGAAATTATCTATTCTCTCAATTGGTTATAAGATAAGCACAACAAATTAATTATTTATCATTTCCAACTAGATTTTATTGGTAGAGATTTAATCCGTAGAGGGACATAATATTTTTTAGGGTTATTAGCACTACTCCCCCTCGAACTTTACACGAGTTTACATTTTACCCCCTAAACTTTTTTTTTTAGGCGTTAAACCCATTGAACTCTTCATTTCTTTGCACTTTGATCAAAATCCTCACGCAGTCCATTTTTCGATCATGGCAATTTGCACTAAGTTCCCCTGATTATATGTATAATTGCATCAAACCGAAAATAATATAATAATATAACCTAAATACCCCTCTGACCAAATTTTAAAAATAAAAATTTAAAATTTAAAATTGAAATAATGGTTAAATAATAATAACCATTATTATTATTATTTAAATATTCCTAAATATCACTTGTTCATTTATAATAATAAGGGTATTAATAATGTCAAAAACAAAAATAAAAAATTAAATAATAATAATAATAATAATAATAATAATAATGATAATAATAATAATAAATAAATAAATAACAATAATAATATAATAATATTGATAATAATAATAATGATATAAAAAATAATAATAAATTATTTTCATTTTTAAATAATAATAAGAGGAATTATCATCTAAATTATATTTTTAATTTAAATATTCCTAAATGTCACTTGTTCATTACAATAACAAGGGTATTAATAATGTCAAAAAAAAGGGTTAAATAATAATAATAATAATAATAATAATAATAATAATAATAATAATAATAATAATAATAATAATAATAATGATAATAATAATAATAATAATAATAATAATAATTATAATAATAATAGTATAATAAAATAATAATAATAATAATAATAATAATAATAATAATAATAATAATAATAATAATATAAAAAATAATAATAGCATAATAAGAAAATAATAATAATTTTTTTTTCAATTTTCTTGTAATTTTTTTTTCTTATTATTATTATTATTTGTTTTTGGTAATTTGATCACCACCATGATTATTTGAGATAGATGATGGAGATCAATCTAAATATATACCTATTTTTTTTAAAAAAAATAATTTATTATTTTTTATATTACTATTTTTTTAATGATTATGATTATTTTATTTATTTATTTATTTATTATTATTATTATTATTATTTAATTTTTTTATTTTTGTTTTTGACATTATTAATACCCCTGTTATTGTAAATGAACAAGTGATATTTAAAGATATTTAAATAATAATAATAATAATAATGGTTATTATTATGTAACCATTATTTAAATTTTAAATTTTTATTTTTAAAATTTGGTTAGAGGGGTATTTAGGTTTTATTATTATATTGTTTTCAGTTTGATGCAACTATACATATAATCAAGGGCACTTAGTGCAATTTGCCATGACAGAAATGGATGGCGTGAGGATTTTGAACAAAGTGAAAAGAAAAGGAGAGTTCAGGGGGTTTAACGCCTAAAAAAAATGTTCAAGGGATAAAATTCAAACTCATGTAAAGTTTGAGGGGACTGGTGTTAATAACCCTTTATTTTTATTTTTATTTTTTTTATATTGTGTTGTAATTGATTGATTTATATTTTGATGGAGTTTGGATAGAATGTGTATTTTTTCTGTAAACACTAAAATTAATTATCCACCTTTGCAACCGTTACTCATTTATGGAATTAGGTGAATCGATTTTTTTTTTTCAGTTTAATTTGATATTTTATTATTAATTTGATATCCATTATTAATATATATATTTTTTTTTTTACTTACATTTTTTTTTAATGCTGGTATATATGAACAGAGCATGGCAAAAGGTGACAATACTATGATTGAAAGAAGAGAAACAAATACAATAATTTGTTGGTATTTGAATAAAATTCCAAATGAGGAAGAAAATGGTGGTGATTTGAATGAGAACATTCAAGATCTAGTAGAGAATGATATGGAACCATTTGTTGGGCAATTTTTTTTTAGTGAAGAAGAGGCATTTACGTTTTATAAAAATTATGCAAATCAACATTGATTTTCAATTCATAAAGGCCGATTCATCTCTAATAATGGGGAAGTAAGAAGACGTGATTTTTTTTGCCATCAAGAAGGAAAACCTAATTCAAAATCTGTTGATCCGTCGAAGCATCATCGAGATAGAGCATCTGCACGAAGTGAGTGTAAAGCTACTTTACGGATCACTTTACACAAATCATTTGATATTTTCCCTCAAGAGTGGCAAGTGACTGCATTTATAGTTGAACATAATCATGTTCACTTATCTCCATCAGAAGTTTGATTTCTTCCTATTAATCGAAATATCACTAAATCGGATCAAGACCTCATAATGTTATTGAAAGAATGAGGCCTTTCAATTAGACAAACAATACATGTTTTGGAGCTTGAGAAAAATGTAAAACATGGATATCTTCCATTTCTTGACGTACGTAATCTTTTTTATAAAGTCAAGAAAGCAGATTCGGAAGTTGATACGATGGGACTTTTGAATTGTTGTAGGAGTGCTAAAGAAAGCAATCCTAAGTTTCAATATACATATACAATTGATGAAGAAAATAAGTTGGTAACATATATTTTGGTGTCCTCCTTGTTTTGATCGGTATTAGAAATATGGAGATGCATTGTTTTTTATACAACCTATAAGGTCATTTCCTATAACATGCCTTTTAACATTTTTGTAGGAGTAAATAATCATGGAAAGACAATCCTCTTTGGACGTGCATTACTTCGAAATGAAACAACAAGTGCTTTTCATTGGTTAATGAATATATGTTTACAATACAATTTTTTTATGTTATAATAACATCGTCAATTAGAATAATAATTTTTATCTATTTTTTACATAATTTTTTAGGCTTAATGAAGCATCCAACAAACACTATATTGACTAATCAAGATCTATGGTTAACTGAAGCTATTGCAAAAGAATTGTCAAGAACAAAACATGGCTTTTGCATTTGGCGCATTACTGCAAAATTTAGTGGTTGGTTTATAGCAATTCTTTACGGTAAATATTACAATTGGTGTGATGATTTTTATAGGCTATATCAATTGGAAAATATTACAGAATTTGAGCATAAGTGGCCTCTTATTATGTCAAGGTATAATTTACATGGCAATAAACATGTAAATGGTTTGTATAAAATCAAAAAAAAATTGGGTACCTACTTATCTTCGAGACTTCTTCTTTTGTGGAATGACAACAACTGGTCAGTTTGAAAGTATCAATGCATTTGTGAAACGATTTATCAATGCATACACAAGTTTATGTCAGTTTGTTAAACATATTAGTTGTTATCTTTATTTAATGTGTTGTGTATAATATGTATATGTATATATATATATATATATATATATATAACTTATGTTTTTTCTTATAATTTTTGAGATTGATCTTGCTATAGAAACTAATGAACAAAATGAAGCACATGATACAATGTTGGCAACATGTAAAAATGCCTCATTAAGGACATGTTCATGTTGGGGATTTGAACCAATGAACGCGAAAAAGACATGCCTAATATTCACCCATAACTCATAACAATTAACGTCTATAACAGAAAAATAAGATAAGAGAGAATAAACAATCACACAATACAAGATATACGTGGAAAACCCTAAATTAGGGAAAAAACCATGGGCCATCAGGACGATAGAGAAAGTTCTACTATATGATAAATTATTATAACCTGTAAGTTCCTCAAGTTTGATTGGCTTATTTCGGTAACAAACCACAAATTGGGGCTTAAAATGTAAGGGTAGCTTAGGTGTTGATGATCAAGCTCAAAGGCCCTCTCAAGACCTCTAGTTGATAAGCACTCAAAAGGTATATCTCTTGTGCTTAGTTTTCATTGAAGAGACTTAGTTGCACACACACACACACACACATACACACACACACACACACTTATCATGATTGCATATATGTTCATTGCTCTTGTGTGCATTCTCTTCACATTCCACACTTGCACTTATTTATTATATTTTTATGTGTGGATTTGTCCCTAGATGAGTTCCGAGCGATTCGGAGACTTGTCTATATGTTTCGGATGATTCCTGAGACATTTGGGACATTCCATGTTTTTATTGAAAATCAGAAATCAATTCCGAGCTTAGAGTGGAAAGTTATGTAATTTTTCATATTTGTGATTGAGTCCAGGTCTACATTCCGAAGACGGAATCGAATTCTGAGTTTCGAGGTCAAAACTAGACCGAAGAATGCTCGAAATGGAAGTCGGCTTGGTATGGCATAAAAGCCACACCAAGAGAGGCTTGGCGTGAAAGGCGTGCACACCTCACGCCCATAAAGGCTCTCGGCCATGTGTACCTCACGCCAACCTCACGACTTCACTGATTTGAATTCATTTTGTTTGATTTCACAAGGATATTTTATCTAGTGTTATAAGTTGCATATGAGCTAGTGTGTGTTGTGATTGCTTATCTTATGAGTGGATTTGACTTGATAAATAATTGGACCTCTTGAATTCCTCTCACGTGAGCTCACCTCACTGGATAACTTCATCAAGTAAATGGTGCAATTTTGGTTGTTTAAACCCAAATATATATATACTAGGTTTGGGGCACATGCAAGGCATGTGCTTAAAATTGTATTTGAGTTTCATATTTACAAATATACATATCCTTGAAAAATAAGAGATGTTAATATAACACAGTATAGTTTTAATTCATGTAAATGTTATTACATTGATATAACACCCTGAGGAAGTCTTAAATTCATGGGTTTGACAAGAAGCTTTTCTACACTTGCCTCAAAAGAGATTCTTCTCACGATGATTTAACAATGGTAATCTATATACAATTGTTTGCAACTTTTATTGAACATCTCAACAATTTAAATTCAACAACTAAATTATATTTTTTTACATCCAAAAGTACTTTTCGACTAAATTGCATAAATTGTGATGAAATGATTATTTAAATCTTTAATAACCGATATCCATATTTTCCTTATCAGATGAATCAACCACTTGCAGTCAAATCCATTTTATTTTATTTTTTCACTTTACAAATTTCCACTGTATATATATTTATATTTAAGTCATCAAGTTGCATGTCAAATTAAATTTATACCCCTATAATATTTCTTATTCCTTTTCAAGTCATTAAATATAAAATTATATTTTCATCCCCTATCTCATTTTACAATATAAAATAATCATCAATCCAAATACTTATTAATTTGGGTCTAGTCCATATCATTATGTGTCATTATTACTAAGACATTTCTATTAAGTAATTCTACAAGCTCAAATAAATTCAATCTAAATTCATAATAATTGGGGTAAACTATTTAACAATGATTTAACCTATTTAAAATTGTAAATTAAGATAAATCTTGAAAATTACTATACAATCCCTGTTGTGTTACTATTACTAAGACATGTTTATTAAGTATTCTACAAACTTGAAGGCTTGTGTTTGTCATTTGACTTTCAAAGAAAATCTAAGGGATGTTATAATCAAAATCCTACTAAAACCTATATATTTAGTAATTATATAAACTTTAAGCGTAGTATTTGTAATTTTTTAGATGTAATTATATAAATTTTAAGGGTTATATCTGTAATTTTACATTCAAACAAAAAAGGGAGGCTAGAATCTCACCGACCAACTCTCCCTTTTTATATAATAAGGATATATATATATATATATATATATATATATATATATATATATGGTGCAGTTTTGTGTATTAAACCTATATATATATATTCTTCTCTTCACTTCGTCTCTTCAGAGAGCAAAAAAAAGTATTTTTTAAGAGAAAAAATATTTCAAGAGAGAAACTCCTAAGAACTTTTCTTTAACTCTCCAAACTCATTTCCATATGCATAAATCATCATCTAAGCATCATCTAGGATCATCTAGTATGTGCTAATGCATGGGTCTTCTTGAACACACATTTTATGGTAAGTTGAACACTAATTTCATCTAATCTTAGTGTTTTACTTAGCAATTTATCTCATTTATAACTTATATGCTTTTAGATTAATTTCTACTTACAAGATTGAGATTATGTGTTGAATATTTGAGTTGTTCTATTGTGATAACTAGGGTTTCATGAATATTTAATTTCTAGCTAATTAATCTCTTTGCTTGATGGAGATTGTTTTTTATAGCTATTGTCTAGGATTGCCATATCCCGTATAGCTATGTTGTATGCCATGTCATATAGCAATTAATATATAGGATTGATTTAATTGACATATTTTAAATCCTAGATAAGCATTTAGTGTAACCTAGCATTAATTGCATATTGAATATCATTGCATATTCACATAAGTTTTTATTGATCTCTTCTTGAGAATTAAATCTTGTATGACTAGGTTGCTTAGTGCCAATTGGATTAGGTTCACTTTTAAAGGACTACGGGTAGTAGTGGTAGGTTATAGGCTGAGAATGACTGAGGTCAATCTAGGATGTAAACACCATTACAATTAGTGGATTCGAGGTTTGTGTGTGGCACACATAACAGCCCGTGGTTTTTCCCTGTTGATAGTTTCTATGTAAAAATCAAGCGTCTTTTAATTTTCGCACTATTATGCTTGATTTATTGAATTGACTAGATTGGGGTATTTTCATAAAATTGACTAATCGCGAAAAATTGGTAATAACCGATTAAAATCTATTCCCCTCCCCCCACCCCCTCTAGATAATATTAGAACACGCCTTACTAAGTCCCAAAGCTCACAATCGAACTTTACATCATGACTCTCAGCTCACAACGCTCACAAGATCTCTACCAAGAACCCCTCAATATCCCCTAGGTCTTCCCTGAATATCACCCACGGATCTCTAACTTGATCTGCTGATATTTCCCGGATCCCTCCACAGATATTCCCTAAGGTCTCCCTCGGATCTCACCCACTCTCTCTGATGTTGCATGGTGTTCTTTTGCTCCACACAAATAACCTAATTACAAGGTTCTATTTATACTAGTTATAGGGAGCTTAAACCTACAAGGAAATCCATCTCCTATACGTACAAGACTTACTTGTTGCACATAAATACTATTTCCTTTTATGACAAGTCTTCTTGCAAAGAGAAATCATTTTCCTTTAAGCACAAGAACTTCTAGAAACAAACTACTTTCTTTTCCGTTGAAGATTTCCCGTTCCACGCATGCTTATGATTGACTACGATTCGGGTCACGGTTGCACACTTGTTTCCTAAATCGTTACAAGTCACTTGAAATTATATCGCTCAGAAAACTGCGATTCATACGCTGAAACGAACTACTTCTTAAGTTCTTCATGGTCTTCAAACCTCCCTCAAACACCATCTCCAACTTCCAAACGTATCCCACGTCTCCAAAAAATTTCAAATCAGTTGAGTCTCATTTGTTTTCATTGGGTTCACATGAGAATACGAGCCAAAACCTAATAGGACAATGTCACCGTTAGAAGAACAAGCTCAAAGCATTTTGACATCCTTTGCATTTAAAAAGTTTCGAGAAAAGTTTGAAATAGCGGGTCATTACTTAATTCTTGTAGATTTAGGTGTTGAATTCATTATGCAACATTTTAAGGAAGGATGTACTTTGAAGCACAAGGTATTTTGGGATGGTAAGATGGCTATGTGTAGTTGTAAGCATTTTGAATTTTGGGGAATACTTTGTCGACATATATTGAGTGTATTCTTTCATAAAGATTGCTCTGAGATCCCATCTACATACCTGCCCTCTCGTTGGCATTGTGAATTGAAGCAAGATAAAAAAGTAGTTGATGTTCCTCAAAATGATACAACCTCACTTGTGAAGGAAATACCATTAGGCAGCAATAATATAATTGGAGATGATATTGGGTGTCCTCTAACTTCTAATATAAAAGGAAATCCAAAACAAAAGCAAATGAAAGGTGGAAAAGAATTAGGGAAGCTAAACAAGACTTGTGGACTTTGCAAGCGTATCGGGCATAACATCACAACATGTCCAGAAAAAGAAGATATTGATTCTCAAAGTTATTCTCAAAAGAAGAAAAAGAATAAGAAGAAAGCAGAAGATGATAGTGTGAATCCAATGTTTTCTTTAAAATTTTAGGTATTTTCACCTTCTATTATTATTTTTTAATCATTATATTTATCTTGTTTGACACAACTTTTTAATTTATTTTTAATCACTTTTTAGGTGGGCTACATAAAGCATAAGACATTTTCTGTTAGGACTTTTATATTTGTTAGTTACATTTTTCTAGCTTGTTTTTCTTTTGAGACATGTAATGACATTGGTGAGAAAACATTTATATCTATAACCAATATATTCAGTTAATTGTGACTTCTAAATTATTTCTTTTGATCTTTGAATTGATGTTGAGTTTCATTTTCAGAAGATATGTATGTTTTTTTTGGAATAGTATTTTTGTTGCACATCAAAGATTAAAGTGTTTTGGTGCTTATATTTTGTTAACAGGTTATAGGTATATATATATTTCTTTTGGATTTTAAATTTAAACCATTTGAGTTTTTTTTTAATACAAGGAATGAAAAAAATAATAATAATAAATCAAAATAGGTACTTTCAGTGTCCTGCTTCATATTAGTTTTACTTTTTCTTTTTTTTTTTTTTTTTTTTTTTTAAACTTGAGTTTTAGATTCTTTTGAGTGCAAAACTTCTACTGAATTTATTTTGCGGAATTTTAAATTTAACTATTTTAGTTTATTGAATAAAAAATATAGTAATTAACTAAGACAACTATTTGAGTGTAGAACTAACACATCTGCTTTTACTTGAGTTTTGGTTTTAATTAAGTGCAGAACTTTTAACGGAATTTATTTGTGTAGATTTTAATTTAACTATTTGAATTTAATGAATAAAAAAAATAATAATTAAACAAGACAGATGTGTAGAACTAAAACACTACCTACCTAAAAATTAAGGGTAGGGTAAAATTGACATTTTATGATTTACAAAAAAAATAATAAAATCAGATGTACTAAATGAAATGGTTATAATTGCCTTTTGCCCCATTTTCTAGGTTTTAACCTGGTTAACACTACCCATTTTTATATAATAAATTATATATTCAAACTTCAATAAGAGTATCTTCGATGCTAATGTGGGTTGTAAAAAAATTAGATGCTACGTAGGATGAACAACCACTTTGTTAAAAAAAAAATCATCTCCAATGCAACCTCTCTAGTACAACTTCAAGCTGAGGTGACAACTTTTTTTTAGAGGCTGTCAACATGACTCTCTAATTTCAGAGGGTCTGTTGGACTGCCATCTAATTGGCCCAGTCAGCAACCACTCTTATCTTCTACTTTATTTTATTCAACAATTCTAAGGCATATTTAAGGAGACCAATAATAAATTGACATGTCATTAAAAACATGTATTTTACAAGTGAAGCACTGGAGACCACTTTTTCATTTAAATGTCTATCAAGTTTAGTTACATGCCACATATGAAGCAATTGGCTTGACAATGTTGACATATCACCATTTTTTCAAATGCAAGTCACACTAACATCGGAGATGTGAGTTTTGTATTTCTTATTAAAACATTGTATTACATTACATGGCTATTTATATAGAACAAGGGAAAACCTAGAAACTCTACTAGAGATAATTATCAGAAATATAGACTAAGATAATAACATATACAGGAAGTAGGAGTCTATAAACTGTTATCTAGGATGACAGAGGTAGTATCGTAACACCCCCCCCCCCCCCCCCCCCCCCCCCCCCCCCCCCCCCCAAAAAAAAAAAAAAAAAAAAAAAAAAAAAAAAAAAAAAAAAACTGGACGGCCGGGGACGAACTAGTTTGGTTTTGAGACGCGTGTGATGACGTTTGTGAAGGCCCATGACAGAGGTAGTATCGTAACCCCCCCCCCCCCCCCCCCCCCCCCCCCCCCCCCAAAAAAAAAAAAAAAAAAAAAAAAAAAAAAAACTGGACGACCGGGGACGAACTAGTTTGGTTTTGAGACGCGTGTGATGACGTTTGTGAAGGCCCTTGGTAAGGAGGTCAGCAAGTTGATCATCAGAGGGGACGAAAGTAACTCGATGACTACCAAGAGCCATTTTCTCGCAGACGAAGTGGTAGTCCAATTCAATATGGCGAGTGCGCACATGGTGAACAGGATTGGCAGCGAGATAGGTAGCACGGATGTTGTCACAGTAGAGCAATGTGGGAAAAGAAACTGGACAGCCAAGCTCATGAAGGAGAAAACTAACCCAAATCATTTCTGCACATGCATGAGCTAGGGAATGGTATTCCGACTCAGTGCTAGATCAAGCAACTATCGGTTGCTTTTTAGAACACCATGAGACAAGAGTCGAACCTAAGAAGATGAGATAACTAGTAGTGGAGCGGCGAGTGTTCGGACAGCCAGCCCAATCTGTATCAGAGAAAGCTCATATGGTTAGCGGTGTAGGAGATAAGCTAATAAGAATGCCTTGATCAATGGAACCCTTGAGATAACGAAGAATTCGTTTGACTGCTACCAAATGTGGTTGGTAAGGAGCACTGAGGAATTGAGCAACAGTGCTAACGGTGAAGGCAATGTCGGATCGAGTCAAGGTCAGGTACTGAAGAGAGCCAACCAAGTGACGGAGTTCAGTAGCATTGAGTAGGAGAGCACCTTCAATAGCTGAGAGCTTCACGCTGGCAGCAAGGGGAGTGGAACACAGTTTGCACTCAGTCATGGAGTTCCGATGGAGGAGGTCCAATGTATATTTCACCTGAGAGACATGTAAGCCTTCCGAATGAGGATTAACTTCAAGACCAAGGAAATACCGCAATGATCCCAAGTCTTTCACATCGAATTCGCGGCCAAGTTGATCTATAAAAAGGGTTATAAAATCTACATGGCTGCCATTCAAAATTATATCATCAACATACAATAATAAGTAAAGTGTGTGAGTTTCATGACGATATATGAAGAGTGAGGGATCGACTTTGCTTTGCTTGAAACCAAACCGAATTAAGAACATGCTGAAGCGGCTGCTGAACCATGCCCTAGGCGCCTGCTTTAGGCCATATAATGCTTTCTGTAACTTGCAAATATGGTGTGGTCGATGCGGATCTATAAAACCAGGTGGTTGAGTTATGAAAACATCCTCGCAGAGAATACCATTGAGGAAGGCATTTTTAATATCCAACTAACGAAGAGACCAAGAATTCATGACAGCGGGACAAAAAACTGTGCGGATTGTGGCAAGCTTGACAACAGGACTGAAAGTCTCATCATAATCAAGTCCAACCTGTTGCAACAAGGCGGGCTTTGTATCGTTCAATGGAGCCATCGGAGTGACCCTTGATTCTGAAGACCCACTTGCAGCCTACCATATTGTGAGAAAAGGATTGCGGAACCAAAGTCCAAGTGTCACTCTTGACAAGAGCATTAAATTCTTTGGCCATAGCATTTCACCATTCGGAATGTTTGACAGCTTGAGTGAAGCATGTGGGTTTAAATGGCTGAGATAGAACTGAGGTATGTGCTTCAGAGAGAGGATAGCGGACGGTGCCATCAGTGCGGACTTTGAGCTGTCGAACACCATCACGTAACCGAGTGGTCATGTGGTGATTGGGCAACGGTTAGGGACTGCCAACAGGGGTTGCGAAAATGGTGGTAGTGCAGTAGCATGATCCAACACGGCTAAAGGTAGTGTAGGAATGGGCTCCAGTAAGGTAGGAGCTATGCAAGCAAGATCCGAAACGGCTGGAGGTGATGTAGGATTGGGCTCCGATAAGGCAAAAGATGTGCCTTGCAGTGCTGGTTACGGTTGCGCTAGAGCTGATTGCAGTGGCACTGGAGCTGGTTGCGGAGGTAGAGTCTCAACTGCAGCATGTGGCATATGAAGTTGGTGAAGTTCCAATGTGGCCAACTGAGAAGAATTTCGGTGCACCTATATGCTATCAAATGGAAATTTATGCTCGTTAAAAATAACATGACACGAAACATTTACACGTTGATTTACCCGATCGAGACACCGATACCCTTTATGATGCAAACTGTAACCTAGAAAGACACACTCAGTAGAACGAGGTTGAAGTTTGTTGGAGACATATGACCCAAGATGAGGATAACAGGCGCACCCGAAAGTGCGAAGATGACTATAGCTAGAATTTTTACGAAAGAGCATGTAGTATGGAGATGACCACCCAAGAGTTGGTATAGGTAGGAGATTTATTAGATATACAGAGGTTAGGGCTGCCTCAACCCACAAGTCGAGCGGTGCATGAGATGTAGACAATAAAGTACGAGTCATGTCTGCAATGTGACAATGCTTGCGTTCGACAAGTCCATTTTGTTGAGGTGTATGAGGACACGAACGACGGTGGATGCCTAAAGTATAACAGAAATCAGCAAATTTAGAATTAACATATTAAGTACCACCATCACATTGAAAATTTTGAATGAAGGATTTAAATTGATTTTTAACCATGGCAACAAAATTGCAAAAATGTGTAAAAACTTCCGATTTTTTACGCATTGGATAAATTCATGAGTAGTGTGAAAATTCGTCAGTAAACAACACATAATATTTAAATCCAAAGACAGAGGTAATGAAGGACATCCAAACATCAGAATGTATTATAGGAAATGGAAAAGTAGCATGAATTTTATTGGAAATGAATGGGAGTTTATGAGACTTGCAAGTTGCATAATCATTACAAAAAGAAAAACTACTTGAATAATCTGAGCCTAAAGAGCTGGAACCTAAGTGATGGAGGACGGTGGATGACGGGTGACCAAAACGAAGATGCCAAGTATTGGATGCGGTTGTAGCCAATGCACAAGGCTGTGGCTGCGAAAAGGGATAAAGACCATCTTTACATGGGCCCTGAAACAGTGGAACACCAGACGTGAGATCAGATATTATATAACCAGAAGGAGTGAAGGTGAAACTAACAGAATTATCATTAGTAAAACGCGTAACAGACAGTAAGTTTTTGTTTAATGAAGGAACATGGAAAACATTATTGAGGAACAGTTTATGACAGCCTAGAGACACAAGGATATTACCAGTATTGATAATGGGAAGGGAGGCCTTTTTACCAAGTAGGACAGAAGTATTCCCAGTAAACGGGAAATAATCTAGAGGAGCAGTACTCGTCATATGATGAGTGGCACTGGTGTCAGGATACCAGGTAAGATCAGGAGGAGGCAGATATTGAGCGACATGCTTGCCCGCAAAGGGAGCAGTAAGAGATTCAGGGCCATGATAGTGATGGGGACAATTTGAGATTGAGTGCTGAGGAGTGGAGCACGTGGAGCACCATTGCAGTGAATGAGTATGAGAAGGATGAGCACCCAAGAGACCACGACCACCATTACCATTTTGTTGTGGCCAATAATACCCACGATTGGAACCAAAGGCGGAGTAATCCGGAGTGGAATGCTAAGGGGCATGACCACGTCCTTGGGAGTTGCTGCGATGACCATTGCGGCCTCCACGGGATTGCCCACGTCCATAAAAGGAACCGTGAGTCATGTTAGCAGTGGGAGAGGGAGATTGAAAGGCAACAAGAGCCGTGGTGGTGCTGGAATCAGCAGACCTGGTACGCTGTAATTGGGACTCATAAGAGAGCAGACGTGCTCGAAGATCTTCAAACCTTGGTAAATGAGGAAAGTTCAAGATCGTAGTGACAATCATGGCATAGTTTGAGCCAAGGCCACGGAGAACAGTGGTAACAAGATCAGTAGAGGAAACCGGTTCACAGATTGCTGCAAGAGAGTCAGAGAGAGACTTAGCATGTTGGAGGCACGCAGAGATCGATTTCGTACCTTTCGACATATCCATGAGTTGAAACCGGATGTTTGTAGCGTTGGCAACTGAATGTTGGGAGAAGTTATCTTTGAGGCACAACCACATCTCCAAAGCCGTGGACTTTCCAACAATCATGGAGAGCATAGGTTTTGTCATTGTAGCCACCAAATAACTAACGACAAGTTGATCTCACTGAAACCATTGGAGATAGGCAGGGTTAGGATCAGCTGCAATATCATCAACAGCGGGAATTGTGAGGGAAGGAGTAGGCGAAATACCATCAACATACTGATATAGGCCATGACCAATGAGGAACGGTCGCAGTTGAGCAGTCTAGAGAAGATAGTTGGTCTCTGAAAGTTTGAGGAAATTGGCAATTGTAAGACCGGGTAGAGAAGATGTGGAGGAGGAGGAAGAAGAAGTTGACGAGGCAATGGTTGTAGAGGTAGCAGTGGCCGACGAGGAGGTGAAAGAAGCAGCGGTGGCTATGGCAGTTTGCGGAAGAGAGGATCGAAAAAGAAAAAAAAAATTGTTAGAAAGAGGAAAGCTCTGATACCATGTGAGTTTTGTATTTCTTATTAAAACACTGTATTACATCACAGGGCTATTTATATAGAACAAGGGAAAACCTAGAAACCCTACTAGAGATAATGATCAGAAATATAGACTAAGATAATGACATATACATGAAGTAGGAGTCTATAAACTGTTATCTAGAATGACAGAGGTAGTATCGTAACAAGAGATGCTCTAATTGGCCCCCTTCGTTGGCTGTCAACTTTGTTTTTTACCAAGTACTGTGAATCGGTGAATCCTTGAAAGGCGTGAATCTTGTTTGTTAATTGTTATGTAAGTGTATGTAATTAGGTTACTTAAAATTAAAAATATTATTATTACAATAATAATATAAAAAAAAAAAAGTCCAATTTGATGTATTTCCCTTTAACTTAGAAGAGAAAATATATTCCTTTTAGGATTTGTTTCCTAAGTATCATGAACTAGTCTAACATACATACATACATACAAACGTACATACAAATGTACATACATACATACATACATATATATATATATATATAGACTTATTCTTTTTTTCCAGTTGTTCACTTAAGCAATTTCATTCCTACCGATGCAGTTGAATTCTTTTTATTCTTTAGTTCATCTATCCGAATAATTTCAAGTATGAGATTACAAATTAATAAATATTTTAAGTTTTTTTTTTTCATTTATTTTATATTTGTTATTTTCTTAGGTTATTATTTATTAATATGATTTCTTTAATGAATCATTCTTTAAAACTATATATATGATTTTGCTACATTTATTATACTAGTTTTTTTATTTAAATTAGTTCGAATTTTTTTTTCAAACGAATTAAAACCTCGAAAGTCGGTTCATCTTCGTCAACATCTAATATTAATATTCCAGCTTCTAAAAATCAATCCACGAAATCTCCAACAAATGATATTAATATTCCAATTTTTAAATATTAGTATATTTGTCTAGCGTTAATTTGAATATTTGTTTTTGTCTTGGCCCCCCAAAGTTGAAATCCTGGCTTTACCCCTGCTTGACCCGTTAACTAACGGTTGACTAACCATTGACAACAGTGCCTCATTTGATTTTTTGTCTGAAGACTGAACAGTGTTGAATGTTACTAAAGACTGAATAGTGACTGAAAACTGAAAAACATGTTTGTTTTTTTTCACTGAAAACTGAACATAAGTGATACGTTGTTTGTTTTTTTAAGTTATAAATATCTGAAAATAAATACTTTTACCTTTATACCCTTTTAACTATTATTTGTTATATATTTACATTTTAATATATTAAGGACAACTCTAACATGTAAATTAATTATAAAATAAATTTATTTAGTTATTAATAATTATTCAAATTTATATTATTATGGATTGGTTGGTTTGTGAATAGATTGGTTTTTTTTTTTTTTTTTTTTTTGGTTCTAAATTTAATATCATTATCAATGAATAACAACATGAATATCATTTTATTTTTTTTTGAACAGTAAACATTTATTAAAAGGGCAACAACAACCCAAGAGCATAGCACAAACAGGGACAAAAGAAAACAACCAAACCACACCAGCAAGACCAAAAAAAAAAAAGAAAAAGGAAAAGGCAAGAGCAAGAAATAGATTAAATTATAAATACAATTAGGGCTTTAACATAAGACAAAATTGGAAATAGATTAAATTGGTGAGGATAGTTTTGGAAGTAAAACATTGTATTAAATTCTCCTGGATTTGTATTAAGTGAAAAGTGAAAATTTTTCACTTTTCAAAACAAGTGGTTTTAGGTGCTCATTAAGTGATTTTACTACTTAAAAAATCAAACAAAATAACTGAATGGAACACATTAAGTGTTATTCAATGTTAAGTGGAAAAATCAAACAGGGCCTTAGTCACTAACCAGTGAAAGGTAATTTGGTATTTTTCGGTATATGAATATATGAATCTTCAAATCATGACTTTTAAATTAAATTATTGCGGAAAAAAGAAAGAAGAACAGAATTTGGCAACAGATCTATTTGCATTATGATTAGGAATTGATTCCAAGTAAAATTAATGTTATCATTATCATGTTTTTTACCCTTTTACTGTCTCCTGTGCAAGTACAGGGACTACATGCTTGAGGCTTTGCACGTGGGATCAATTTGAGTGAGACAGAAAATGATCTCAAATAACATCTGCCCCCGGTAGTACCTCGTCACCTTTAATAGATGAGGAGAATAACACTTGATAGTGTTTCTTTTCCAATAATGCAAGGGAATCATATAAAGAGGCATGCAGGGGCATGATTGGAATTTTAATGTTATAGGAAAAGTGTATCTCCATCCTCCTAGATCACTCAGAAATTTCTACTTATGAAAATATAACATCTTAAAGTAAATCACCTGGAAAAAAGCCAAAAAAAAAAAAAATGGTAGCCTCAGCAGACATGAAGCCTTACAAGTAATATATATTTATATATAACCCTTTCAACCCAAACACCAAACTCACCAACTGCGTTTCGCAATTTGCTCTCTTCTACATATATAAGGTGAGAGTTATTTCATTGTGTGTTTATTAATTTTGGACCGAATTCAAGAGCATGCATGTGGATATATACTTGTTAAATGGTGGAAACAATTATGAGCTTGGAGTGCAATATATATCATCAGCTTGTTTAATTTCCTTGTTCCTGTGCAATATATAAGTAGTGTTGCTTAATTATATATGTTCATGTTTTCAGGATAAAAGAATGAGCTGGACAGAAGGAGATTGGATGTGCGGTGCATGCCAACACCACAACTTCAGACAGAGGGATGCATGCCAACTTTGCGCCTATCCCAAGTTTGGTGGTCCAGCTGATCTAAGAAGTTACTTAGACAACAAGAAATCCACAGAGGTGCTTGCTGGAGACTGGTTTTGTACCACCAATATTAACTGTGGAGCTCACAATTATGCCAGCCGATCCAACTGCTATAGATGTGGTGCATTCAAAAATGTTCATGTTGGACAAAGCATGATTTGTTCTCAATCTGATTGCAGTTACCCACCTGGCTGGAAAACTGGAGATTGGATTTGCAACAAGTGAGTTCACAGCTTTCATATATTTATACAAAGAAAAGCTTAAACTATTAAGTAACTGTCGAAACACTAGTATTTAAACACTTTAAACCTCTCTCTTCCGTTTATGTCCAACAAGCTTGCTGCATGACTTTAGCAAACATAAATCCAAAAACAGACAAATAAATAAATACAACCACGGGGAGAGATTCAAATTAACCTAGACAATCCGGGTGACAAACTTTGAAACTCTATAATTACATAACCATTAAACTAAAAACCGTTAATCTATGAAAAACGGGCTCTAATAAAGTATTTAAGCCATCTAACATAAGGATTTTCTGTATTACGACCAATAATCTTTTTCTCCTAGTTGGAAATGAATTATGGGTGCGGATATTGATACCCATAAATATGATAAGTACACCCATATTTATAAGTATACCCATGTCTAAAATTTAAAATTAAAACATTACTATAAACACCTATCTTAATGTCAATAGTACCCTTATTTAAATGAATGTTTTCATTTTAATACAATTTTTTTTATAAACCCTCTTAAGTTATTAACACACCCAAATTCACAAATGATAAATTCTTAAGTTCTTTATACTCGAAAACACAGTCTGTAGAATTCTAAAATACTTAAATTTCGAGAAGCTCTACTTCAGGGAAATGAAAACCTAGAGAACTCAATTTTGTCTAGTTGCTGATATCTATTACAACAGATTTCACATCCTCATGCCACCTTTGATTTCCCGGATACATAACGATGCTTAAAGTTTTCGATGCATGTAGCCTTGATTAAATCCCACTTGAAATCAATTTATGTGGTAGTTTAACGTACTCACCATAGTCGATAGATTTGTAGAAGGATACCTCCAATGTCTCAATGAGGTCAATTGGCCAATTTCATTTGGCTCTGTATTTACCTGAGGCACGCTTATGATATTTATTATACGAACTCCAGGGCCACCTCTGAGGAGTGGTCAAGAGTGCTTAAGCGTGCAGCTATGAAAAGTAAAGTTATGCTATTTGTTCTTTACCAAAATAAATAACAAAAGAAATATTAAGAGTAATGACAAAAGAAATTTTATAAAATTTTGCATTTAACTTATGATTTAAAGATATATTCTTGAATAGATTTTCTATTGTCAGTTCGTCCTGACAATAAATATATCAGGACAAATAATGTGAACCACTAGATTTACATACTTTAACTCAAAGTGTATACACTTGTAAAAACTTCTCCATAATCTATGGTCCACATTCTTCGTCCTGATATATTTATTATCAGGACGAGCTAATAATAGAGAGACTGTATTCTTGAATGTGGAGAACTTTACACAAACCATTAGAATTTGTAAGGCTAGGCTCCAAGTTTGACTCACCATAAATCTGAGCTTTTTTCTATCAACCATAGATCTTCCAAGATGTGCCTCACTAGTTGCTACCATGTTGAATTATTATTACATTGCGTAGATATTGTTGCATGGAAATTGAAGAAGCTTATTGTCTCTGGAAACGGATGGTTTTGTATACATTTTGATTTTTTGAATTCCAATTTATCATGCCTCTGAAAAAAAAAAATTTCCATTACTTTGTTATATGACAATGAGAGATTTTAATACTTGAAATAGAATTAAGATTTAATTAGGTTTTAGTTTTTTTTGTTAATAAAGTGATATAGTTGAAGATATGGGCATAATTAATGAGTGTACATATTATTTTGTTTATTTTTAATTAAACTAATTTATCCTTATTGATAAATTCCTATTGGGATATTTTTGTAATTAAAATTTTTATTAAAATATAGATG
Source organism: Acer saccharum (assembly GCA_030490815.1). Lineage (NCBI taxonomy): Eukaryota > Viridiplantae > Streptophyta > Magnoliopsida > Sapindales > Sapindaceae > Acer > Acer saccharum. The sequence goes on from CM059871.1 coordinate 31,947,193, forward strand.
TGCTTATCATATTTTGGGGTGTCAATATCGGTACCCATGAATTCTTCAACTTATAACTAATTGTCAAGAACATTTAGAAAACCTTTTCACCAGGAACTCAAAATTAATTAATAAGCGAACACTAATAGTAACAGTGAATGCCTAGAGGAGAATCGAGCTATATATATGCAGAAAAACCATATAAACATATGAGCATTCTAGAAGGAAATATCCTACCTGTATAATTTGTTTGGCAAAAACTAATTACAAAATTTAAGCAAACTTTTTGCCTATAATCATTTTTGTTCTCTAATTCACATGAATGAGTTCTTAATTTGTTTTCCGATGTTATGTACATTCTTCATCCCCATATATTTTAATATCTTGTTCCATTTTCAAAACCATAGTATTAAAAGGAACAATTTTTTTTTTCCAGAAACTAGACTTCACTTTATTTGATCATTAAATATTTTTACTTTCAATTAGACAGCCATTTGATTATGTACAGTTTTCTGTTGTGATGCAGATATATGTGCATGCTATGGTCATTTTTTTCTTGTTGTTAATGATCATATGAGTACCAGATCACCAAGTGTTGTTGGAAATATATATAATTTTGAAAATCTTGAAATTTTCTAGATTCGTCATGAATTAATATCATATTGGAAGATGCAAGTATGATGTAGATATTTAGGATCATTTTTTTATTATTTATGAAAAATAGTACGTGAAATTAATTAATTATAAATATAATAAATAGCTAGGTTCATCTTAAAAATTTTAACAAGTGTGATATTGTGTTTACATTTTTGTCAAACAGAATGGGATGTGGAAATCACAACTATGCTTGGAGGACTAAGTGCTACAAATGCAAAACAGCAAAGGAATAATGTGGTAACAAATTTATATATATAATTCAGTCATCAATACTTGATTCCTTTCTGGAATATGAATACTATAGTGATCAATCTCAGTTTTATAATACTGTTGTTTCTTCTTCTTCTTTTTCTTTCTACTTTCAGGTGGTGCAATTTTTGAAAAGGAAATTAGGAAGATTAAATATGTTCTCATCATATCTGATCTCTCCACAAAGTCCACTTTTTCTTTACACTTCTACTGATGATCAAGATAATTATAACAAATAGGTTGTCATGGTTGAATTCCCTTTTAAATTATCAAGCTTATCATCTACATTGTATTGGGAAGGTTTTCTAGCTCTATTGTATGGTACAGTTCTAACATTAAGCTAAGCTTTTGAAATATCTTAATTATTATGTTTTAATTTCCTTTCTTTTGCCTTTGATTTTAAGGCTATGTTTGGTAAGAGGGAGGGAGAGTATGAGGGATGGATGAATTAAGAGGGAGAGATAGTAAGACGGATGGAGAAGATAACATCTATCCTTCGTGTTGTTTGGGATTGGTATTTAATTTGTAAAATTACTATATTACCCTTAAAAAAATTGGAGGGCAATGAAAATATGGAGGGCATTATAGTAATTCCCCTCTAATCCTCTCTACCTCCTCTCATCTGCCGATCATTGGACGGATCCAATATGGTGGGCCCGGATGGATCTTCTCTCCCTCCTCTTTTCCTCTTTTCCTCTCATCCCTCAAACCGGACAAAGGATTACACCTATCTCTCCAACCCTCTCCCTCCCTCCATCTTTCCCTCATACCAAACAGTGTAAAGGTTCAGCATTGAAGGTTAACCTTTATTTACCTTACCACTCACCTATTGATCTTATGAGTTGGGACTGGAGTCCATGCCATATAGAGCTGAAAATCGGGTTTCTTGGTCATTTTTGGTTAAAATGAAAAAATGACATCAAATTTATAAATCATTTTGAAGTTTAAAACCAAATTTCACTTGTTTTAATTATAATACAAGTAATATGAGTCAAATGACAATATTCATTTAATCCAATCAACCCATTAAATATTTAAATCACCGGTCCAGCCCATAATCTGCTTAACCTATTTAAGGGCTGACAGCGGTGGACCAGTTTTTTTACACATCAACAATATTATACTCTACTGTATCATATCTTATAGACGTATCCGCATACTCGGTGCGTCACGAAATTGGTAGGGATTAATAACACTTTAAAACCACAAAGGCACAAATCTTATATCTCCAATAATAGAAATCGGAATCTCTATTGATAGAGATTCTAGATCTCCTTTAAAAAAATAAAAAAATAAAAATTGGATCTAGAGATCACAAATCTCTAAATTCAAACAAGATGATTTTTTGAATCAAACTGGGGTCCCGTTTTTACCGATGCTCTTTCCATGATTTGGCGTTCCGTTCGCGAGGCAGACTCCCTTCAGTCTGGCACTATGAAGAATTCAGTGGCTGAGCTTCAGACTCTTCATCGGCTTCATGTCTCTGGTCGTCCTCCCAAGGCTCCTCGCATTTTAGAGGTTAATTGGCACCCTCCTCCACCAGGCTGTCTTAAGGTTAATACGGACGGGGCTGCTTTTGGTAGTCCTGGTCTTGCTGGTCTTGCAGGGGTTTTTCGCACATGCAGGAGTTTCGTTAGAGGTTGTTTTGCTATTCCTCTTGGTGTCTGCTTTGCTTTTGAGGCTGAATTGGCTGCTGCTGTTCACGCTATTGATTATGCTTGGACTTTTGGCTGGCATCGGTTATGGTTGGAGAGCGATTCGACTTTCATAGTGAATATCCTTCGTTCTAGGTCTCGTAAGGTTCCTTGGCGTTGGCGGCCCGCATGGGATAGGTGTTTGCGTTTAATCTCTCAAATGGACTTTGCTGTCACTCATATTTATCGGGAGGGTAACCAAGTTGCTGATAGTTTAGCTTCCAGGAGCCCCAGTATCGTCTCTCCTACATGGTGGTGGACAGCTCCGAGTTTTTGCAATTCTTTTATTTTCAACGATTTTTGTTGCAGACCTTCTTTTAGGTTCTGTTAATCTGCTTTCTTTTTTGTTTTCCGTTCTCTTTTGTTCTCTTTCTTTTTTTCTTTAATAAAATGTTGGGCTAGTCCCCAACAACCTTATCAAAAAAAAAAAAAAAAAAACAGGGGTTCAGTATTTTATAGTTTTGTGTTTTGGTTATATTTTTGAATAAAAGTCATGAGTTGAGTTTTTTCTTTTTCTTTACCTTTTGTAAATGAAACAATTTTTATTTATTTATTTAAGAAAGGAGTGTTAAAAGATAAAAATGATAATTTTGGATTAAAATTGAGTGTTCTTAGAAAATTTCAAAATGTAAATTTTAGGATGAAGTATGTTTAAAAAATGTGTGTGAAAAGATAAAATTGGATTGTAAGAAAATCTCTTATTAAAAACCAATTCACTGTTTAACCAATATATATACATATTTTTTATTATCAGTTCGCCCTGACAATAAATATATGAGGACGAAGAATGTAGACCACTAGATTTATATACTTTGACTCAAAGTGTATATACTTGTCAAAACTTCTCCATAATCTATGGTCCACATTCTTCGTCCTGATATATTTATTGTCATGACGAATTGACAATAGAAAGACTATATATGTATATATATATATATATATATATATATATATATATATATATATATATATTTATTTATTTATATACATATAATTTATAAGGTTGTTGGGGATTGGAATCAACCCTATTCCAACAAATTATTAAAGAAAAAGAAAGGGAACAAAAGAAGAAAACAGATCAACAAAATCTAAAAGAAGGTCTACTACAAGAATCATTGAAAATAAAGGAAAAAAAAAATTCGGAGCGGTCCACCATCATGTAAGAGAGACGATCCTAGGGCTCTTGGATGCTAAACTATCTACAACTTGGTTACCTTCTCGATAAATATGAGTGACAGCAAAGTCCATTTGAGAGAGTAAGCTCAAACAGCTATCCCAAGCGGGACGCCAACGCCAAGGAACCTTACGAGACCTAGAATGAAGGATAGCCACTAAAAAACAAAATTTAAAAATTTAAAAATTTAAAAATTTTAAAAAAAAAAAAAAATTTAAAAAAACCTAGAATTTTTCTTTAAACAAAATCAAATTTGGAATTTTTATTTGAACAAAACAAAATCGTAATTTTTGTTTAATAAAATAAAATCTTTAATTTTTGTTTGAACAAAACAAAATCTGAAAAAAAAAAATTAAACAAAATAAAATCTGGAAATTTTGTTTGAACAAAACAAAATCTGAATTTTTTTTAAACAAAATAAAATCAGGAAAAATTGTGTAACAAAACCCAAACCCAACACAACTCCCACCATTCATAAAATCAACAACCACCCTCAAATCCAACCGCCAAACAAAACCCAAACTTAAACACAACCACAACCATCCTTAAAATCAATAGCTAACACTTAAATCCAAACCACCATTCCGATGCCCAAACAAACCTAGAAGACGGAGAGAAGAGAGGAGAGAAAGAGAAGACGGAGGAGAGAAAGAGAGGAAATAAAAAGAATCTTATGAGAGGAGAGATAGGAGAGGAATTAAAAAGTGGGAACATGAGGGGCATTTAAGTCTTCATAGGCAATTATTTAGTAAAAACAATAAAAATGCAAGAGTTTCTTTTGACAATTCAATTTTTTCTTTTTACAGTTCTTTTCTAAAGATACTTCATTCTCAAAATTTAAATTTTAAAAAATTCTAAAAACACTTTCTTTTGTTCCAAAATTGTCTTTTTTATCTTTTAACACTCCTATTCTAAAGACACTCTATTTTATTTTAATAAAAATTAGAACAAACTATCGTAGGCTTTTGATTCATCCGAGGAGTAATTTTTTTGAATTATATTATTAAAAAAAAGGAATTATCTCTCCTAAATCATTAGATTAAATATTACATATTAAACATTCTCTCCTAAATTTTTAATTACCATATTAAACTCTCTCCCCTCCAATACATATCTCAAATTCTCGGTCTCCATTATTTCTCAAGCAAGATAGCAATTAAGAAAAAAAAAACTTACGAATAAGCTTGATTTTTAGAAACCGTATATATGTATATATTAAGAAAAAAACAATTCGAAATATAAAAATGTTTTTTGTTACTTTTATAGGTATGTGATAGCCTAGAGAACTTTAATTCTTTCATTTAGTCTTAGAATTCAATCGAATCTAGTTGCAACAAATTAAGTTTTCATATATCTATTTTTTTTTAATTAAAAAAAAAAAAAACAAGGTATTTGTATTTATTTTTTAATGGGGCAGGATCCATGACCTCATTTTTTTACACAATTTTTGACATAACTTCTTGGCCATTGGATTTTGTTTCTTTTAATGGATATGATTTATTCTCTTTTTCTTTCTTTATTTATTACAGACATTGTCTCTCACCTAATTAATTCTTTATCTCTCCAGAATATTATTATTTTATTAAATTCTCTCACCTTAATTAATTTTTATGTCTTTATTTTATTTTTCTTTTCTTTTCTTTTTTCCTTCACACGTTTTTTATTTAACCTAAAACCAAAACATATCACTCTCACTTTTTAGTCTTTAAAATCTCTTTATTTATTTTTTTCTTTCTCTTTTTTTTTTTTTTTTTTTACTATTCTTATTTCTCAATTTACTTTATCTAAAATCAAAAAATTATACATGTAATCACTCTCCTCTTTTTTTTTTTTTTTCTTTTTCTTTTCCTCTTTAATCATTTCTTATTTCATTAGCTTATGAACAGTACTTTTACAAAGTTGTATAATTGTATTGGTCTTGTTAATATATTTGCAAAGTTGAACAGAAACATCATACATGAATTCATTTACACTGATATTTGTAAAATAAAATCTATGTGTAATAAGTAAATCTATGTGCATAATTCTAGGTAATTTTAAAATTTTAAAATTACCATGAATTTTAACATAGTAGTAATTTCTAGCTTCATCCATTGTTTCAAAAAACACCCCTACATCTGATGCTTTTAAGTCTCCTGCATTCTTTTTTGTACTACTTGTTTCCAATATTTTCTTGAGTTGTGTCAATAGCCTAAATAAAATTCAACATATAAAATAAATCATGGTAAAACAATAATACAATAATTTAAATGAAAAAAAAAAAAGATGTTTTTTTTTTTTTAACTACTTATTTGGATTTGGATTTTTTTTTTTTAATGTTAATAATTTATCCAAACAGATGAAAAACAATTCTTAGAAATTACTTTGGTATGATTACTGTATATATATATATATATATATATATATATATATATATAACTATCATAAAAACTATTTACAAAAATAGATATCATCAGATCTATTCGAAAAGAAGAAAAATAAACTAAATCAATTTTTTTCCAAAGCAAGAAATTAAAAAGAAATCTAATATGTCAAATCTTACAACGAAAATTTTAACAAGATTATAACAACCTTATATAAACAATTCCTAAAAAACCAAATTTTTTGTTCTTCCAATCTTCTTCTTTTCTTTTTTTATCATTATTAACCATGAGCAAAAAGATACAAGATAACAAAAATAATTAAATAAATAAAAAAATTTGAAGAATAGAAAAAATATCTTAGATAAACCATGAGCAACTGTTGATAAGTCTTCTAATCCCAAATTTTTTGACATTTTTGAATATGTTAAAAATCAGTTGAAGCTAATCCAATGAAAGAGAAAGAAAATAAAGATAGGAAAATGAAAGATTTTAAAGTCTGATGATATTCTGATTTCAGATAAAGTAAAAAAAGATGTGTAGAGGAAAAAAGAAAAGAAAAGAAAAATAAATTAAAGACATAAAATTAATTAAGGTGAGAGAATTTAATAAAGGGTGTCGATATTGACACCCATAAATATAATTAGCACACCCATATTTTAATAAAAAATTTAATTACTAAAATATCCCAATAGAAATTTGCTAAAAAGGACAACTTAGTTTAATTTTTTTTTTAAAAAAACAAACAAATACTATGTACACCCATTAATTACACCCAGGCCATATATTCAACTATCTCTCTTTATGAAAAAAAAAAAACTAAACCCTAATTAAACCCTAATTCTATTTCAGTATCAAAATCTCCCATTTTCGTTAGGCTTGATTCAAACGTTACTTGAATATAATGGCTTACAAAACTTAACATTTTCTCAATATACACAAGATCATGTAGTTAACAGATTGAGATTTTTGATTGATTTGTTGTTCTTTTGTGGGCGTTTTGCTCGCACTAGCAAGGGCTATTTTGTGGTGTTAAGTTTGTATTTTGACTTCTCTGGTATTGTTTTGTTTATATGTTAATTTTGGTTCTGTTTTGCCTATGTTCTTGGTGTTCTGGTTGTCTAGGTTTTTTAATCTGTTGTTCTTGGCCGTTTGGCCTCTTGTTCTTATTTTCTTGTTGCGTTTGTTGTGGCTTTTCTTGGCCTTAATAATATTTGGGAGTTCAAAAAAAAAAAAAAGGATTTAGATTTTTATTTTATTTTTTATGTAGTTGAATTTTTGTAATTATTTGGCTATAGAGTGAAAGACAAATGCCGAAGAAGATATAAGATAACTTGATCATTTGTGAAATTGGATGTGTTAATAACTTATGAGAGTTTATTAATAAATTGTATTAAAATGATACATTCATTTAAATAAGGGTACTATTGACATTAAGATAGGTGCTTATAGTAATTATTTAATTTTAAATTTTAGACATGGGTGTACTTATAACTATGGGTGTGCTTATTATATTTATGGGTGTCAATATCTATACACTTTAATAATATAATAATACTCTGGAGAGATAAAGAATTAATTAGGTGAGAGACAATGTCTGTAATAAATAAGGAAAGAAAAAGAAAATAAATCATATCTATTAAAAGAAACAAGATCCAATGGCAAAGAAGTTATGTCAAAAATTGTGTAAAAAAATGGGGCCATGAATCCTGCCCCTTTGTATTGTCAGTTCGTCTTGACAATAAATATATCAGGACGAAGAATGTGGACCATAGATTGTGGAGAAGTTTTGACAAGTGTATACACTTGGAGTCAAAGTATGTAAATCTAGTGGTCCACATTCTTCGTCCTGATATATTTATTGTCAGGACGAACAAATAATAGAAAATATATATATACAGAAATTCTATTATCAGTTCGAATTGACAAAAGTTATATCAGCTCTTTGCATGTGGGTCACTGGATTTAAATACTTTGACTTGGCTGTATGCACTTGTCAGTCAAAGTATTTAAATCCAGTGGCCCACATACAAAGAACTGATATAACTTTTGTCAGTTCGAACTGATAATAGAAAGACTGTATATATATATATATATATATATATTAGAGCATCTCCAATGCAATGTTAAATCATTGTGTCAATGCTATAATTTAACACAAAGTTAAAAAAAAAACATGCTCCAATGCAATGCTTAAAGTTGTGCCAAATTTGACATATGCTATAAACTATGCTAAATTTGGCACAATGTATAGCATATGTCAAATTTGGCACAACAATAAATGCAGCCGTATTTGTTAACTTTTTAATTTTAAATAATAAAAATTTAACAAATTTGGAAGGGAAAACTGAGATTGAAACAATTCTAACAAAATATTCAATGCATTGGTTGTATTTGTTGACTTTTATAATTTTAAATAATTAAAAAATAAAAAATAGCATATTAAATAGAATTTTGCATTGGAGTATAATACTAAAATGATGTATCAAATATAACATTTCACTATATTTTGTGCCAAATTTAGCATTGGAGATGGTCTTACTGTTAGTAAGAAACAAAAAATATTCATAAGTTTTTTTTTTTTTCCTTTAACTGTTAATCAGAGATTAATTGAGAAAGTATGGAGATAAGAATTTTTTTATTTTTATTTTTATTTTTTTTTTAAATAGAGAGAGTAATTAGGAGAAAGTGTTTAATATAGTAATAAAAAATTTAGGAAAGAGAGTTTAATACGTAATATTTAATCTAATGATTTATGAGAGATCTTTTAATAATTTAATTAGTTTAGAGTGTCTTTAGATTTTTTTTTTTTTTTTTTTTTTTTGTTGTTGTCTTGTTTAGTAATTTTAATTCAGGTCAAAATTGTCATTAACAATAAATAAATTAATTAAATTAGAGTGTAAGTGATTGTTTGATTGAGCTTTCTACTGCTTCAAAATGTCTACAAACATCTATTTGAGTTTTTTAGAGATGTTTGGTTGAACTTTTGAGATTGTCTATTTTAAATTGAGTAGAGGCTAACAGAGGTTTAGAGCTTGTTTGGTTGGGCTTTTGAAAAACCTCTATCGATAAAAGATCTATTTGTAGTAGATCAACTTGAAATAGAGTTTTTGAAAAAAAAATAAAAAATCACAGATGTTTGGTTGGTAGACTTTTAAAAAAAATGTCTATTTGGAGAAACACCTCCTTATGAGCTTTTGCCTAGTATAGGTTTAAACTTTACTAGCCTCTACTCAATTTAAAATAGACAATCTCAAAAGCCCAACCAAACAACTCTAAAAACCTCAAATAGACGTTGGTAGACATTTTAAACTAGTAGAAATCTCAACTAAACAAGCACTAAGCAAAAGCTAATGGGGAGGTAATTTTCCAAATAGACATTTTTTTTTTTAAAAGTCTACAAACCAAACAATTATAATAATTATTTTTTTTTTCAAAAACTCTATTTCTAATAGATCTATTATAGATCTACTACAAGTAGATCTTTTACCGATAGAGGTTTTTTAAAAGCCCAACCAAACAAACCATAAATAGATAATTTGTGGATTGTAAGGAGAAACTCTCTAAAAAATACTAATCTTGGGTAAAAACAATAAACCTCCTAATTTTTTATTTTTATTTACTAAAAGGGGTATTTCCCCTATATATATATATATATATATATATATATATATATATATATATATCGGTCTTTCTATTATCAGTTCAAACTGACAAAAGTTATATCAGTTTTTTGTATGTGAGCCACTGGATTTAAATACTTTGACTGACAAGTGCATACAGCCAAGTCAAAGTATTTAAATCCAGTGGCCCACATGCAAGGAACTGATATAACTTTTATCAGTTCGAACTGATAATAGAATTTCTGTATATATATATATATATATATATTTATTGGTTCACTCCTATATATCTTATATTTTAATATAAAGAAAAATCTTGACGAAATTCATGGATTACGATTTGAATTTCTTTATAAGTTCGATAAAATCTAATTATAAGCATTAGAATCCTACATAAACACAAACAATTGTCAACATGTTGCGGTGAGGTCACTTTGACATTTTTTTTTTTCTCATGCCAGTCAAAAGCTGTTCTGTCAAAAGAACTCGAAAATAGGAAATACATCAAAAATAGGCAAATAGATTTTAATTGTAACTTCACTGATAAGGTAACTCTAATCAGAATTTTTTCCCAAAAGGTCATAAAATCTCTCTTGAGAAAATACAGAGATTTCTAGTCTGTAAACTACTTTACTTGGCCAACTCTTGTCTGTCAAGAAACCAAAGTGACCAATGAAACTGTTGTTTCCCTCGATTTTCTGAGGCATTGTCTTTTCGAGAATAATTCCAAGAAGATTTCTTCTCTCGTCTTTTGGCGGTATGTTTTTTTGGTTTCGTTTCAAAGTGTTTTTTTTTTTCTTTTTTTGACAAGACAAAGAGTGATGGTGTCAGTCATCGAGAGAGTTTAGCCGCTTGGAGTTCATGCACTCATTTGACTTATTAATATCAAAATAGTGTATTTTGATTAGTAATCTTTTATTTTATCAATTGGGTTATTGATCATTCATCAAATAACACACTTGAAGTTGTATCGTTGTATAGTCTCTTTATCTCTATGTTCAAAGTTACGATTTTGTTCTTAAAAGTTTTTGTTTTTAAAAAAATTCTCTTAACTGATGGAAACAGAGTTTCTTAATGATTTTCCTGATTTTTGCAAGATCTAGAAGAAGAAATCGCGAATCAAAGAACTGGGTTGTTCTTGAATTAACATTCTGAGGTTGATTTTGACTGAAAATCGGCCATGGGATGGAAGAAGTTGAAGAAGTTGAAGAAGGAATTAATTGCAGAGGATTGGTGCTTTGTTTGTAAGGACGGTGGATCACTCAGAATCTGTGATTACAGGTAACTTTAAAAGATCTTGTATTCTTTTATAGACAGTCATCCTCGTATCTGTATCCGAATTTTGTTAAAATCAGAATCTAATCTTTTGTCTTTTTCATGTTGTTTGTTTGTTTAAGAGCTTAAGAGATTTTGTCTTTTTGGCCTATACAACAAATTACTTGCTTTTGTTATGGGACAATGAAGGGCAATTCTGTCTTTGTCATTACACAGTGCCTAAGGTTACATGGGTTATGCCTTAATTAGGTTGTTTAATGTTTATGTTTATTTCTTTTACATGTCCTTTTGCTTTGAGAAGTTGGGGCTGCTTGTGAATTTTCTTTAAAAATTTCCATCACCAGCTTAAGCCAAATTACTGACATAAACATTCCTGACTGAATGACATGAATGTCCTTGATATCTGTTAAATATGAAATAATGAGCTTGGCCATTACAATGCACATGCATATTATATGATAATCTAAACAATTTTTTTTTTTTTACTGTTTTCTTATCAATGAGAATAAACCTTTCCATTCCTTGATAGACAATTTTGTCTATTTTATTAATTGCAATATCTATTGTTTGCAGGGACTGTCTAAAAGCTTATCATCCTGAGTGTGTAGGCAAAGATGATTCTTTGTTGGAGAGTAATGATAGATGGAACTGCAGTAAGTTATAAATTAGCTGTGATGATACCTTCTTCATGTATTAGTCTATCATTATTATTGAACTCTTTTCTTACCTTGTCAAGTGAATTGAAACATAGTTTATGACCTTTAGCTTGTGTTTTTATATATATGTATGTGAGTATGCATGTATATATGTGCGTATATAAAGATGTATGTCTGCATGCATATGCTTATGTATGTACTTATATGTGCACCATAGTGTATATTTAATGCATGTGTATGTATGTTTGTGTGTGTATGAGTGTAGTTCTTTGTGCACGTTAGTGCTTGTGTATGTGCTTAAATTTGGTGCTTTTATTGACAATTCTAAATGGTCCGGAAGAATAATTTTTTGAGTCTCCTGCCTTTTTCATGTATGTGAAGTTTGATGAATAATGTAATTCCTTATTACCTTAATGTAATTCTTTTTGTTACTGGCATTTAGTACTGTTTTGCATCTTTTAGAACATCTCAGTTCTGGCTTGTAACGTACATAGATCTACATTTCAGATTGGCATTGGTGTAGCGTTTGCAATAAAGCCCCAAAATTTTATTGCTTTTGCTGCCCATCAGCTGTATGCAGATGCTGCGTCAATGATGCTGAGTTTGCAGTAATAAGTAAGAACAAAGGGTTGTGTGATTGCTGTTTGGAGCTTGCATGGCTTATAGAAGCAAAGAAGGATGTCGACTCTAATGGGGTACTAAAAATTCCAGATGATTCTTTTAATTTTTAGTGTTTGTTCAAGCTTACTAGTTTCCTCGGAATTTGTTAATATGTTTGGCTTGAAACCGATGATGCCATATTAACTGCTTGAGATTTTACTTAATTATTATGTAATTTAGAAAGTTATTCTTTGGGTATCAATTACTTTTGCTTCTGCTAAAAGATTTTCTTTTGTACAGTGAGGAGATAATGCATTGGCATGTTGATCAAATTACATATATTTCGGTAGTGGTTGAGAGAAGGAATGCAATTACATACGAACTATAGTTATGAACATGGTGTTTTATTTGATAATTAAGTGATTATCTTAGCTTGAGGTTACTAATTAGATATAGACTCTAACTATTGTTAGAGAATTTTTATATTAATAAGGAATATATGTTTTTGTTTCTATATTATTATTATGTTTAATTTGTTGCCGTTAAAGCTGTTCATATCTTAGGTTGTTATATTTCTGTATGCCTATAAATAGGCTCTTTATGTATCTTTTAAAAAGGATCTTATTATAGTAAAATCCTTTGCTTTTCTCTGGGGATGTAGGCTTACACCGAACCATGTAAAATCTCGTCTATTTTTATTATTCTTTATTTGCTTCCGCTTTCATGTGTGATTGTTTGATTGCCTTTGGGATTCAATATTTGGTAACATATTTTCCCATCGTCTTGTTACTGATATTATTTTTTTGGTTTCTACAGAGCAAGGTAGACTTCCATGATCGAGACACATCTGAGTTCTTGTTTTATGAGTATTGGGAGATAATAAAGGAAAAGGAAGGTTTAACTTCAGAACAAGTCATTACAGTGTATAACCAGTTGAAGAATGATTCAGATTCACATGAACATGATGAAGTGAAAGAAGGAACCAGTGAGTCTGATGATGAATCTCAACTTGACATATTCAATGATGATACAGATGGATGCAAACAAATAGGGAAAAGGAAGAGAATGAAAGGTCAGCATTCCGCGATGAAAAGAAAAGTTAAGTCAAAGAGAAAGGAATTCATCAGATGGGGATCAGAACCTCTATTGGAGTTCCTTGCCTCCATCGGCAAAGATACAAGCACTGAAATGTCACAATATGATGTTATGGATATCATTACAGAATACTGCAGAAAAAACAAGCTTTTTGACCCAGAAAAATCGAAGAAAATCAATTTTGATGCAAGGCTACAGGCACTTTTAAGAAGGAAATCGGTGAATAGAAATAGCTTATATAATCTTCTGACACCTCATCTTGCTGATAATTTGGAACTCTCAGAGGACGAATTGGAATGCGGTTCAAAAAATATTGATAAAGAAGACTTGGCTCCTCGGAAAAGGCAGCATCGATTGAGCTCAACTGAAAAGTCCAATACAAAGGCAGAAGTTGTGAATGTTCAAAAAAGCTGTTTTGCCTCTATAATCCCTAAAAACATCAAGCTTCTCTACTTGAGGAAGAGTTTGATAGAGGATCTATCAAAGCAACTTGAAACTTTTGAGGATAAAGTAATGGGAACGTTCGTGAGAGTGAAATCCGATCCATATGACTATTTGCAGAAAAATTCTCATGTGCTCGTACAAGTTACAGGTAATCATGTCATCAAAAACTATTTTTATTTTTATTTTTATTAGTGCATCACTCCATTAGCTGCATAACTATTTACTAAATTGCATACTGCTCCGAACATTAGATGAGATGAGGTTACGGTCCTTATGGATGCTGTCCTTTAAATATAAGTCCACCGTTTATATTACTAGTTTCTGTTCGGTTACATAGTTGATATTTTGCTCCATACCATCTTCATATTTCATTGCAGGTGTACAGAAAACTTCTTCCATGAACTCAGAAATCATGCTTCAGGTTTCCAATATGGTAAAAGAGGTACCAATTCGCAGGCTATCGGATGATGACTTCTCTGAGGTAAAAACATAATAAAGACATAGTGAAAATTTTCATTTTCTGAATTAATTATTATTGTTTAAATTTTGACTCTAGTGATTGAAAATTTGGACAATAAGAAAAGGTTTCTGATGATCTGATCGTCTTTGGTTTTTCAAAGTTGATTTATGTACACTTCTCTCCACTGACAAGTGCTTACTAATGAAAAATATTTTAAATTTATATCTGTCGTGCATATAAATTTAACTGGTGTTATTTTGCAGGAAGAATGTGAGGATTTGTGTCAAAGAGTGAAAAATGGCCTGCTTAAAAGGCCAACTGTTGTAAGTTTTTTCATCCTTTTTTCGGATAGCAAATATAGAAAGGCAGACTTTGAACTTTCAGCAGGTTTTCGTTAACTATTTCGGTTACTCAGCAATTAATTTTGCGGTAGTTAAGGGCAGGGTACCAGGGATTAAATATGACCACGATCTTTAATAGTTGTAAACAAAATCACAAGTTTCTGTTAGAAGTGGCATTTGTTATACAAAATCTGTACCAAAATGTTATGTTTATTGGCAGGTGAAGCTCGAACAGAAGGCCAGAAGTTTGCATGAGGAGATAACAAATCATGTATGTGTTTCTTCTATTTACATTTTTGTGATACTTCTATAATAATCCTTTGTATTTTGTGTTTTTATAATTAATGTGGGTTTTTATTAACTTTCTTCTAACATTTTCATCTTTGCATTTTCACGAGAAAACAATAGTGGATTTCGAGAGAGCTGATTTTATTACAAAAACGCATTGATCGTGCAAATGAGAAGGGATGGAGAAGAGAATATCCTTCAATGACATAGTTTATTATACAAATTATTCTCTAACTGCTAGTACAATTAACAATTAAGCATCTACTCCATTGAATTTGTCTAGAATCAACACTTTTTGGCAAGAAAACTAATTTTGAAACTTCAAAAAGAAAGAACTGGATATGAAATCCGAATATTTAATCTAAAGAGTGACTTTTTTTTTTTTTTTTTTTTGGGTTGAGTAGTTTATTTCCTAGCATAATTTTTGTGTATGGGTTCAATGGCGCGGCCAATCCAAAGTACTCACATGAATGTTGCATTTACAAAAGATAATTGAACCTTAACCTGTCTTTTCATATACGCTTTACGAATACCTAGATAGCCTACAGCTGCTTCAGAAGCCAGAAGAACAATCACGGTTATTACGTAAGGTTCCGGAAGTAATTGCAGACGATGTAGATGTTCTTGAGATTGCTAATACTACAGGTTTGTTCCGTCTCTGACCCTCTTGTAACTTTACTAGTTTTTTCGAGAATGGAAATGTAAATGATTACATATACACGCAGTAGCATGATTTCTAAGTTAATTGTTTTCAAGAAACTTCATGTTTTCTCATTTTCTTCTCTTTAGTTATCCATCGAATTCATCTTTCAATTCGTAAATTTAAACCTTGTTATCCTATTTAATCAAATCGTTGCTTTATATTGAATAATTGTCATTTGATCAAAACATGTGAATGTGATAACAACAATGTGATTTACTTGTACAAAGAGTCAAAGACACATTAACATATAGTAAATTAATTGTCGGTGAGCTTGGTTTCTCACGGTGTGGTGACTTGAGTGCAGGTATCGAAACCAAGGATGCATACAATACTTCTAGTAGTGATAGCGACAAGCGAGTTCATGTTGATGGAACCAAGGAAATAGAGTAAGTTGTAAAAGATCCGCAAGTGCAAAAGTCAAGATTGACCCTCTAATACTTGCTTTTGTTATGGGAGATGAAGGGCAATTCTGTCTTTGTAATTACACATTGTCCAAGGTCACATGGTTGATGCCTTAGTTTGTTTATGTTTTGGGAAAATATCATTTTCGTTCCTATGGTTTACCCTATTATCCGTTTTGGTCCCTGTCGTTCCAGTATTGGCTCGTTTAATCCTTCTGTGACAGTTTCCGTTAAAATCAGGTATTCTAACATGACTAGAGGGTAAAATGACAGTTTTGCCCTTCTAATAAATATTTAAATGATTTAAAAATAAATAATTTTAAAGTGGATTTGGTGGAAATCTAGATTGGATCCCCACCATCCATCTTATGAGATGGACGGTAGGGATCCAATATGGATCTCCACCTGATTAAAAAAAAAAACTTAAAAAAAAAAAATAATAATTGATTGAGTGGATCTCAACTGCTAAAATAACACCCACATCTTAAAAAAAAATGATAAAAGATAAAAAAAATAAAAAATAAAAAATGAATTCAACAATTCGTCACAATATCATCAACACCAAACCCAGAATATCTCATCAACAACAACAACACCAACATTATCAGTCCAGATTCAACACTAAGACATGCCACTTGAACAAAAATCTAATTCATCAAAACCATTTCTCAGAAACCAATATCACCCGATCAAAAGCCCACCCTGCACAAATGATAAAGAAATACTTACACCGGTGAAAATTTTAAATTTCTTATTATTTTTCTTTTTTTAAAAAGTATTGTTCTTATATTGTATTCAAATAATAAAGAAGATACAAAATCCTAAATTCAGTAACACTAAGACCTTTACTTTTATCTACCATGGCTCAGCAAAAAATAAACTATATCACATCCAAAACTCAGTGAAACCCACATAACCCTCACCACAACTACCCACTCCCTCTTGAAAAGAAGCTCCGGATCGTGCTCCGAGATGGAGAATAGCGCGACGAGGCAGTCCGAGGAGAGGCGAGCACACTTGGAGGAGAGGAGCAAGTGCGAGTTGGAGTTAAGCGAGTCAAATATGAGACGAGAGAGAGGTGCGAGCGGTGGTGGTGGTGGTGGTGGTGGCGGAGCGAGAGGTCTGTGAGGGTTTGTTCTTCGAATTTGGTGGAGATCCAGAATCCTTTTTTAATTTTTTTAATTTTTATTTTATTTTTCTGGTATGGGTTTATTATGATGATGAACTGGGTATGGATTTTTGAGGTTTGGTGTTGATCTTCGATTTGGTTGAGGTTTGGATGAACCGGGTCTGATGATGATGAAGAAGAATAAGAAGAAAAAGAAGAAGAGAGAGAGAGAGAGAGGCGAGAGATAGAGAGAGGGAAAGAATGAAGATTCGGGCTTTGTTAATTTTTTTGTTATTTATTTTATTTTTAAATTGTTTTTAATTTTTATTATTTAATTTAATTATGTTTATTAATTTGATTAAGTGATTAACGATACATTTACCAATATACCCTCACTTGTTTAACGAAATCCTAACAGAACCTGACGATAGGGACCAAAAAGAGGATTAATAATGAACCTTTGGATCAGTATGGCCAATATTGGAATGAAGGGAACCAAAACGGATAATAGGGTAAACCATAGGAACGAAAATGATATTTTCCCTTATGTTTATGTTGTTTTCTTTAGATAAATGCTTTATGCAATCGCTCATTTGTTATTTGTTACTTTTAATCGTACTTTGGAAATAAAATTAAAAAATTACCGATGAGATAAGGTTAGTTCGGTGGTTAACCTTTCACACCTGCACCACGAGGTTACGGGTTTGAGTCCTCCCTCGTTTTCTTAAAAACAAAACCCTAAATTTATGTAATAGTGTAATATTTCAAATTTTTTTTTTTTACCAAAACATGGATATTAGAGCATCTTTGATGCAACGCTATTTTAGTGTACCAATGTTATAATTTAGCACCAAAAAAAGAAAAAAAAAAAAAAAAAAACTCCAATGCGAAGAATAGCATATGCTAGATTTAGCATAGCAATAAATGTTGTTTTTTTAATTACAAAAATACCATTTTATAATTGTATCGAATACATTGATTGAATTTTATAATTTTAAATAATAAAAAATAGTATATAAATTGAAAGCATTAATTATATTTGTTGACTTTTATAATTTTAAATAATAAAAAAAATAAAAATAGCATTTCAAATAAAATTATGCATTGGAGTACAATACTAAAATGATGTGTCAAATATAGCATTTTACTATTTTTTTGTACCAAATTTGTCATTATCATTGGCATATGGATTGGAGATGGTCTTATAATATAAATAAATGACAATCTTGTAAATAAATGAACCCTCTGAGGTTTTTTTTTTTTTTTTTGGTTTTGTTTTGTTTTCTATCCTTTATAGCTTTGAGAAGTTGGGCCTGCTTGTGTATTTTCTTTAAAAATTTCCATCACTTTAGGGCCAATTTGGTATTGTTGTAACTTTTATAATAATCACGGTTAGCTGTGCTGAATAAATAATCAGTTGTGAAGTTAATCAGCAGATGTTTAGTTAATTATTAATTATACTTTTAAAACCACTGTATAGCCCAAAAGCAGTATGCATATGTTTGGTAATTTTATTTCCAAAGTGCTGAAATTAGTTACAATGACTAAACTATACATGATTTTAGAACCTTATTTTATTTTTTTCATTAATAATATATATTAAATCAGTATTTAAATTTTAAAAAAATCCATGAGAATAATAAAAATATTTTAAAAGAATTTATAAATCAAATCAGTATTTAATTAGAATCTTTAATTTTAATATGAAATAAGGAATATAAATGATTTTAATTTAATTTCATAAGGATAATAATGATATTTTAAAAGATTCATTATTAAATGCTGAAATAGATTATTCTATCATCATTTTCAAAAAGTAACCCTCCAACTACTTCTCAAAATTATTGTCAAAACTTGCTAGATTATCAATTAATCACTTTTGGAAGTTTTACCAAACATAATTATATGTCAAAATTATGAAATAAACTGATTTTAACTTTTCAAAAACAATACTAAACTGGCCCTAAGCCAACTTACTGACATAAACAATCCTGACAGAATGACATAAATGTCCTTGAGTTTTGTTATAAATGTGAAATGATAATTTCTAGAGAAATATGTGAAGTTTAGTTAAATAATGAACTTGGCTTCTTTCAAAATAATAATAATAATAATGAGCTTGGGCATTACATTGCACATGAATATCTTATGAAAATCTTAACATTTTTTTTTTTTACTGTTTTCTCATCAATGAGCGTAAACCTTTCCATGCCTTTTTGAAATGAATCTTTCCATGCCTTGATAGAGGATTTTGTCTATTTTATTAATTTCAATATCCATTGTTTGCAGGACCGTCTAAAAAGACTGCAGTAAGTTATTTAAAATAATAAATAAAAGATAAAATAATAAGCTAGGGGTGTTTTAGTCAATTCTTACTCTTTAGGTGGTCAATGGTTAAAGTTAATGTCAGTCAACTGACAATAGGGAATGTTTGTGTAATTTCGAGCTTAAATTTCATATACACGCAATTTGAATTAATATTGGAGTGTTTGTGCAATTTATCAAAAATATCAATTATGAAAAATAAGGTTCGCATTAACCAATTAAATTACCACGTTATAATAGCTAGTAGGGGCCGAAGGCATAGCTTGGTTGATAGATGGACGTGTTTGGGGGACTCTCAAGTCAACGGCTCAAATCTTACCAATTATAAAAAAACTTTAAAAAAAAAAAATACATAGTCTAGTTAGATAGATTGATGCTGACAAATATATAAAAAATCTGTATATCAGTTTTTCTATTGTTAATTCATCTTGACAATAAATATATGAAGAATATGAACCACAGATGATGATGAAGTTTTGACAAGTGCATACAATTTGAGTCAAAGTATGTAAATCTAGTGGTCCACATTCTTCGTCCTGATATATTTATTGTCATGACAAACTGATAATAAAAAAAATATATATATATACAGTCTTTCTATTATCAATTCGTCTTGACAATAAATATATCAAGACGAAGAACGTGGACCATAGATTATGGAAAAGTTTTTATAATAGAAAATTTGTATATATATATACAATTTTTCTATTATCAGTTCGAACTGACAAAAGATATATCAGTTCCTTACATGTGGATCATTAGATTTAAATACTTTGACTTGGTTGTATGCACTTGTCAAAGTATCTTTTAAATCCAATGGCCCACATGCAAGGAACTGATATATCTTTTGTCAGTTCGAACTAATAATAGAAAGACTATATATATAATATATATATAGTCTTTCTATTATTAGTTCGAACTGACAAAAGATATATCAGTTCCTTGTATGTGGGCCACTGGATTTAAATACTTATCAGTTCGTCTTGACAATAAATATATCAAGACGAAGAACGTGGACCATAGATTATGGAGAAGTTTTTATAATAGAAAATCTGTATATATATATACAATTTTTCTATTATCAGTTCAAACTGACAAAAGATATATCAGTTCCTTTCATGTGGGTCATTGGATTTAAATACTTTGACTTGGTTGTATGCACTTGTCAAATCATCTTTTAAATCCAATGGTCCACATGCAAGGAACTGATATAACTTTTGTCAGTTCGAACTGATAATAGAATTTCTGTATATATATATATAATAATAGCTAGTAGGGTTTTGGTATTAGATGCGTAGGGGTTTTAGCAGTTAGGAGAATAGGAGTCGTACTCCTTTTGGGTTTTTTATCCTTGTCAATTTAGGGTTTGTGGTAGGCGGCTAGGGTTTTTGACTCTCACTCTACACGCTTTCCTTATAAATTCGTCACTTTTTCCTTTATGTTTTTGTTTTTGTTTTTGTTTTGTTAATGTATATCTGAAAGTTCTCTACTTGTTTCGTTGTTTTTTATCATTCATTGTCAATTTTCCAAGTTTTACACTATATACACATCCGCTTTTACATTTCATAGTTACTGATCATTCCTGCTCAACCTTTGATTTCCTGATATTCCCAAAAATTTGGTTTACTTGTTGATCAAGTTCATTCCATATTTGTTGATTTTTTCCCCAAAAAAGATTCAATTTTTCTCAATTATTCATCTGGGTGTTGTTGATTTTACTTTGGAGCTCGTGATCATCATCTGATTGTAAGTTTCTCGCCTTTGAATTGCAATTTTGCTCATAGAATCCAATTCAGTTTTGTTGTAGTTTGAAAGCCAAAGTATACATTTTGATTTTATTGATTACAGAGTATATAGTCAACAGCAGATTTTAGTTAAAATCCAAAATCTCAAATTTTGCCAATATGAGTTTTCCCAATCCAAACCCTTCATTTTTGGCGGCACAATCGCAGACCTTTTCTGTGGGCAGTGATGCCATTGGTGTCTGGCCTCAGTATCCTCTAAACAATGATCAACAATGCGATGCACATTCTCAATTTGATCAACAGCCTCCTTTCAAGAGACCTAGAAACTATGAAGAGAATCAATCAAGCCCTTCTTTATATCCACCAACGAATCCTAGGACGAATCCGCATATAAACCCTCCAATCAATAAAGGAACAACCAACATTTTCTTCAAGACACGTATATGTGCAAAATTTAAGCAGAATTTGTGTAGGAATGGTGAAAATTGTAACTTTGCACATGGTTTGGAGGACTTGAGGCAGCCTCCTCCCAATTGGCAAGAACTTGTAGGTGGTAGTGGTGGCCGTGTTGAGGAAGATAGACCATCTGGCGCGAATTGGGATGATGATCAGAAGATAATTCATAAGATGAAGCTATGCAAGAAGTTTTATAATGGAGAGGAGTGCCCTTATGGTGATAGGTGTAATTTTCTTCATGAAGATCCAGCGAAGTTTAGGGATGATATAGGGAGGTACAGGGAAAGCTCAGCGATAAGCATTGGGACTACTGGACCAACAGTGGTGAGTGGAAGCGGTTCTAATCAATCCGAAGCTAATCGGTCTGCAAACAACACTATTATAAAACCTGTGTATTGGAAGACAAAGTTGTGTATCAAGTGGACAACTGGTCAATGCCCCTTTGGAGAAAAATGCCACTTTGCTCATGGCGAAGCAGGTATATAATGTTGCTTGCTTAAATTACTATGTTTGTTTGCATTGTCAATTTCTTATTATGGGTAATTTCTTGCTGTGTTTAGGTTCTTGTTTCGAAGTGTTTATATGATTATTTGTTAACTTCCCTTGGAAATCTTTTTGTGACAATTGATATGATACTTAAATCCCAAAAGAGGTTTTAATGGCCTTGGAAATCTTTCATGAACAATTGAACTGACTTTCTGCTGCATATCTAATGTTCATTGTTTTCTGTAATCAGAATTACAGGTAATGGGTGGACGCACTGAAGGGGAAGCAGGGAATGCGGGTTTCATAGCAACGAAGCCTCAGTTTGTTTCTGCTAATGATGCGTCTCCCAGTAAGTCGGTGACTTTGTTGCCTAGTTTGGGTAAGGAAAGTCAGGGCAAGAAGTTCTTATTCAAGTTGAAAGGACCCAAGAAAATTAATCGGATTTATGCAGATTGGCTTGATGATATGCCATTAGTGCACAGCCTACCAAACCAAGTGGAGAGCTGAGCTCAATCTCAGCTTGTTATATGGAACTGTTTTATCAGAGTTGGATACTTCTGCATTTAATAGTTGAAATTTAGGTTCTGTTTGAGCCTCTGGGAGGCATAAAAGATGGGAGATTGGTTTTGCTTGATGATTTGCACTAGTTGTTCTAATCAATAGCTTTTTTTTTTTTTTTTTTTTGGGTTTCTTTTTCATTTTTATTCTTAAGAGTATATGTTCTTGTTGCATTTTGGAACAAGCCATTCTTTGTTGCTGGAGATTAAATAATAGTCTTTGAATGAAATCATAGGAGTGTATTCAATTGAATCATTCGTGGTTTGCCATTGTCCACATTTTAATGGTTTAATGTCTTGTTTGTCTGCAACAGTGAGAAAAGCTTGAGTAATTTATGATTTATTTTCCCTTTCAATTAAGGGTATTGTTACTATTGAAATGTTGTATGGAAGACAAATCTAGTTTTCCAGTGTAAATTTTAAAGAGATATCCCATATACGTAAATCTATTATGAAATTCACATTATATATGAACTTTTCTAGCACCAATTTTGCATTTTGGATAAATACACCGTCCTTCCAAGTTTGCAGAGCAAGTATGTATTTATTTGAATGATATTACTATTTTTAAAGGTTAGATTTTTAAAATGAAAATAATTTAATAACTCATAATTTTTAATTTTACTATTTTTTAAATTTAATATTTCCAAACCACCAAACAAAAAATTTAATATAAAAATGAAGATAATTTTAAAAAAATATATTTTTTTATTTCGCTTTAAAAATAGTAAATAAATTTACATTTAAAAATGAAGATAATTTTTAAAAATATATATTTTTTTTAAAAAAAGATTTAAAAATAGTAAATAAAATTAAATTTAAAATTGAAGATAATTTTAATTTTTAATTTTTTTTTTCATTTTAAAGTTATTTTTTAATTTATATTCCGTTGATTATATTTAATTAATTTAATTTAATTATTTTTTATAAAAAGATTATCTTCATTTTAAAATTTAAATGCTTAAATGTAATTTGGTCTTTTGTTAGTTCAATTTTAAAACAAAACAAGATGATGTTGGTCTGTTGGTAAACCACTCACACCTGCACCACGAGGTTATCGGTTCGAGTATTCCTAATCCCAAAAAAAAAACCCCGAATTAATGTAATATTTATAAAAAAATAAAATAAAATAAAAATTAAACAGGGGAGATTTTAAATAGATAAATGCATACTTACTCTCTAGCTATATTTATGATAAACTTTAGAGATGTCTATGTATTTACCCCTTAATAATAAGACAACAAGCAACAATACAGTGGAAAACAGTCAAACACTAAAACGACGAGTCAAACAATACAACGACGCCGTTTAAGGGATAACAGTTCAATGTAACGTACGTATACTTGGGCGCTTTCTTTTCTCTCGCTCTCTGAATTTCGCTCAGTTTCTTGAAATCTCCAAGAAAGCTCTGTTTTTTGAAATCTCCTAGAAACCAAACACAACAACAGAAATTGCTGATTGATTTCCAACTTCGTCTTCCGATCAAATCCCTGAATTTCGCAGCGCGCATTTTCCGTCAATTTCAGAAGTGGGCACGCAGAGCTGTTTCTCTCACTTTCTGAATTTTGCTCTGTTTCTTGAAATCTCCAAGAAACCAAACACAACAACAAAAAATTGCTGTTTGATTTCCAACTTCGTCTTCCGATCAAATACCTTGATTTCGTAGTATTATCGGCGCATTTTCCGTCAATTTCAGAAGTGGGCACGCAGAGCTGTTTCTCTCACTCTCTGAATTTCGCTCTGTTTCTTGAAATCTCCAAGAAACCAAACACAACCACAAAAATTGCTGATTGATTTCCAGCCGCTTAAAATCGCTTTGTCTTCCGATCAAATCCCTTGATTTCGCAGCATTATTGGCGCATTTTCCTTCAATTTTAAAAGTGGTCACGCAGAGCTGTTTGTTTCCTTCGCCGGTGATCGCTACACCTTTTGGTGAGCAACCGCCATTGCTTTCGCGAAAAGAATTTTCATTCTCAGGGATTTCAAGGGTTCTGGGAAGAAGATAGAGAAAATTCACTGAGATGGGTACCGGGAAGAAGAAGATAGAGATAAAGAAGATCGAAAAAGGCAGTGCCAGAATGGTGACATTTTCGAAGAGACGCCAAGGTCTGTTCAAGAAAGCTTGTGATTACGCTGCGAAAACCAACTCCCAGGTCGCCATTCTGGTTTTCTCTCCAGCCGGCAAGCCTTTCGTGCAAGGCTCACCGTGTTTTGATGATGTGATTGAGAGATTCATGGTTGAGAGGGGCCAAGACGGTGGTGGTGGAAGCGGAGGTGGGGATGTGGCTGGTGGTCCTGTGGTTGAGAGGGGCCAAGACAGTGGAGGCAGAGACGGAGGTGGAGACCTGGCTGGTGGTGGAAGAGACATTGAAGAATTTTTTACAGGATTGGAGGAGAGGATGAGTAGATGTGAGAGTGTAGAGGAATTGATGGAGGTGAGTGGTGAGTTGGAGAAGATTAGAGACAAGGTGCTGGAGAGGCTCACCAAGAAAGAGGATGATTTTGTGGCATCTTTTTTCAGCTGATCAGACAGCAGTCATTGTTTATGTAGCATGTGTTTGTTATACACTCTATAGGAGACTAGCTACTAACTACTAAGTCTTTATGTGAATGGTTTTTTTTTTTTTTTTTTTTCGTAAATAGTTATTATAATTAATGGAATTTTTAAATTTGTTAATCTTGTATAGTGTGATTGATTTTATCAATTTTTTTTATACTAGGAGGTAAAAATATTGGTCAGGTGCAGGATCATGCGGGATCCCAATTGATATCGGTGTAAAATGCAATTTTTTCAATTTACATGAGTACCAATTGAGATCCATATGAAATAACATGCCCTCATGAAATAATTTTTGTCTCTCTACTTTATTTGAACTATATCTGATATAGGATTTTTTATACGGAATCGATGGTAATTCAATAGATATCAGCAATCCAATAAATACATATAGCAATGGATGATTTTATACGAGAAATCTCGCACCAGATAATCCCTCTAGTACAATTAAAAAAAAGGGTGAAATTCATTTTAGTCCCTCTAGTTTGACCTAATTAACGAACTGGTCCCCCGGTTTTCAGCTTTATCTTGACAGGTCCCGCTAGTTTCCAAAAATACGTATTTCAGTCCCTGCCGTCCAATTCCGTTAGGGTTTCTCAAAATTCCGTCAGGTCAACGAGGGTAAAAGGGTAAAACAACATCAGATTGATAAATATTCAATTAAATAATATTAAATTAAATAATAAATATTATTAAATAATAAAATGATAAGTAATAAAATATTAAATAATACATATTTATAGAAAAACAAAATAACAAAAAAAAAAAAAAACCAAAAAACGGCATCAGATTCTTTTAAAAAACCAAAAAAAAAAAAACAAACAACTCATTAAAACTCATTAAAACTTACCAAACACTCATCAGATTTTTTTTCAACTCATTAAAACTCATTAAAACTCAGATTTTTTCTCTCTATCTACCGCCTCTCTCTCTCTCTCTCTCTTCTTCTTCTTCAACTCATTAAAACTCATTAAAACTTACCAAACACTCATCAGATTTTTTTTCAACTCATTAAAACTCATTAAAACTCAGATTTTTTTTCTCTCTATCTACCGCCTCTCTCTCTCTCTCTCTTCTTCTTCTTCATCTCCTTCATCTCTTCATCCTCTTCAACACACAATTAACCAAACCCTAACCCTAGCCGCCGCCGCCGCCCAAATACCACACCCTAGCCCACCGAAACACCGCCCACACCCTTCTTTCTCTTTTCTCGATCCCTCTCTTTTCTCTCTCTCTCTCAATTTCTCAAAACCATTCGAAATCGCCACCACTTCACCAGATTACCACCACCATTCTTTCTCCTTTGGTAGTGGGTTGTGAATCGAATCTCATCTACTTCATTGAAGACCCACGATCTGGAGCAGATCGAGCGTCCTAAGGTCTGTTGCAGATCGATCGGTTTGGGTGTTGGTGTGGGTTTATTCGGCTGTCGGTGGTGGTATGAGTAGACCGGCGTTTGGTGAGGGTTTATTCAGCCATCGGTGGTGGTTGGTATGTGTGGGTTTGAGTAGATGTGGGAGATGAATAGATGATGTTTGTGGTAGTGGGTTTTGATGGCTAGGGTTTGGTAATGGTGTTTGATGTGGAAGATATCGTGTAATGGGTTTGGTTGGCGGTTTGGGTGGCAGTGGGCTAGGGTTTGTCGTTGTTTGTTGGGTTTGGAATTGGTTGAAGATGATGATGGTTGGTGTTTGGTTATTTCTGGGTTTGGTGTTGATGATGATGGTGGTGTTGTTGATTGAAGATGAAGAAGAGATATATGTTTTTGATTTTTTTTTTCTGTGCAGTTTGATTGAAGAGATTAAAAGAATAAAATTGTTTACTGATTTAAGAAAAAAAAAATCAGATTGATGATGAATGGATTTCTATTCTGGATTCTTGGAAGTGTGTGTATATAATTTTCGTATATATATATATTACTGAAAATGATTTTTTTTGTTTGTTAAAATATATTTATATTTATTTATGAAAATTGAGGGTAAAAATGACCTTTAAACAATCTGACCAACTTTAAGGGGCAGCAGGGTCATTTGGCCCTCTGTCCCTGTCAGATTACACTTTTTCAACGGAAATCGTGACAGAAGGACCTAACGAGACAATTCTGAAAACCGGGGGACCAGTTCGTTAATTAGGTCAAACTAGAGGGACTAAAATGAATTTCACCCTAAAACAAATCTGTAAATGTGATTGTCTCTCTTGTTAAATCCATGGTGGTGGAAACTCCAAGTAGGCAATGTAAGAAAAACATGGGGTTGGTTGGTGGCGGGTAATCATGTGGGTCCCAGACATCCGTAAAGTTTGTCAAATCAAGACAGTTGTCGTTACACCAAGCTCCCCCTAGCAACGACTCGCCACCTAATCCCTCGAGAGAGAGGTGCATCAAAACCCTGTAAAACCGCCCAATGGAACAAGAGAGCCATGCTCTTACTCCTCTCTTCATCACTCATTTCTCTCACAAAAGCTCCAGCAACCTTAATCAGAAGCGCCTCTTATTTCACCAAAACCACAACAGTCATGTCTATAAACCTCCAATCTCATGCCTTTGCCGGCAACCCAATAAGATCCAAGACCCCAAACTCAACTGATCCTTTCTCACCCACCTCTGCTTTTGAATCACTCAAGATACGCCTTTTAGACAACACCCACCACCAACAACAATCTTCTCCTGATTTCAAGGTCTTGCCTTTTAGAAAAGGCAGGCCTTTGGCCTGTTCCATCCCCGGTGAAACGGCGCCGACTTGGAATCTGGGTTGGATCAACTTGCCTGATTGTCAAGGTTTTTTGGAAAATTCTGGTGCCCAGTTGAGAGAAGAAGCTCTAGTTTATCTGGGTTCCCGATCTGAGGATGATGTGGTTTATTGGGCTATTGATGTGTCTGATCAGAATAGCTCGGTTCCTGAGGTGGGAAGTAAGCAGTTTTGCTTTGTGGAGCTGAGGACGCTCATGGTGGCCACTGATTGGTCTGATGAACAGACTATGGGTGAATTGGCTATTGCTGGTCATGTAAGTTGTCTTGGTTTTTCAAGCAATTGTTTTTCTTATTAAATTGTGGCGTTTGTTCTTTTAGCTAGGGTGTGTTCTTTACTGTTAATTTGGTGGACAGTTTTGTGAGTGTTTGAATAGATGAATGATTCAATTATTTTAGCTCTTTATGGTTAAATTCAAGATAGAAAAAAATACTTTTTAACTGCAATTATGAGCAGTTGGTTGAAATTGAACCTATGGGGACTTGAGAGAAATTAAGCTCTTAAACTTGTAAAGTTGGCTAGTTTCATGGCACAATTGTTGTCGAACAGAGTATTGGTTCAGAGTTTTTACCTTATTAACATATGTGACTGATTGCTCAGTTAGTATTTAAGATGCTGGAATGCTTATGGTAGGAAATTAGAAGTTGAGAAAAATAAGTTTAGCTTGGGAGGTGAATCAGGTGATGCCTTTGTGCTTATTATGGTCTTTTAGTTCACCTTGATTCTAGAACCATGTGTATTATTTGTTGTGGTGTTCTTTTGGTTATTTAAAATTAACAAAAACACACACACACATGTATGTATATATGTATATATATTTCCTTTTTTCTTCTATGGGGGAAGGGGCTGGGGATGGGGAGGAAGGGGAGGTACTATGGGAAATGTTTTGCAGAATTTGTTCTCCACTTGTCCCTAATACTTCACACATCGTGATTGGGTTGACTATTTGATTGTAGCTTTGCCCCTTCACCTATTATAATACTTCAATCTTCCATTATGTTATGTTTCAGCTTTAATTTTGGTTATGACATTTGATCAGGCCAGATCATTACTAGAGTGGCATAACTTATCACGTTTTTGTGGACATTGTGGGGAAAAAGCAGTCCCCACAGAAGCTGGGAGACGTAAGCAGTGCTCAAATGAGTTATGCAATAAGAGGATTTACCCTCGTCTTGATCCGGTATGGTAATTTATACTAATTTCTTCTCTTCTCTTTTTACTTCTTAAACTATTTTTATATTTTGGAGTGTTGAGTATCATCTTCCCACTTCCCTTACAACAGGTTGTCATTATGTTGGTCATAGACAGAGAAAATGACCGGGCACTGTTAAGCAGACAATCAAGATTTGTGCCCCGAATGTGGAGTTGCTTAGCTGGCTTTATAGAGGTATGCATATCGGCCAACTTAAAGTTTGTTACAGTTGGAGACAGTTGTTGTGATCCGACTATAAAACTATCATTATAAGTATATATTTGTGTTATGTAAGCCCTTTAAGACCCAAGTTCTGGAAATACCAATTAGTACACGTTATGATTCTCTCCCACCACGCTGCCCCCTCTCCCCCATGCCCTCCTCTGGAGTTTCTCTTTTTGCTGAAACTTTTCATTAGTATGAATCTTTTTCTTGTATGTAGCCAGGAGAAAGCTTAGAAGAAGCTGTGAGGAGAGAAACATGGGAAGAGACTGGTATTGAAGTGGGTGAAGTGATCTATCATAGTTCTCAGCCATGGCCTGGTATATCTTTTTCCACGTGCCTTTATAATGTAATGACGTTTCTTCAGTTTAACTTACAATGTTGGAGTATAGAGAATGCTAAATGTTATGACTGAATCAGCTTTGCTAATTAATTTGCAAAAATGAGAAATAGATAAGATACCCAGTTGTCTACATGGTAGAAGTTTAGACTTGACCTGACTCTGCAAATGGACACTTAATGGTTGGTAATACAAATCATAATTCATATGCAATCATTTATTCTCTTAGTTCTCAATCAATGTTTCCTTTGGGATTTTCCATGTTTTTTCAAATTCTTTAACTTGGACCCTACAATTCATTTCTACCAAGTGCTTGATTATAGTTGATGAAACCATTTCAGCTGATCATTCATCTTGTTTTCCTTAGTTCATGTAACATTTTAATGCATATGATGGGATTAAAGCTTTAATATTATGACTTGTTGTCTTGTCGGTCAACATGTCAAATTATCACTCTATGTCTCCGTCTATAGCACCTATATATTCTGTATACAAAAAGGTAGAACATTTTGTATCTAAGGAATTATTTTTCGTTAGTCCATATCATTTTTTCATACAATAGAAAGATTTCTTAACAGTGTATATGGATTCATTAGAAAAAAAAAAAAAAATGTTTCGAATTCATCTGCAAGCATGACTTAGATGATTTTCTTCATATTCTTTGGCCCATGGTTCACACAATCTTTCATGTGGCCTTTGTGTGTGTGTGTGTGTGTGGACATGCGCACGTGAGTGTGGTTGTCAACTTATAGATCTGATTTGGTTTGTTTTCAGTCGGCCCGAGTAGCATTCCGTGCCAGTTGATGGTTGGGTTCTTTGCATATGCAAAATCATTTGAGATAACTGTGGACAAAGAAGAGTTGGAAGGTACTTGAATATTTAAAATGTATTAAAGCTCTCTCTTTTTCTTGTTTAGTGTACTCCATCCAATATATCTATTTTCTCTGACGATAATTGGTAGCCTTTTGCCGTATATTCTTAACTTCTTGGAAAATGGATAATATGAGTTGGTGAGGATTCTGCAAGTAATTCAACTTGTGGGACAATTATCATGCTTATGATTTTGTGGTAGTTAGGCGTTTCTTCCATTTGGAGTCAGGTCTTCCTACCCCGCACCACCACCACCCCTCCTCAACCCCGCAAAGAAAAAAAAAAAAAACAAGTAGACCAACTTTGATGTAATACTCCTGATTAAACTCTTACAACGATAATTTTCTTTAAGTCCTCAGCCTCCCCTTTTGTCCATGTAGCACCTGCACTTTCAATTACCTTGTTATGCAGTCATTTTGCTTATTCTGTGCAACTAAACTGCCTAAACTAGCCTTCTATTGTCTTGGTCATAGTTTGTGCTACCTTTCCAAGAGAACTTAAATTATAATATGATTTTGTCCTTTCTCAGTCATGCCACTTGTCCATATCAGCTAAACGCTGTTTCTGAAATTTTATGTCTTGCATGCCCAACAAAGTGTGTTCTAAGTAAGCACACTGTTCTCCAAATTATCCTAAACATTTTGGTTATTTCTCACTTTCAGAGAACTCTGGAAGTACTTGCATGTCTAACCTTATATTACTTGTAGGAGGTGCTGAAACAATCTTTTTCATATTTCTATAATTTGTTAATTATCTGTAAATATATTTTGTACCCTTAAATTTGCATTTTGAGATATGAATTTTCATGTTTGTTGTAGGTCATGTAACATGCCTAAGATTTTCTTTGTCTTGCATATGCTCTGTTTGGCCTGAGAACTGAATTATCTCAGAATCCCTGTAATTGTCCTCTTTGGTTTGACAGTGTTGAAATTTTTTATTTATTTTTGTATAGATGCTCAATGGCACAGTAGAGAAGATGTGAAAAAGGCATTGACATTTGCTGAATACAAGAAAGCACAAAGAACAGCAGCTGCAAAAGTAGAGCAGATGTGCAAGGGAGTTGGGAAAGGACAAAGCTTAGCAGGTGATTTTAATGTGGAAAGTGGAGAACTTGCTCCAATGTTTATCCCTGGTCCCTTTGCAATTGCCCACCATCTCATTTCTTCTTGGGTCCATCAAGATACAGATGCCCCCAACGGCGTTGAGGTTCGATCAGGACAGTCTAATAACTCTATGTCGAATTTGTAGAAGTCATTCATTCGCTTCGACCTCAAAAGCAGATGATACGTATCCATGATTTGTGTTCATGAGATTCATTTTCCCTTTTGATATTTGCTGGTTCTTTTAAATTCTTTTGTAATTCTTATTATCTAACGGTTATTAAGATCATAATTGCTATCAAAAAAACATTTTCCAAAATTAGAATTACAGCTTTTTCTTATTTCGTGTTTTGGTTGTTAACAAAATCACTTGTAGTTGCAACTGTTGCTTTGATCACGGATAAGCTGCAAAAATTAAACCAAGATTTTGTTTGTTTAAGTTTGCCATTTTCTCATCTTTATACATATGTGTTTGTTATTTTGGTAAATTCTGAAATGTCTTTCAGCAATTCAATTTTAAGAGCTCTCATCCTTGATATATATATAAATATATATATATATATAGAAATATGTAAAATTTACTCGGTTTACTTGATCCCACATGAACTCTGACCTGCTACTATATATTTGTAACTTTCTAATGCGGGATCTTGTATGAATTTTTCATACGGTTTGTTAGTTTCACTAATTCCAACCGGTTGGAATTGGTGTAAAAAAAAATTTCACTGATTCCCACCGATTGGAATTAGTGCAATTTTTTTTTACACTGATATCAACTGTTACTTGCACAATTGGATCAAAAAAGAAATGGTGTTGGTTTACTTTAGAAACCAAAATCTCCAAAATGTCCTAATAAACTAACACTTACTTTTAGAAAATAAACTCTTTATCATATTGTTTCATTAGACCATCTCCGGTGCATATGCCAATACCAATGCCAAATTTGGCACGAAATATAGCAAAATGCTATATTTGGCACATCATTTTAGCATTGTACTCCAATACAAAATTATATTTGATATGCTATTTTTTATTTTTTAATTATTTAAAATTATAAAAGTCAACAAATACAACCAATGCATTCAATGAATGCATTGAATATTTTCTTAAAATTATTTTAATCTCAATTTTCTCTACCAAGTTTATTAAATTTTTATTATTTAAAATTAAAAAGTCAGAAAATACGGCTGTATTTATTGCTGTGCCAAATTTGGCATATGCTATTCACTGTGCCAAATTTGGCACAGTTTATAGCATATGCCAAATTTAGCACAGTTTTTAGCATTGCATTGGAGCATGCTTTTTTTATTTTGTGCCAAATTATAACATTGGCACAGTTATTTAGCATTGCATTGGAGATGCTCTTATACCAAGTCCTAATTTATACAGCAGGTTGAAAAGATATCAACCTAACTAATTTATACAAGTCCTAATTTGTATTCAAAGTGATGATTAGATCAATGACTTCAATCCATTTTTATTCAAATTGACATCTACTAATTCAAATCTAGAGAATAAAATACTTTTATCTTTTAAACAAAAAATGTGCACATAACAGACGATTTATATAAGAAATCCCCGCCACAATATTGTCACCAATGTCGACACCGTTTCTATGCAAGAATTTCTCAATCACTGCATTGAAACAAGGCGAGCCATGCTAGAAAGGCTTGCCGATAGGCCCATGAATATGGGAGTTGGTTTTCAGATCATCTGAAAGTCAGAAACCAGGGATGTGCTGTTAGACCGAGAGAAGTGTGCGACGGAAAAGAGTGCTTCAACTAAGGTTTTTCATTGCTATTTATATTTTGGGTTTCCATTTGATTTTAGTTTTAGATATCCAAAACCGAAACTGAACTTTGAATGCACATCCCTAGAGATACCATATTTAATTTCCTCAAATATTTTAAATTCAGTAATTTTGAATTCCAAAATATAATTACCACTCATAACCTGCAACCCCAAATTTTATTTATTTATTTTTTTTGTTCTTGTGTTGTTTAGCATTACTAAGTTAGATATTATTTATCAAAACTGAATGTATGTAATGACTTGGGGCTTGCATTAACAATAGATGCATTGGAAACCAAGAGTTGAAGAAATAAAATCATTGTGTAAATTAAAATAATAAGTGCATGACTGATTCGATGGAGAAAGGGCACTAATAGAACATGATAATCAAATAAGAAATTTGTGAATGAAATTCCACAAACCAAGTGGACAACATCAATAATTCATGAGATTTTTTATTGGTAAATTATTGGCCAAATGATGCCTACCTTGTATTTCTCATAAATCATAATCAATAAATTTTCAAGAACCCAACATTTTCCAAAATATATAGAGATTATACGAACCTGGTTTCAAATTCAATGCCTTGCAAGGTACATGTATGATCAATGATGTATCCAACTTCCATTGACATATTAGTAGAAACAGCAGAATCACCGAAGAAAAATGTTTTCATTTAGCTGATCTCTTACGTACCTTTTTTATTGATCTAGCCCATTTTATGGTTGATCTGGCCAAGGCATCCATGGGATCAATACATTTATTCAGAAGAGGATCATCATCTGGCAAAACACCTCTCAAGTCATTTGAAGCAAGGATCACAACATTTACAGCCCTCACCAGAAGAACTTGAATCGCGATCCTCAACAGATTCTGTGCCCCTTCCATGTCTCTTTTGTTCACTGATTCAACCGCAGGAATTAGCATATGTTCTATTGTCGCCTTGTCCGGCAAAACAACTTCAAAACCCTGCACGTACAAATCCATATGTTCAAGTAACATTTGTTTGAGGATCTATATATATATCATCCTAAGCAATCAAGTAGTAATTAATAAAATAATAAATTCTAATACCTGACTCTGTAGTATCTCTTGATAAAATCCAGCAGATAAAATTCCATCCGCGGCAAGCAATCCAATCCGCACACCATTCCCAGCTTCTAGTGGCTTCAAATTTGCTTCCTTCAGCTCACTGGCAACACACTCACCAATATGGAGAAAAGGCAGTGAACATCCCTCAGATATCTCAGCATGCCAAGTATGTGAAATATGGCAAGGCATAACTATGCAACGCGCGCCAGACTTCTCGAGGAATGCCCTTTTACGCTGCAAATTCTCAACAACTATACTACTGTGATCATCATTTAAATTGATTTGAGAACTTCTGGTCTTTAATGAGTGGAGTAAAGTACTCAACATGAGCTCTTCATTTAACGATGGATCACTGCATACAACAAAGGGCAGGCAATCTTCAGCATCTCTTGCGCTCCACAACACAAGCTTTTCCAAGAATATAAGTGTAGAAGAAACAGATGCCCCTCCAATGATGCCAACAGTATTTGGTTGGTTAAGAAGATGTTTAGGGGATCGGCGTTTCCTTATAGTCGCGCATGTGCCTGAATTCTTGCTGGATTGAGGAAAATTTCCAGTCTCAACAGTTTGTGCCAGAAGTATAGATAATGGTGAAGTTGGTCTTGCTCTATAAAAAGTCTTATTGACATTACTTAGAAGAGATGGTGGGCAATTTAGTGCATGGAAAGACATCCCTACTATGAATTTCACTCTCTAAGCCATAATTTTCTTTCTTGTAAGCCAACCACCTGGAAAACAAGTAGACAGTCTCAAAGAGTATTTAGTGGAGTGCTATATAAATTTCAGCCACAAACTCTCTCTGTATTCAAGCTCTGAGATCGAATTCTCATCTCAAAGGAGCACCACATCAAAAACACCTTTAAATTAGTAATTAAACTAATCATGAGAAAGTGGAATGAGATATTAATCACAATAATGGAACCCATATGGAGACAAAAAGCTATAGGCTATAGTAATAAATTATAGGCTAATTGAAACAGATACCCCCTGAACTCTTCAAAAATTTACACATTGCCCCTTGAACTTTTTTTTTTGAAAGTAAACCCCCTAAACTAACGGAAATTTACAAAAGCTGACGGAATGGCAACGGAAGCCACATTCCGTCTAGTCACGTGCGCCTCACGTGCGTCCCACTGTATAAAATTTGAAGAGTTCAGGGGGCATCAGTGCCAATTATCCTAAAAACTATTATATAAAATAATTTAATAATATTAAATTAATTAATAAAATATACAAAAACATTTTACAAAACTAAAATAAAAATAATAAAAAAGAATATTGAATAATAAAAAAAATCTTATATCTTAAAAAATCTTATCACCTAAATCTCATCTCCAATGACCACCACCCAATCACCATCTTCTTCTTATTCAAAATATTATAAAATAATAAAAAAAAAATTTTAATTAATCTAATTATTTAATATTTTGATTAATTTTCTATTGATGATTTTTTTTTTTTCCTATTTTGAATAAGAAGAAGATGGTGATTGGGTGGTGGTGATTGAAGATGAGATTTAGGTGATAAGATTTTTTATTATTCAATATTCTTTTTTATTTTTTTTTTTATTTTAGTTTTGTAAAATGTTTTTGTATATTTTATTAATTATTTTAATATTATTTAATTATTTTAAAATTGAATTATTATTGAATATTTTGATAATAATAATTAATATTTAATTTAATATCATTTAATTTTATTTTAATGTATTTTATTAATTTCTTTTTGTTTATATAATAGTTTTTATGATAATTGGCACTGATGCCCCCTGAACTCTTCAAATTTTATACTGTGGGACACACGTGAGGCCTACGTGACTAGACGGAATGTGGCTTCCGTTGCCATTCCGTCAGCTTTTGTAAATTTCCGTTAGTTTAGGGGGTTTACTGCCGGGACACACGTGAGGCCTACGTGACTAGACGGAATGTGGCTTCCGTTGCCATTCCGTCAGCTTTTGCAAATTTCCGTTAGTTTAGGGGGTTTACTGCCGAAAAAAAAAGTTCAGGGGGCAATGTATAAATTTTTGAAGAGTTCAGGGGACATCTGTGCCAATTAGCCTAAATTATATTTATCCTTTTGTAAGAATATGAATAATATGACAAAGATGGTATTTTGGTGAAAAGTTCAGTCAACTCAAAACACATATATGATTGGATGAAAAACAGAACATGTCTGAAGTAGAATGCTCTTGATCCCATCCAAGCCTTTTTCTTTTCCTTAAAAAATAAAGTTGTATGAAGAAATGGACAAGTTGGTGAGTGAAAGAAGACAGGTTTTGTCGTCTGGTAAAGCCATTGGTTGGTAGTTAATTCTTGGGTAAAACGTTTCTTTCTCAAACAACACACAGAGACAGGGAACGGATACAAACGTGACACGTATGCATATAGTATTCCGATGAAGACTTCTCCCCGTCATTTTTATTGGAAAACTAAGAACATCAATCAGCTTCTTAATTTGTTTTATTGTTAATAAAGGTAACCTATAAAAATAAAAAAGTAAAAATGCATTTACCTTTCTCTGGATGGGAATTGGGATCTCATCACATAATAATCCTGCAAATCCCCTTCTACAGTTCTACATTGAGCCTACTTACTAATGTCCCATCGGTGCCGGTCCTGACTATTCCAAGGCACCTGGGGCGAAATCTAAAAATTGGACCCCATGTCAATAAAATCATCCCCATTTCATTACAAAATAAAAATTAAAATTAAAAAAATTCATGATTTTTATGTCTCCAATTACCTTTTTTTTTTTTTTTAGATAGAGAAGAATTGAAGAATATATAGGTAGTAGGTGATAGGAAAGTATGAAACTTTAAAAATTTTGGTTTTGTACTAGAATAAAACGAATTGGGTTAGGTTCTAATTTTTTTTTTTTTTTTTTTTTGGTATTGTATGAGTTTTTTTTTTTTTTTGGACTTTTTTTTTACAACTTAACCCGTAACAAAAAGAGTAACGATATTTACACCCCTCAAAAACTGTATGTATACCATAATTTAGTATATTTTTAAAAATCCAATATTATCATCGAGTAAAATTACTTAAAGAACTAAATAGTTTGTAAATACACACTAATAATTATTAATTGGTTTTATATCAATCCTTTGTAAAAAAAGAAAAAAAATAGTTTTCTATTAATTGTTTGATATGATAAAAAAAAAAAAACCTTTCTATTTCATCAAACCCTAACTTCTATTTTAAATACTAATTTCAATTTCTTTTATGGAATACAAATTGATTGAGTTGACAAACAATTTACTGCTATAATTAAGTGAAACAAAAATCAATACCAACAATAAACTTTCTTATGAACAATTATTTTATTTTTTATTTTAAAGAAAAAAAAACTTTCTTAGGAACAAAAGAATTGAGGTACACTATTATATACTGAGAGTTTCTTTTTACATAAAGAATTAAAAAAAAAAAAAGTTTTTTTTTTTTCATACGATTTTTTAGTGATATCAAATGTTTTTGCAGGTTAGAAATTATTTTTTTTTTAAAGAGAAATTATTTATTTGAATAAAAAAATATAAAATAATAAAATTTTAAATAAATCTAATTAGATAACAAAATAGTGGGGTGTGCTAACAAAAATAAAATACAATAAAATTAAAAAAAAAAAAAAAAAAAAGAGTATTTTTGGTATTAAGTGGGATTTATTTACGAACCTGAGATTTTTAAAATATTTTAAAAGTGTATTTACGAAATGGGTGTACATATAGTTTTTGATGGGTGTCAATATCGCCACTCTAACAAAAGCTCATATCATATATTTATAGCCCCTAAGCATGATGGGCCCGGGTCGGGCTCCCCCTTGACCCACCCCAGGGCCACCCCTCGGCCCTTGTGTCCCATTATTGTGTTGAAGAGACAAACCCAGGAGTTCACACTTGTATTTGGATTAGGATAATTACACTTTAGTCTCTAAGAATATATTAGTCTTTTAATTCCGATCTTAATTAATTATACATCAAACAAAAAGACAAATTAGACTGCGTAAGAGTCCGTGTCCGCACTCATCTATGTGATGATGATGCCATCTTCATGATTTATTAGTATTAATATTTTAAATACTGTATCTAGTATTCGTTTTTTGTTCGTTAAAATTACTTTGTTTACTAAGGGCCAGTTTGGTATTACTGTAACTTTTATAATAATCACTGTTAACTGTGCTAAAAGAATAATCAACTGTGAAGTTAATCAGCAGATGTTTGGTTAATTATACTTTTAAAACTACTGTATAACTCAAAAGCAGTATACGTATGTTTGGTAATTTTATTTTAGAAGTGCTAAAATTAGTTACAATGACTAAAAGAGACATGATTTTATAACCTTGTTTTATATTTTTCATTAATTATATATATTAAATCAATATTTAAGTATAATATTTAAATTAGAAAAAAAAATTCCATAAGAATAATAAAAATATTTTTAAAAGATTTTATAAATCAAATCAATATTTAATTTGAGTCTTTAATTTTAAGATGAAATAAGGTATATAAATGATTTTAATTTGATTTTATAAGGATAATAATGATATTTTAAAATATTCATTAAATGCTGAAATAGATTATTCCATAATCACTTTCAAAAAGTAACCACTTACCTACTTCTCAAAATCACTGTCAAAACTTGTTAGATTATCAATTAATCACTTTTGGAAGTTTTACCAAACATCATTTTATGTCAAAATTATAAAATAAGTTGATTTTAACTTCTCAAAAGCAATACCAAACTGGCCCTGAAGCTAGTTGTCCTTTTAGAACTGTGCTGAAAAGATAACACTAAGAAAAACCTAAAAAGAGAATTCTTTAGCTATTTTAGCCTTAAATTTATGAGAAAATTAACATTGGCCGGTCTTAAAATGTTATTTAATCTTGTCAACTTTTGTTACTGAGTCAACATAAATGCCTTAAAAATTATGTTTATTGACTTAACTATTCATAGTTTTAATAACTTGTTTTCTCTCTTCACGCATTAGTGACCTGAAAAATCAAAATAGAGAGGTCGACGGGGTACTTTGGGCGACCGGGGTTGTGTCAACCAAATACTCCCTAACACTCAAGTCAAAAGAATGCTTGAATTAAGTCAAATTAGATAGAGAAAGTTAGTAGCTATGATCAAACCGTGAGTCGATGTGTGATGTCAAATGATGCAACTTGCAAGTAACCCGTGTGAGTTTGAGACGAAGGCTGGTAGTGGGTAACGAGACTACATTGGATCGAAGGTCTACCTTGGGTGTGACTCGTCTAGGTCGACGTTGATCGTGTCACTACGACTAGCATCATGAAAGCTGCAATCAATAAAGAACGATAATTGAGGAGTGAATCAGAGCTTTCGTGTGTAAGAGTGGGAAAAGATTCGGGTCCCCTTCTGTAGGTGGGGGTCTGCTACTGTTAACAGAAAATTGTTA
Source organism: Acer saccharum (assembly GCA_030490815.1). Taxonomy (NCBI): domain Eukaryota; kingdom Viridiplantae; phylum Streptophyta; class Magnoliopsida; order Sapindales; family Sapindaceae; genus Acer; species Acer saccharum. Next base: position 31,987,192 of record CM059871.1, read on the forward strand.
AAGGGGTTAATTTCCAATTAACAACTCTTAAACCATGATTAGGGTAGGTCACAGTTGGAGAAATATCTCACTTGATACCTGTATATTTTCAATAAAGCAAGATAAATACAAAGGTGATCAAGGATAAAGACAATTCAATGTTTTATATCATGAAGAGGGAAAAACAACTCTTTTATTGATCAAAATACAATGAACAAATACAATGAGGATTTCTGGGAGGTTTTGGTAGGAGATTACTGACACAGTTGGCGATGGCGATCTCGTGCTAGTCGATAAGTGGAAAAGCTGTAGGGATGTAGATTCAAAAATCGGATCCCTCTCTTTCGAGAGTCTTGTAGCATTTATAGGTCTCTTTCTTGCTAATCACTCCGATAATCAATCAATCATTTTAGCAATCAAAGGGACGTTGATGGTGGCTTCGTTTAATAATCCCCTAATCAAGTGATTCGTTTCCTTTTTTTGACGACCTTGACTAATCCCAAAAATGGCGGGAGAAGTCAACTTTCCTTGTGTTTGAAAGTTAAAGCATACTGTATTTCCTGTAGCATGGTCCTGGTTCCTTGGTGTACCAGTCCTCTTCTGATGTATAAAAAACTCCTCTGTTATCTTGGTCCCTGCTGCTTGGTAGATCGGCTGTAGGAGGATTTGCAGTATTGGGGTACTATGCATATCATTGGACCATGGTACCAGCATTCCTTGGGTATCGGGGTATCGGGATACTGAGACAACCTGGTAATGGAGTCCTTAGGACCTTGACTTTCATGTTTCCTAGTACTTGGGATCTAGGTGACCCTGATCTCGATCTTAATTTATAGATGGTATACCGGGGTATACTGGTCTGGCTTCTTCCTAAGGTAGCTGGATATTTCTTGTAACGTCTTTCTCCTTCATATGGTTTTGGCAAGGATGGAAAATTCTTCTTTGAACCCCTACCTTTTTAGGTGGTTAACAACTACTTATAGCAAGTCTTCATAGACCTATCGGTCAACCCATTGAAGACAAATGCTCGAATTTTGGGCCATAATTGCCCATTCTATAATGAGAATCTTAGAGATAACAGTAACGTCTGGGTATTACTAACGCCGGTTACTGAGAATCTCAGGATTTGTTAGTGACGTTACTAGCTTAACATCAGTTATTTAATTGGTCGGTTTCAATTTTAGTCAAAGCTGACTTTGACTGATAAATTTGGGATTGGGCTTCAATCCTTTTGAGTGACCTAATTTCATGACTAGGCTTGCCAAGTTATAGTATAACTTATTTTCGTATTTGGGCTTTGCCTATTGGGTTGTAGGTCAGTTTTTAGACCACTATAGTCACAAAAATCACAACTCAATCAAATAAAAAGAAAATAGTAAGAAGAAAAAGTTGACACTGTGGTTTATACATGAAAAAAAACCTCAATGGGTAAATACCACAAAACTAAATTATTTTTGACCACTTGATTGCAAAATCCACTAGTTGATAAAATAGATACACCTGCAGATTGATTCTCTCAATCACACCACTCTTGGAGTATCCTTGTCTAGATCTCAAGGATTCCATAACGGACCAATCATTGGCCTCCCTCATATAAATAGCAAGCCCCTCAGCCATCAAAGGGGTTTAAGATTTTTGACTAACTTGAGAGCTATAGATTGCATTCTTCACACACTGGTCGAACGAGGCACCACCATCAATCGCTCTCTCCAACCGAATACCGACCATCATGTCGAAAACATTTGGTTCACCAGCCAAACTCCACATTTCTTCCATTCGACCTACCTAGGTCTTGCCTATCTCCTTTCTACGAATAGCATATGCCGACAAATACAATTTGTTTTACGTTAGAGTGACGATATTTACACCCCTTCTAAAACTGTATGTACACCCCAAATTAAGAATTTTATCAAAATTCCAATATTACCCTTAAATAAAATTATTAAAAGGATTATAATAAGATATTTTCTCCTTACAATCCAATTTTATCTTTTTACACACTTTTTCTAAAAACACTTCATCCTAAAACTTACATTTTAAAATTTTTCTAAGAACACTCCATTTTTTTTTCCAAAATTATCCTTTTTATCTTTTAACACTCATTTCTTAAAATAAATAAAAAATAATAATAAAATAAAATAAAATAAAAAAAACACTCATCATAAAAATATATTTTTTTGATAAAAAAAAAAAAACCGAAATCATTTTTTTTTTTAGATTCTACAAAATCATTTTGTTTCGATTTTTTTTTTTTTTTTGAAATAATTATTTTGTTTCATTTACAAAAGGTAAAGAAAAAGAAAAAGCTCAACTCAAAACTTTTAATATAAGAAAATACCCAAAACACAAAACAATAAAGTACTGGACCCTTGTTTGGTTTAAAAGATCACTCGTGTGGCCTTGTTTGAATTTAGAGATCTATGATCTCATTATCCAATTTATTATTATTATTATTATTATTATTTTGTATTATAGGATTTTTTAAAAGAAGATCAATAATCTCCATCAATGGAGATTCTAATCTCTATTGTTAGAGATATAAGATTTATAGTTTTTTTTTTTTCCTTAATTTTTATTGATTGTTTTGTCTGGTATATTGTTGATGATAGATAAGAAAAAATGGGTAGGAAAAGAATAAGAACATGTTTTAGGGTTTGTAAACCAGTAAAGCAAAAGAAAATTGGGTAGAAGAAGAAGAATGTGTTTTAGGGTTTGTAACGAAAATATGTTTGTGATGATAGATAAGAAAAAATGGGTAGGAAAAGAAGAAGGACGTGTTTTAGGGTTTGTAAAATAGTAAAGAGAAAGAAAATAATATTGGATTATAAAACAATGGTTTGTAGTGTCTTTAGAACCTTTTTTTTTTTTTTTTTTTTTTTTTTTTTTTTAAGCTAAGAAAGGGACACAAAACTACGCTTCAAACAAGTAACACTTCTAGCATCAGCATCCAAAATGCTTGTGGAAACCAGGGGAGGGTCTTCAAGAACAAGCATACCTAAATCCATGCCATGACCCAAATGGGCGAGACTATCAGCCAACAAATTACCTTCTCTGAAAACATGAACAATGTCACAAAACCACTCATCAGAATTCATCCTTTTAAAATTTTGGAGAAGACTAAACAAAGGATGGTTAGAGTTTGTATCTAGAGAGAGCAATTGTATGGTAGTGAGGGAATTTGTTTCAATAATAATTTTTCTATGCCGACAATTTCAGGCCATTTTAAAGCCTTCAAATAAACCCCATAACTCAGCTTCAATCACACTACCACATCCTTTGTTCATCACAAAGCTTTTAACCCACTGACTCAAACTATTACTATTGGAGTTTTTTGTGAAGACTTCAAGTCAACAAATGAAAAGCAAAAAGCAAAATAATTCATTTTTGTCTTTTGTGAAAATGAAATGCAAAGATAATTGCATTGTTGGGATTGGTGAAGAATGATAAGCAAAGTGAAATTATACAAACGTAGTTAAATAGTTTAAAGCATATCCACAGAGAGGGGGGGGGGGGGGGGGGGGGGGGGGGGGGGGGGGGGGGGGGGGGGGGGGGGGGTGTTGGAATAGGTATTTATGCCTTTTTCAATCTTTTGAACAAACTTTTGTTTATCCCTTAAGGTAGCCTTACATATAACACATAAACTAATAATTCATACATAGACAAGATAAGCATATGATCATTTAGGCATTGTTTATATATATCAATTAGTTGTATGAGGTATAAGGACATATAAACTCAACAACAAAGAATACTTGTATTTCAATATTTGTTCAATGTATTACAAGTATAATCAAATATCACTATACACAAAAATTACAATATACAAATATGATCAAAATGAATTAGTTCACAAATCACACTTTACAAAATCTTGTTTTAATATACATCACAAGTGAATAATATGCAACAAGATAACAACATACACAAATACAAATATAAGAGATAAAGATAGAAAGAATTAACACAAGAGATTTTTTAACGTGGTAAAACCTCCAAGGAGGAAACATCCACGGGTTGAACTACAACCATTGGGTATTATATATATTGGATGGTAAATTAGAAATTCTACAAAGTGATCAATCCTAGATCAACTTCCTATAGGAGTCTATGTTTACCCAACCTTATTGGAAAGTACGAAATCCCTCAATGATGCAAAGCCACCATATATTGGACAACATACAAAACCAACATCGATGGTAGATTAAAAATTCCTCAAGAGTGCATACACATCCCATGTACCCCGCTCTTTTAGAGTCTATGTCTATCCATACGCCTATACCTACCAATATAAAATCCAACTCTCTATCCAAGGCACTCATGCCTCTAGAGAGCCTCCCATGCATGACTATCCGAACCTTTCCGATCCTAGCAATGACTTCTTGGCTTCTTGCTTAGTTATCCGGACCTTACGTCCTAACCAAGACTTTCTTGCTTGACTATCCGGACACCTTGTCCTAATCAAGACTTCATGCCTTTTACAAGGACTTTCTAGTGTGATCATATGAATGCAAATGATGCAAACAATCAATTCAACATAGAACATGTGATTAATACATTCCATGGAACAACTAGACCTAAACATGTGAGAACACAAGTAATAAAAGTCTAGATGTAAAAACTTGAATAAAAACCTAGAGCATGTGAAAACACCAAACACATAAAACTCATAGTTTCATTCACACAAATAACACTTGAATAAATCATATCCATGAAGTACATGTTCAAGATGTCATAAACATACACATACACAAAACTGCTAGAATCATAAAATGTATTCAATGAATATTCTAGCCAAAGATTTAAAGCAATGATATAATGATAAATCAATTAAATCCTAGATGTCTCTAAAAACACATACAAGAGCATTAATCCTAGATATTATCAATCAAAGGATCAAAACACATTTCAAGGTTATTCATCATAAAATTGATTCAATCAAGTCACAAACAACCTTAGATATCAATCTAATCACAATACAACTCTCAATTATGTGAAAAACCTAGAATCAAGGAAATTAGTTCACGTATGTCTTTAATTAGACTTTTGATTAGGATTGATTGTGAAGCTATCTTTCTCAATAGTATTTACCATACATACAAGTACATACAGAATAAGAAACCCCAAGCAGATTGAAAGTTATAAAAGAAAAAATCTCAAAGATATGAACACTACCTCAATCTCACGAGCTGGTTCGGTTTTCTGGGTAGAACCACTCCAAATATCGATCAAACAACTGTAAGACCACTTGGAAAAGGTAGAGGAATCAATTACGAATAATCTTCAACTTGAATCAACCAATTCCGACTTCGTATGAAAAAGTTATGGTGTTTGGAAGGTGAAAAAAGTTGGAGAGAAAATTCTGGTGAGATTCTAACTTTTTTTTCTTTAAAATGAAATGGGAGGGAATGGAAATATTTAAAAAGGAGAGAGAGAGAGAGAGAAGGACCGGCTAACTAGCATGTGCCATGTCAGCCCCATGTGTGGACCGCGTGTGGCACATGTGGGCAGAGGGCCATGCTGGCCGTGTGGCACATGTGGCTCACACATGACCACCAAGCTTGGCCATTGGCCTAGCTTGCTCCTCCTGCGCTCATCTCGCGTTCTTCGACCGTATTTGGGACTCCAAACTCTGATTTCAAATCCATTTTCAGATTACGAATCGTGACTCCCTCATGCATAACGACAAAACTTTGAGAATTCATCTCAGAAAACGACGACGAAGACAACTCAACGAATGAGAACGTAAAGTAGCGTAGCTACATCGTTTGGACTCGAAGCCTAATGAATGAGAAACCGAAATGATCGGGACTCAATAAGGAATCTCCAAAATCAAAAATATGAAAACATATAAACATAAAATCACACACGTATGCCATTTCCTAGACATAGTCCTAGAATATGCAAATTACAATGTTTATCAAATTAAATCTAATGCATGTGCATACATTACCAAGTATGTGAAAGTGATATATAAATATTGTTCAACCATGCAGGGACACATATGAATGCCATGTGTGTGTGTGCCTATCCTTGTAAGAGAAATGAGGTCTTATATAACTTTGTAGACTAATGAAGCACATTTCTCTTTGAAGCCAGCATCTTGCATGAGTTGTGGCTAAGTCTTTCTTTGACGCCTTGAATCTTCAATACTTAGACTACTAAACATTACAAGAGAACACCGTTTTGATATGGAATATATGCCAAGACAAACCAAAAACTTAACACAAAGTCAACAAAGGAAGCAAGAATGAGAAATTAAGAATGCTTCACGTTGTGTCTTCCACAACGGAGTATGAGAGTGGTCCACCAATTGTGAGCAATGCTGTGTGTTGTGCTATGACTTTCGACATCGACTTTGACAGCGGTGTTGTCACAGAGGTGTACGCTTTGAGGAGCGCTGTGGCACCTAGAGCGTTTAGACACAAATCAGCGTGCAATGAGTTTTTTCTTACACAAAGAAGAAAGAAGAAAAGGAAATAGATCACAATTAGGACTTGGGCAACCCTAGTGCTTCCATAAAAATACCACCATTATGTAAATCATAATGTGTGTAAGAAAAATTTCTAGAGAGATAGAGAGCAAATTGTAGAGAGACTGAGAGATTGTAATCAACTCTGAAAGTAGTGGATTAAGTGTGGTGTGCTCTTTGGGCGTAGGTAAATTGCTGAACCACGTAAAATCTTTGGTGTCGTCTTTTTTTCTTATTGCTTTCATATTATCTGTGTGTGTTTAGATTTGTGTATGCGATTTTTCTTACAACAATTATGCATAACACCTCATGTTGTAATGGTTCCAGAATTGGTGCCCCGACTGCCATCAATATTCAGTTTTATCCATCCTTCATTAGGAGGATTCCAAACAACTGGAATCACAATACCAGTTCTAGCGGAGGCAGGCCGATTGGCATCAGACCAATCCTTGGCAAAAGAATTGATGATCAGATAAGAAGAATGAGGGATAGAGAAATTCACATCAAAGATCTTTTTACACCTCTATTTCCATAAGAACCACAAAGTAATAGAAAATTAAAGATAGCTAAGGATCTCACCTGTTATCGACTTATCATTTTGTAAATTCTGGACTAACCACTCTTCAATATCACCTCTAGACGAAGGGGAAGAAGTAACACCTTTATGGGCTGTTTGGTATGGGGTAATCAAAATAATGTGATTCCTAGGAAAGTGAAACCCAGTAATGTGATTCCTGGTAAACCTATATACATGTGTTTGGTGGTGCATGGGAATATTAGGTCGGATTCTTGGGAATATCAAGTAATAGTGTTTGGTTGTACATGAGAATTTGTTTTTTTGTTTTTTGTTTTTTTTTTTTTTTTTTTTTTTTACATGGGAAAATCGTTATTTCAAATAAAGTAATAATAATACTATTTTAATTAAAAATCATTATTTAGAAAAAATTAAAAAAAAAAAATTGAATAGATCTGGAGATTTCCAGATCTCTTCAAACATATATTTTTTTATATATAAAAAAGAAATTAAATAGCAAATAGCAAAAGCAAACAAACAAGAACAAATTAACAGCAACAACAACAAGTTCGTTTGTTTATTAACTCCAACAACAACGACAGAGTAACAGCAACAACAACAGAGTAACAGCAACAACAACAACATCATAAACTAAAATAATAGCAACAACAACAACAATAACAGCAGTAGTAGTTTCACTTGATTCTCTATTTACGTTTGTTTATTAACTCCAAGTTCGTCAAGCAAGAGAGTTTTCACCTACTGCTCGAATTGAGATCTAGTAGTGAGCTAGGGTTTTGCTTGGAAAATTTTGAGATTTCTTGCTTGATCAAAAACATCAACAATCGGAGATGATGACGACGATGATCAATACATCAACAATCAGATAAAAAATAGAAGCGTCTTCGTACAAGCATCCCTATCATCACCATCTCCACCACTCTTCGATGGAGGTCACAAACCAGAAGAAAAAAAAATAGAAAGAGAAGGAGAAGAAGAAAGAATAGAAGAAGAAGAAAATAATTGAAAAGGAAAGAATATAAGAAGAACAGAATTATAATTGAAGAAAAACGTATAAGAAGAAAATAATTGAAGAAAGAGAAATAATAATTTTATTTAATAAGTGTGGGTCCCACAATAGGAATCAGATTGAGGGGCATCTGAAACCCACCTGTTGGGGTAGGTTTCACATTACCCCCAATGAGGGTAATGTGATTCCCATGGGATTCACTTTCCCGGGAATCAACAAACTCAAACCTTCTACCAAACATGGGAATGTTATGAGATTCTCATTCCCATGCCAAGATGACCCCATACCAAACGACCTTTTAGAGATGTTTTCCTAAACTCCACAAGACCAGCTGCAACCACGCAACAAATGGTTCACATATAAAACAGCAACATTACATCTGGGACAATAAACATCCACAACCAAACCTCTAGTTACTTTTTGTAAATTTGTGAGAAGTTTATTGTGAAGAAGAAGCCAGAGGAAATGGAGAACACATGTAGGAATTTTGAGCTTCCAAATGAACTTCCATCGCTATTGAGGAAGATTAACTGTCTCTAGGTACCCTTTATAAGCAGACTTAATAGAGAAATCTCCATTTTTACTCCAACTCCATATGGCTCTATCTACACCACTAGAATTTCTTCCAGCATGAATGCAAACAATTTTATGAATTATATCCCAAGGAAGAACAATAGCTAGAAGTTAGATTTGCCACTGCCCATTTAACAAATAATCTCCCACAAGCTGGTTAAGTTGGCTGGCATTAAGAGGAACCGTGGCATAATCTTTAAGCGCTCCAATACCTAAGACCCAATTATCAGTCCAGAACCGAATAGTCTACCATCTCCTACACGCCACCTTATACCTTTAGCATCAAGTTTGGCACCATAAGCAATGCCTCTTTAGATATTTGAATAGATAATATTCTTTTTAGCCCCAAAATCATTAATCAAACTATTCTTGAGGTATTTATGATTCAAAAGCTAACACTAGATGCTCTCATCATTTTAAAGGACCCGCCAACCTGCTTGGTCGAGAAGAGCTTGGTTCATATCTTTCAAATTCTTGATTCCTAGACCACCATACTACTTAGGAAGGCAAACCGTATCCCACTTAACTAAATGGATAGTCTTCTTAGAAGAAATGTGACGCCAGAGGAAATCTCTATTGATTTTATCCAACTTGTAACAAATCTCGCTAGGGAGTTTGACTGATCGCATAGTGTATATGGGTAAAGCAGAGGTAACAGCCTTGATGAGCGTGGCTCTACCAGCAAGAGAAAGAGATTCACTCTTCCAAGAAGCAAGCCTCTTTTGGGTTTTCTCAACTAACTCCATATAGGTTTGGTTGGTAACTCTACCATGGATAAGCGGAACTCCCAAATACTTATCAAGATTATTAGTGAGAGGAGAATCACAAACACTAGCTATGTTTTTAGCATCACCTTCCTTCATATTATTAGAGCAGAAAATCCTGGATTTGGGGAAGCTAACTTGCTGCCCAGAAATGTTACAACATATGTTAAGACAATCCTTTATGGTATGGGCTTGCAAGGATGTAGCTTGACTAAAAAGAATGAGATCATCATCAAAGAAAAGGTGAGATAACTCAGGACCACCCTTAGAAATCTTAACAGGTTTCCATATCCCTACTTGAAGTTTCTCAATGATCAAATGATAAAGTTTTTCCATGCACAAAACAAAGATATAAGGAGAAAGAGGATCTCATTGTCTGATACCACACCCCGAAGTAAAAGTGTCAGCTAATTCTCCATTAAGACAACATTATATTTCACACTTGTGAACACCACATGATAAGGTCTACCAGCTTACCCCTAATACCAGTTTCCATGATGACATTCTTGATAAAACCCCATTGAAGTTTATCATAGGCCTGCAAGATCAATTTTCCACGCAACCAACCCTTTTTTACATTTCATAGTTTTGAACTTGTGGATGACCTCTTGAGGAACCACAATATTATCTTGAATTTGTCTCCCAAGAACAAAAGCCACTTGGTTGGGACTGATAAGATCGAGTAAGAGGCATATAAGCCTTTGAACAATAACTTTACTGGTGATTTTATAAGTAGTGTTGCATAGGTTAATAGGTCTAAGTTAGGATATGTGAAGAGGACTATGAACTTTAGGCACAAGGGTGATAAGGATTTAGTTTAGATCAGGAGGAAAACACCCAAATTTAAAGCTATTCATTACCAGCTTAACAAGGTTTTTCTTGTAAGCAACCCACTGATTTTGGAAAAATAACGCTGGAAAACCATCCGAGCCAGGGACTTTTAGACCACCAATACCAAAGAGACTATTCCTTACTTCCTCCTCATTAACATCTTTATGCAAATAATCATAAGAATTTTCATTCAAAGTAAGGAAAGCAAACGGTAAACTATCATACCCATCCAAAGAAGGTTTAGCCGAGAAAAGTTGGAGAAAGTAGGAAGTGGCAATATCCTTCATGCTATCTTTATCACACTTCCATAAACTATCCTCACCCTTTAACCCTTCCAATTTGTTATGTTGCCTTCTAATCATAGTAGAAAGGTGAAAAAATCTGGTATTTATGTCTCCTTCCCTAAGCCAAGAATTCCTTGACTTTTACAGCCAAAAGATCTCTTATTGTTCAATGGTAAGCTTATACTCCTCTTGTAGTACATCTTTTAGCTTCACCAGACCCAACCTGAAAATTTTCCCAAGACTCCTTTTAATCCCTTGGAGCCTAGCAAGGATTCTTCTTTTCTTTTGGAAGATACAACCAAAAGTTTTTTTGTTCCAGTTTTTTAACTTATTACAAAACATGTTAAGCTCTCACTAGGCATACTCCAATATTGCTTCACCAAATCACCAAAGTTCTTATTTTTCAACCACATAGCCTTTAATCTAAAGGACTTGAGAGATTTCTGAGGTATGTGATTACTATGAAGACAAAGAAGAATAGGACAATGATCTGAGGTAACACGAGGAAAATGTTTCACAAAGTCTTCCACAAACATAAGTCTCCATTCCATAGAACACAACACTCTATCTAGTTTTTCAAAAATATGCTCACTAATGCCCCTCCTAGTCATCCAAGTAAATTTTTACCCAATAAAACCCAAATCAATAAGTTTGTTCTCATTAATCCACTTAACAAAACCTGTCTTGGAAAAACCGCATCTTCCATCTTTTTTTTCCTTACTACTAACAATCTCATTGAAGTCTCCAATTATAACCCAAGGCCCCTTAAAACATCTTCTAACCGCACTTAAATAGTCCCATAAAAGTCTTCTAATAGCAGCATTAGAGTTGGAATACACAATTGTAAGAACCCAGAAATTATTTCCCTCAGCCACCAATGCCATAATAGAGTATTTAGAGCTGGCCACAATTTGAAGCCTTGTTCTACTGTCATTCCACAACAGTCAAATACCCCCAGAGAAGCCAGAGGCCTCTACAATAAATATCACCCTTGAAAGTTTTCTTTAGAACTTTTTTGTCCTATTGTCATTAACGAAAAAAATTAAAATGGAGTGTAAAACGACATTGGGTGGATTGTCAACAGCATCTATCTTACAATAATTATAAATATCACCCATCTATCAGATTAATACAATATTTAATATTTTGAATATATAGATTTTTTAAAAAAACAAAACAAAACAAAACAAAAATAATATTAAGCAAGAACTAGAGGGCAATCAACCACCACCAAAGGTGAAATACAAAGAGGAATTTCTTCCATTCAAACAACATTATCCTCAACAGGCAGACGAAATTGGGCTAAACTATGCTCCATTTTATTGACATCACGAGGAGCAATATAACTTTCGAAAACAACAATAAAGAAAAATATTTATTGTAATGCATTATGAGCAATTGAGATCAAATATTATTGCCTTCCTTTATGGTTGATAGGGTTGTTGACTCTCTAGCCAAATTGCCTCAATGGCGTAGCTCAGTTATTAGATGGACGAGTTTGGGCCTTGGGATTTGAGCAAATGACTCCCAAATCAGTGGCGAATCCTATCAATGGTAAAAAACTTCAACAAAAAAAAAAAAACCTGGTATAAATAGATATATAGATAGATATCGTAATACCATAAAATAATAATAATAATAATAATAATAATAATAATAATCATAATAATAATAACTCTTTAGTTAAATTGGGCCTTTCTTTGGATAATGAGTTTGTTTGGATGGAGGAAACTTCTCATTCTGATTTGCCAAATTGCTTTGGGCTTTAGACTCTTTTTTTTTTTTTTTTTTTAAAGCAATGTTTGTTCTGTTTTAATGGATTCCTTTTCTTAAAAAAATAAATAAATAAAAAAAGCTGGGTGGTTAATGAGTAAAACCAAAGGACGCATATGTGCAAATCCTAGAAATTTATAGATGAAGCTCTCAAGCGGCTACTTTGTAGTTTATTTTCATTTTCATCTTATTTTTTATTTTAATTGTTTTATAATTTAACAGTTTATGATAGCTTATGATAATATCAAAAACTAAAAGAAATGATATTTTTGCTAATATATGAGGTGATCTTACAAATTATAACATTTAAAAAATATTAATGGATGTATATACGGTTTTTTAAGGGTACAAATATCGACACTCTTTACGTTGTTATTATTATATTAAATCTCACGTTCTTTCTCAAATCAATCGTAGATCTACAGTTTTCAAATTGGCTTCCCTTAAGAGTACCGGGTAGTGGGTACATCACACCCAAGCTTTTTTCCGGTGTTTAGCTAAGGAAGCATATCTGGGCTGATCAACTAGAAAAGCCCAAAACATATACGGCCCATTTCTACATAATGTCTGCAATAACAGGTCAAATAAAGTCACGACCCAAAAGTGGAACCGAGACCTCCAGTAGGAAACTTTCCTCACTTTGTTCAAAACACGTGGCGAAATTATAATGGTGGAAAAAGATGACCTGTCATATACTACCCAATAAAAAACCTCCACGAATGAAGATTCAGTAATTGTAAAACAAACGCAACCACATCGTATCATTCCTCTATATCTTCTTTAAATTCTGAAACCCTGACTCACACTCATTTGATTCTTGACTTGCTATCTTCTCCACTGAAAAATGGCTACGACGTTCTTCAGGAGACTGGCTAAAGCCACTCCAATTGCATACAACAATGCGTTCGGAGGCGAATCCAAGTCAACTTTCAACAAATTTAGACTTCCATTTAGTGCATTAGCTGCCATTTCTGGTGGACTCTCTTATTACTACTACTTTCCCTCTCACAATCTGGTAATCTCATCTGGGTATTGTTTTAAATGATCGTTTATGCAATGTGGACTGCTTCATAAATTATCTGTTGATTGTGATGCTAGTTTTTATAACGAGATTGTTGAGGTTGTGTTTTTCAATGGTGTGGTCCACTCTTTAAATTGTATATTTCGAGTGATCAAATGGGTCTGTTAGAGTATTGAGCTGATGCAAGTTTATTATGAATATTTGCAAAATAAAAAATGAAAAAAATAAAAATTTGATAATTCTGTTAGGATATGTGGTTAACTGGTTATATTAGTTGGTCAATGCTTGTTCATCATACATAATATTTATTTTTCTAAGCTTAGAATGGCTGTATTATGTTGTGTTTCTGCGGAATTTAAACATCTGGTGTATTTTTTAATTACAGGCTCATCTAGATCAAATCAGTGAAGGGACAGGTCCGAAAATCGGTGAGTCATTTTTCCCAAAAATGTTGTGATGAGGCTGAATGCACTTCCTCAAGATTAGATTATTAAGTCAATAAAAGTGTTCGCTGATTTCGTAAAGTTGGTTAAGTTTTGTAAATGTTTTAATTTAAAGCTGAATCCAATATCTCTACAAGCTCAATGGTTGTCTTGTTTCCATCTAATTTCAGCTCTTAATCCGGATAAGTGGACTGAATTTAAGCTCCAAGACAAAGCAAGGGTCAGCCACAACACTCATTTGTTCAGGTATATTCTCTTGGTTCATGCATTTTCTATTTGTAAATTAGTTGAATAGAATTCATTATTATCAAATGTCATGTCTAACCTCTAATGGGTGAGAGAACCAATACATGCTTGTGTTATTTTTCTTCGACTTCTTGAAAGCAAAAGGATACTGTGGTGTACTGGTGTTGTAAACTCATATGGATTACTCTACACAGTATTACACTGTGAATTCCAAAACCATGATGCCTAGAGGGTCCAAAGTTAATTTTCTTCATGCAATACCTAAACTTTTAGCTTCATAGAAATAAGTTAAAACGTTTGCTTCTATTGCAGTAGATAAAGACATTCACCCTTAATCAGACTACTTTATCTATCATTTATGGATATCTGTTCATTTACCTTCATTTGGTTTGGCTAACTTGTAACCTGACTCCTGTGGTTTTCGACTTTTCAACATAAGCAATTACCTCCCGTGCTTGTAGTTTCTTATTGGGTAATGGAAAATTGAACAAGGCTGATAAACCAAATGAAGATGATACCCTAATTTTAAGTAGAAGATTATTAAACTAAAAGTTGCTTAAATAAGAAAATGGAGGAGGTTCTTTGGAGGAGGCTAGCCTCCTACCAAATCTGAACGAGAAGGATGGTCCTCCTATCTCCAGAATCTGAGAAAGGAGACTCCTTTCTCCCTCCTAGGTTCGAGTCCTCCCTCCCAAATCTGATGGAGGAGTTGATGCCACCTCGCTCCTAGATATATGAGGAAGCAAGCGCGACCTTTTTCAATTTCATTTTTTAATTAAACTAAATATATATATATTTTATTTATATTAAATTTTGTTAAAATATTTTAACAGATGAGAAATAATTCTACCTTTTCAACCTTTATCTAATAATCATAATGGATTTTTCCTTTACTTAACTGCATGGAAGGTATCTACCTATTTTGATGCCACGGTGGTCTGCCTGCAATCTGGCTGAATGACAGGAGAGGGAATGATTTTATCCCTTTTATTAAAACCCCTATAATGCCTCACATGATTAGTATAAGGAACATGTGATATGAATATTTGCAAATGCCTCACATGATTAGCATAAGGAGCATGTGATATGATGAATATTTGCAAATGCCTTTTTCTCCACTGCATGATTTGTTACCAGATGCATGTCTTAGCTTCAAATCTTTTCTGAAGTAAGTTTGATATGGCTTATAGTATGCCACTAAGTCCTTCCAATAACCTTTTTCAGTAATAATGCTGCGTGTATAATTTCTGCTCCAATTGTTTTCTTTTTTTTAAAAAAAAAAAAACCCTCAATGTCTTATTATTGGCTAGTGTGGGGATTTCTCTATAAAAGTAGATTCTCTCAATCTCTCTCTCTCTCTCTCTCTCTCTCTCTCTCTCTCTCTCTGTGTAATAGTTGAACTGTTAAGTTTCCTTAGTAAGTCCCAGTGCCCTAGTATAAGTTTGAAAAGTATTCAGACTAATTATATGATTATATCTATGTATTTCTCCTCAAAATGACAGGTTTTCATTTGATCCATCTGCCAAGTTGGGTTTGGATGTTGCTTCATGCCTCATTACAAGGTATGTTCCATGTTTTTAATTTTTAATTCTTGTTGTAGAACTCCAACATATTTTTAACAAAAAATTGGTTTTAGCATTTATAGTGACTTTTTGTTAGAATGCCATGAAGACTGATTCAGCATTCACTGCTTTTATGTGTTATTGCAACTGCAGGGCTCCTCTAGGACAAGATGCTGAAGGAAAAACTAAATATGTCATACGGCCGTAAGGCTTCTTGTTAAGATTTTACTTTGTTTTATTTGAACTTCCTTTTTCCTGTTTATGCTACTTAATTGCTTTTCTTGAGCTTTGTTTTCTCTAAATTGTAATTTTTCATTATGAGGTTAATTTTCTTGAAATCGTATATTGTTTATTAGGTGTATAAGTTCTTAGTTCTCACTTTCTGTGTATTTTTATAGTAAAGTCCATATTTGATTTAGCAACATGGATTTTAGAGTGATGAATGTAGTTCTTACTTAAGCTTCCATTTACAGTGTATTCAACTGTTATTTTTAGGGTCTTTTTCAAGTCTATGATTTATGAACAATATGATTTAACAAACAAAGTAGAGTAGAACAAGGTGATTTAGAAAAGACCATATATCAAATACAGAGATTGTATGAGCTTCCCTGTAGACTACTTTTTTCCAGTTTGATTGGACCAAGTTACCAGTGCATGATTGGACTGAACTATTGATTCTGATATGATGTGATTTAATTGGATAGAATTGGATTATACGATAGTTATTTTTATTTAATTTGAACATAATTTGGTGAATTTAGAAATAATAGATTATTCACTAAGAAAATTGTTTAGAAAATAAATCTCCCATTAATCTGACTTGTTATTATTTTTTTCTTTTTGAAATCTCTAAAAATAGTATATGTATCTAATTCCATCATACAAACTCAAAAAAGTGAAAATGAATAGTTCAATCAAAGCAATTGAGTTTATAAAACTTAAACAAGGATAAAATCAACCCATTGAAAAGGTAATTCTTTATACCATCCTACATAATTCTGTCTCAAATGAATTTTATGTATTTATTCCTTTTTGTTTATATTATATTCTATCTTAACGTATCAATGTTTTTATATGTATTTTTCTTCATCCAGATTAATGAATCCCTTTAATTAATTTGTGGATTGTTATGTTATATAAACTTTATTATTTGATTGAACTATTTATTTTAATTTAATTATTTTATTAAGTTATAAGCTGCAAGCATTAGACTTTTATTTTCGACAAAGTTATATTTTTAGGGAATATCAGAACAGTAGACAATATATTTTTGGAAGTATCTAGAGATTTATTTCCTGGATAAGTTTTCTAGTGAATTAAGTTACTGTTTTTAAATTTAAATTATTAATGTAAAAATAAAAGGACAAATATAGTCCAATGTGAAAGGATCACCAAACACAAAAATGATGCTATATAGAATATAGTCCAATTCATTCCTATATGTTCCAATCAAATTCTATCCCTATCAATAGTCTAGTCCAATCCTACTCACCTTAAACGTTTAGTTGTTTCACATTCTTGCCACAAACAGTAAGCCCTTTTATTCTCGTTGAAAGATCAAAAAAATATGTCTAGCAAAATGAGGAACATATTGGTAAGATAGATTTAAATAGCTGACATTTGGATGCATTGGTTATGTTCTTTGATAAATTAAGCTTTCTTACTGAGTTTGGTAGCTTCTACAGAGGGTGGCAACATTATGGAAGACAATTAACAGAGCCTGTATCTAGGAAATACTTTTGGGATTTACCTTAATATTTAATATATGTGCAATCTTATGTAGAAGGGATTCATACATGTTGCTTGAAGCTGCCTTAAGTCAGAGTGCAACAAATGCTTAGCCCGGGGAGAGTTAATATTCTTTCCATGTGCTGAATAGTGGTAGGGATTACAAACTAGTAATTAATGCCGTGTGTCCTGAAGACCTGGGAGAATATAAACTGCAAATTGTGCTCTTATCCTGGTGTGCTTGTTCTGAAAGACTGAAATGACTACATGATGATTTCGCTATTACCTATCTTGCTGGTATTTCTTATTTTTGTTTATAGAAAACTGATTCTATTTTGTACTTTTATGTTCAGGTATACTCCTATATCAGACCCAGACTCTAAGGGATATTTTGACCTACTAATTAAGGTATGTTGTTATGAATGCATGTTCTCACGTTAGTTTTTTTCTTATTATACTTCAAAAATGTCCTTGCCCCTTTAATGCAATGCTCCCCTATAAACCACTTTGTTTCGCGCATTTAAAATTTTTGCAGGTGTATCCTGAGGGGAAGATGAGTCAGCATTTTGGGAGCTTAAAACCCGGGGATGTGGTTGAAGTAAAAGGGTATGTCATTTACATTTACAAGTATTGTTAGAGATTATATTATCTTTTATTTCTATAGTTAAACACATTTATTCCTTGCAGGCCCATTGAAAAGCTTAGATACTCTCCTAACATGAAGAAACACATAGGCATGGTAAGAGGCTAAGAACTTTTACGTAGAAAGCTAAACTTAATTTGTCAAGGTCAAAGAATTAACATAGTAAGGTTATAGTAAGGTTATAGTTTATAAACGCTTTTTCTTAAGAGTTATGACTATAAAAGAAGTTCATTCTACTTACCCATGCCGTCCACCCAAGATTGTCATGTCTTAAAAAGTCAATGAGATAAGCATCTATGGTGACTATTGGGTTGTAGCATCAATTTTACAACATATTAAGATAATAGTGATAGTAAATAGTATATCTTTTGATGGTCTAGCCAGTGGAATTCTTGTTTCCTATATATAAGGCATACATTTTGCTTCTATATTGAGACCACTTATTGTACATATGTGCTTAACATTTCATTTGAATGTTTATTTGTAGGCAAAATAATTTGTTGAACTTTAAAAGAAATTTGTTAAAATGCAGTGATGTTATTCAAGTGGATAACATTGTGTGATAAACCTTATTTTAAGTGCAATTATTTCTTTTTCTTCCAGATTGCTGGTGGCACAGGTATCACACCAATGCTTCAGGTAATTGAGGCAATACTAAAAAACCCAGATGACAACACTCAGGTAAGCAATCTTATCATTATCCTTTTTCAACTACAACTTTCTGCTGTGACTCATTGTTTTGCTCTTTTTTTTTTTTTTTTTCCCTTGATTTTCAAATTGCTTATGTCTTGCATTAATGTCACTTGGTGCACCCACATGGTCACATGTACACACATGCATGCATAACTGAAGCGATCCCTTTCATTACTTGACCAAAAATAAACATTAAACACATTTGTTACCATCAAGTAATTATCACAATAAGACATTTGGTGCACACGCCTGTATTAGTAACAGAGATCATTTGTTTCTTTGTAGCAAATGTATTTGATCATCCTGGGTACATACCTCTCCTTGAAAAATTTATCTGTTCAAAATTATTGCGTAATCGTGACTTTAATTTCAACAGGTGTCACTGCTTTATGCCAATGTTTCTCCAGATGATATACTGCTCCAACAGAAGCTTGATGTTCTTGCAGCTAGCCATCCAAATTTGAAGGTACTGTTGTTTCTGCATGAAATTTACTGCAGTAGTTGTTAAATAATGGATGTGCTCTGGAATAAGAATCATTTTTCTTTTGCATAAAATTCCTAGATATTCTACACCGTAGACAATCCATCGAAAAATTGGAAAGGAGGTACGGGTTACATCTCAAAGGATATGGTCTTGAAAGGCTTGCCCAGCCCTGGTGATGATACTCTTATCCTGGTAAGTGTCGCTTTGTTATTTACTTATTTCTCTCGACCTTCGAAGAGTTTAACTAGTTCACTAATATATGATGTTAGATTGAATACAGTTAGACCTTAAGACAGATCATCTATTCGATATATGCATGCCTTAATCAATTTTCTGCATTTATCAAAATTGGAGCTTTCTTCGGGCTATATCTAGATAAACATTTTTTTCAGATAGTCCACTACTGCTTGAGAGTCGGGCTACTCTAGGACACCTAATACCCCTTTTGTTTCAAACCTCATTACGACTGCTAGAGCTAGACAAACCATGTATGGAAATTATATGCACGATTACAGGACGACAAACCGTCTGTTGTCCCCCCAGACAAACCTCATTAAAATTACTTGAAAATTGAGTGGAGAGACTAGGATAAGATTTTACATAATTTTGAACGGTGAATCACTTGCTCCATCTTGTTTAGGTATGTGGTCCCCCAGGGATGATGGAACATATATCTGGTGGCAAGGCTAAAGACTGGTCACAAGGGGAGGTATGCAATAGCAATTTGTGATATTTCATTGACATTGGCCAATGGTTCATAAATGTTTTTCTAACTTTGATGTGCTTCTAAAATTGCTTTTCTGCAGCTCACTGGCATACTCAAAGAAGCTGGATACACAGAGCAAATGGTTTACAAATTTTGATAGATGGAGGCGCTTAAGCAGCCAATTCCCATATTTTCAATCTAAATTTTGTGTAATAAATTCATCTGAAGCACATCGGTGAATAGGACTGAGAGTCGGAGCCCAATATATCAAATAATTCAAAAATGATATACAATGCAAAACATGAGACTGAGAAGTGAGAACCTACACTGATCTGAAATTGATATTTGAAGTAAGATTGATCTATCAATTTCGCCCGTTATCAAGTGTTTGATGAACTTGTGGATTTCTTGAAAAATGGTACAACTGTTCCTGTGGCAAGGCAGGCCGTTTTATTTTTACAGTTTAGATAACTTTGACCGGCCTCAATAAAATTAAATAAAGGTTAAATTGCACTAAAGTGCCCTAATTTTAGGCAATATTGCATGTATTTTCTATTTGTGTTTTAATTATGCAAACAACTCTAGGATTTTGCTGGCCACTGTATGACTAATAGTGCTTTTTACATGGAATTGGACTGTGATTGGGCTAGTCTAATCCCATGTTTAGGACTTGTTGGGATCGGACTGGGATTGGATCCAATCCCATTTTTGGGACCTGTTGCCCCTCATAGGCCTCAACCATCATGAAACGAGAGTGTTGATTTTATTTTATTTTATTTATTTTATTTATTATTATTTTATTATTTTTATTTTTTTTTTCGTGTTCTAACATAAAATAGAATCAAGGTTTTGTTGAGACTTCTCTAGATTAAAAGTTACAACTACGGTTTTGACCTACTCCCACGATAAGGACAAATTCTCCATGAACTTGCTTCTATCATGAACATAGTAGTATTCAAACCCCTTCCAAGAGATACATGGTTTTGCATGCTATCATAGGACGAAATCAAGGTTTTGTTGAGATCTTCCTAATTTAAGCATTACACGTGTGATCTTCATGGCTATTCCCATGAAAAGGAAAAGGTCTCATTTTGTAAAACTTGGTTCCCATTTTGTAAATGGGGGAGGTGGACACACACACACACACACACCCATCCATATATATATATATATATATATATATATACACTTATATATATATGATAGTTCTCTAGTCAAACGTCCTGAAATTATAATTTTAAGACGTCCAACCACAACCACATGTTTTAATAAAAGGCTGATTTGTATTTTAACAAACATTTGAACTTATTAAAACAACGTCCTAACTAGAGAACTATCATATATATATATATGTGTGTGTGTGTGTGTGTGTGTGTGTGTGTGAAGACGACCTAAAATTATAATTTCATAACGTCATATGATAATTCTCTAGTCAGGATGTTGTTTTAATAAGTTCAAATGTTTGTTAAAAAACAAATCAGCCTTTTATTAAAACATGTGGCTATGATTGGACGTTATGAAATTACAATTTTAGGTCGTTTTCACACACACACACACACACACACATATATATATATATATATAATAGTTCTCTAGTCAGGACGTTGTTTTAATAAGTTCAGTCTTTTATTAAAACATGTGACTGTGGTTTATATCTGTGTGTGGGTGTGTGTGCGCGCGCGTGCGCATGTGTGTGTGTGTGTGCGCGCGTGCTCGCATGCTTTTTATACTATTTTTTGAAAATTGTTATTTGGATTGGAATTGAATAGTAAAATATAATGGTCTAGTCAAAATTTGAATCCAACGTACAGGTCGAAGTAATTGACCCTATATGATCTTAGAGCAACTCCAATGATGCACATCAAACTCTACTCCAATTTGGAGTTAAATGATTTGTTTTGACTTTTATTGTGTAATACTCTATTAAAAGTATTTGGATTTATTTTGGATTTCATTAAACTAATTATATATTTTAAAACAAATATTTTGATTACTTTTTGGATTGAATATTTTAACAGAGTCAAACTAGAGATTGGAACTGTCAAATTCCAAATTCTGAATTCCAATTTTCAGATTGAGAATTGGAAATTTGGAAATGGAATGAAAAGAAAAGAAATGGGGGTGGAGGTGGAGGTGGGGGAGGGGGAACCATATATATATATATATATATATATATATATATATATATATATATATATGATAGTTCTCTAGTCAAGACGTCTTGAAATTATAATTTCAGGACGTCCAACCACAGCCACATGTTTTAATAAAATGCTAATTTTGTTTTTTAACAAACATTTGAACTTATTAAAACATATGGTTGTGATTGTGGTTGGACGTCCTAAAATTATAATTTCAGGACGTCTTGACTAGAGAACTATCACATATATGTGTGTGTGTGTGTGGGTAAGTGTGTGTGTGTGCGCGCTCACGTGCTTTTTATATTATCACGTGATCTTAGAGGTATAAAGCAACTCCAATGTTGCACATCAAACTCTACTTTAATTTGGAGTTGAATGGGAATCTTGGAAATATGTTTATATCAATTTTTTTTTTTTCCACTCTAATGTTCAATACCAAAAAAGTATCTTTAAAGAATATTCTTCTAATATTTATTATAAAAGTTTAACGTTAATTAATGAGTAAATAAAATAAATTATATATATATATATATATATATCAAAATTGGTGTCATTTTAAAGATATCAATAAGATCTATTCAACGGTATATTTTTTGTGAATACATATTATTTTAATTAAGTATAAAAAGGTTAAATTAAGAATTTAAAAAAAATTAAAGAGTTGATTTGATTAATATGACATTTAAAAATTAAAAAGGAAAAAATTTACCATTGGGATTGGCACGCCACTGTTCACCAAACTCTAAAAAACATTTTGTGAACTGTTAAATTTGAAGTTTGAAGTTGGTTTTGGTGAGGGTGGGAGTTGCTCGTAACTTGATTGTGTTCATTTGATACTTATTACATGCGCATTAATGATAGTAGTTTGAGGTTTAAATATATATATATATATATATATATATACGGTATTTTTATTGTCAGTTCATCCTGACAATAAATATATCAGGACGAAGAACGTGGACCATAGATTATGAAGATGTTTTGACAAGTACATACACTTTGAGTCAAAGTATGTAAATCTAGTGGTTCATATTCTTCGTCCTGATATATTTATTGTCAGGACGAACTGACAATAGAAAATCTGTATAGATATATAAAAAAAAAACCTATCATCATTCTGGTTGAAGTCCTGAAAACATCAAATCACCATTGGGGTTCAAATCTCAATATAATTTCATTTATTTATTTTTTTGTTGATTACCATCGTTACATCTTAATAAATGTTAGCTCTTGATAATATATATATATATCAATTCAATACTAGGGTTCTATAATTTGTTTTTTTTTTTTTTCTAGATTTTTCTTAATCTAATAACACTTAACCATAAAACAAAATATATGTGTTGATTTTTTTTTTTTTTTTTTTATCATGTAAGTGGGTGTTTCACTTACACTTGAAAAACAAAATCAGGAAAACACACTGCTCACTCATCAATTCCATAGGAATGTTGTTCCAATTAGTAATTGAATTTACTTGTCTGATTTGTTCGGTTAAGATTCAATTTAACAAAAAATCTAGTCTTAAATATTACAAACACACATTGTTCAGTTAAGATTCAATTTAATAAAAAATTTAGTTTTAAATATTACAAAGTATAAAGTATAAACACAGATAATTAATTATACATAAAGTAAAAATGGTAAGTATGACTTTTCAATTAAAAGTGACATGAGTCTTTTGTTTCCAATTTTATTGTAACTCTCTCTCTTTCTTCACGGTCACCCTCATGCCTAAGCTCCCACTCCACTATCAGGAGTTAGTCACATTTTTTTTTCTGCAACATTTTTCAGTACTGTTGTAATGATTTTCCTAAGCCTCTGTCATACTCGTCCGTTCATTTTGACAGGAACCGGATGACCCAATCTCAGCTTCAAGCCTTCCTGGTACTCCGTCAAACTCACTTCAAACCACTTTGTTGTTAAAGCCACCGGAGAAGGAAAAAAGGTGGTTCCGATGACTATACTGCCAAGATCCCCTCCACCGAGAATCCGTCTACCAAGAAGCCCTCCACCTTGCCTTGAATGCACTGAAGTCCTCTGAGGATCTCTTTTGGATAGAGGATCATCCCTCCGGTGTTAGTGTTGCGGTTCGGGCATATTTGCCCAGTTATTATTCTCCTCTTTTTTATTTTTTTGTCTTTGTTGTTTGCTTGTTGTTTAGCCTAAAAAAAAAAAAAAAAAAAAAAACTTACTTTTTATACTTATTACATGCGCATTAATGATAGTAGTTTGAGCTTTAAATATATATATATATATATATATATATATATATATATATATATATATATATATATACAGTCTTTTTATTGTCGGTTCATCCTGACAATAAATATATCAGGACGAAGAATGTGGACCATAGATTATAAAGATGTTTTGACAAGTACATACACTTTGAGTCAAAGCATGTAAATCTAGTGGTCCATATTATTCATCATGATATATTTATTGTCAGGGCGAACTGATAATAGAAAAAAAAAATATATATATATATATATATATATATATAGTCTTTTTATTGTCAGTTCGTCCTGACAATAATTATATCAGGACGAAGTATGTGGACCATAGAGTGGAGATGTTTTGACAAGTGCATACACTTTGAGTCAAAGTATGTAAATTTAGTGGTCCATATTCTTTGTCCTGATATATTTATTGTCATGACGAACTGACAATAAAAAATCTGTATATATATACAAAAAAAAAAAAAAAAAAAAACCTATCCTCATTATGGTAGAAGTCCTGAAGACGTCAAATCACCATTGGGGTTCAAACCTCAATATTATTTCAATTTTTTTTTTTTTTTGTTGATTACCCTCGTTACATTTTAATAAATGTTGAGCTCTTGATAATATATATATATATATATATTAATTCAAGATGAGGGTTCTGTAATTTTATTTTTTTCTTTCTAGTTTTTTCTTAATCTAATAACACTTAACCATAAAACAAAATATATGTGTTGATTTTTTTTTTCTTTATCATGTAAGTGGGTGTTTCACTTACACTTGAAAAAAAATCAGGAAAACACACTGCTCATTCATCAATTCAATAGGAATGTTGATCCAATTAGTAATTGAATTTACTTGTCTGATTTGTTCGGTTAAGATTCAATTTAACCAAAAATCTAGTCTTAAATATTACAAACACACATTGTTCATTTAAGATTCAATTTAATAAAAAATTTAGTTTTAAATATTACAAAATATAAAGTAGAAACACAGATAATTAATTATATATAAAGTAAAAAGGGCAAGTGTGACTTTTCAATTAAAAGTGACATGAGTCTTTTGTTTCCAATTTTGTTGCAACTCTCTCTCTCTCTCCACTGTCACCACCCTCATGCCTCAGCTCCCACTCCACTATCAGGAGTCGGTTACATTTTCTTTTTCTGCAATATTTTTCAGTAGTGTTGTAATGGCTTTCCTAAGCCTCTGTCATACTCATCCGTTCATTTTGACAGGAACCGGACGACCCAATCTCAGCTTCAAGCCTTCCTGATACTTCGTTAAACTCACCTCAAACCGCTTTGTTGTTAAAGCCACCGGAGAAGGAAAAAAGGAGGTTCCGATGACTCCACCGCCAAGATCCCCTCCACCGAGAATCCGTCTACCAAGAAGCCCTCCACCTTGCCTTGAATGCACTGAAGTCCTCTAAGGATCTCTTTTGGATGGAGGATCGTCCCTCCAGTGTTAGTGCTGCAATTCGGGCAGATTTGCCTAGCTATTATTCTCCTCCTTTTTAGTTTTTGTCTTTGTTGTTTACCCTTAAAAATAAATAAATAAAAACTACTTTTTATACTTATTACATGCGCATTAATGATAGTAGTTTGAGGTTTATATATATATATATATATATATATATATATATATATATATAGTCTTTTTATTATCTATTCGTTTTGACAATAAATATATCAGGACGAAGAATGTAAACTATAGTTTATGGAGATGTTTTGACTAGTGCATACACTTTGAGTCAAAGTATGTAAATCTAGTGGTTCATATTCTTCGTCTTGATATATTTATTGTCATGACGAACTGACAATAGAAAATCTGGATATATATACCAAAAAAACCTATCCTCATTCTGGTTGAAGTCTTGAAGACATCAAATCACCATTGGGATTCAAATCTCAATATAATTTATTTTTTTCTTTTGTTGATTACCCTCATTTCATCTTAATAAATGTTGAGCTCTTGATAATATATATATCAATTCAATATTTTTTTTTTCTAGATTTTTCTTAATCTAATAACACTTAACCATAAAACAAATATATGTGTTGATTTTTTTTTATTTTTTTTATCATGTAAGTGGGTGTTTCACTTACACTTGAAAATTTTTTTAGGAAAACACATTGCTCACTCATCAATTCAATAGGAATGTTGATCCAATTAGTAATTGAATTTACTTGTCTGATTTGTTCGGTTAAGATTCAATTTAACAAAAAATCTAGTCTTAAATATTACAAACACACATTGTTCAGTTAAGATTCAATTTAATAAAAAATTTAGTTTTAAATATTACAAAGTAGAAAGTAGAAACACAGATAATTAATTATATATATGACTTTTCAATTAAAAGTGACGTGAGTCTTTTGTTTCCAATTTTGTTGCAACTCTCTCTCTCTCTCTCCACTGTCACCCTCATGCCTCAGCTCCCACTCCACTATCAGGAGTCGGTCACATTTTCTTTTTCTGCAACATTTTTTAGTAGTGTTGTAATGGCTTTTCTAAGCCTCTGTCATACTCGTCCGTTCATTTTGACAGGAATCAGACGACCCAATCTCAGCTTCAAGCCTTCCTGGTACTCCGTCAAACTCACCTCAAACCACTTTGTTGTTAAAGCCATCGGAGAAGGAAAAAAGGAGGTTCCGATGACTCCACCGCCAAGATCCCCTCCACCGAGAATCCGTCTACCAAGAAGCCCTCCATCGAGAATCCGTCTACCAAGAAGCCCTCCATCTTGCCTTGAATGCACTGAAGTCCTCTGAGGATCTCTTTGGATGGAGGATCGTCCCTCCGGTGTTAGTGCTACTGTGCTACAATTCGGGCAGATTTGTCTGGCTATTATTCTCTTCCTTTTTAGTTTTTTGTCTTTGTTGTTTACCCTTAAAAATAAATAAATAAAAACTACTTTTCATACTTAAAACATGCGCATTAATGATAGTAGTTTGAGATTTATATATATATATATATATATATATATATAGTCTTTTTATTATCTATTCGTTCTGACAATAAATATATCAGGACGAAAAATGTAGACCATAGTTTATAGAGATGTTTTGACTAGTGCATACACTTTGAGTCAAAGTATGTAAATCTAATGGTCTATATTCTTCGTCCTGATATATTTATTTTCAGGACGAACTGACAATAGAAAATCTGGATATATATACCAAAAAAACCTATCCTCATTCTGGTTGAAGTCCTGAAGACATCAAATCATCATTGGGATTCAAATCTCAATATAATTTCATTTTTTTTTTTTTGATTACCCTCGTTTCATCTTAATAAATGTTGAGCTCTTGATAATATATATATCAATTCAATAGTAGGGTTCTGTAATTTTTTATTTTTATTTTTTCTAGATTTTTCTTAATCTAATAACACTTAACCATAAAACAAAATATATGTGTTGATTTTTTATTTATTTTTTTTATTTTTTTTATCATGTAAGTGGGTGTTTCACTTACACTTGAAAAAAAATCAGGAAAACACACTACTCACTCATCAATTCAATAGGAATGTTGATCCAATTAGTAATTGAATTTACTTGTCTGATTTGTACGGTTAAGATTCAATTTAACAAAAAATCTAGTCTTAAATATTACAAACACACATTGTTCAGTTAAGATTCAATTTAATAAAAAATTTAGTTTTAAATATTACAAAGTAGAAAGTAGAAACACAGATAATTAATTATATATAAAGTAAAAAGGGTAAGTATGACTTTTCAATTAAAAGTGACGTGAGTCTTTTGTTTCCAATTTTATTGCAACTCTCTCTCTTTCACTCCACTGTCACCCACATGCTTAAGCTCCCACTCCACTATCAGGAGTCGGTCACATTTTTTTTTTCTATAACATTTTTCAGTAGTGTTGTAATGGCTTTCCTAAGCCTCTGTCATACTCGTCCCTTCATTTTGATAGGAACCGGACTACCCAATCTCAGCTTCAAGCCTTCCTGGTACTCCGTCAAACTCACCTCAAACCACTTGATTGTTAAAGCCACCAGAGAAGGAAAAAAGGAGGTTCCGATGACTCCACTACCAAGATCCCCTCCACCGAGAATCCGTCTCCCAAGAAGCCCACCACTTTTAAATATTATGATAGGTATAATGGTGGCAATCGGTGCTAAGTTAGCACCGATACTGTCCCTAACTAAGGTCTGATCTCCCCTATCTCCTCCACCCCCACCACCCCTACTTCTTTGCAGAAACTGAAATCTGCAATATCCAGACCGTTTTATGCATTGCGAGATACCATGCTTTTCTTTATAGAGCTTAAAGCTTTTGTAAACTCAATCCCACATAAACTTGCGTATTACTATAAGAAGATTCAATATGCCGTTTATTGCCAGACAGTTTACCAGATTATTGTGATGTTAATTTTGATTGTAATTGTCTTGATGATTTGGGGTAAGAAACACGAAGCTGAGGATGATCCATCCAAAGATTTGGAAAAAAAAAAGTGGGTTGTTAATTTTCATTTTTTTTTTTTTCCCTCATTTTCAGTTGTGTATCTGTTACCTTAATATATAAGTTTTTTTTTTATTTTTTTATTTTTTATTTTAATGCCAGATTGACAAGCTTGCTGCATTAATATCAAAAGGTTTGAGCCTATTATAAATCTTTGTTGTGGATACATTAATCTTTAATCTATGTTGTTATGAATGCATGTTCTCAAATTAATTTTATTTTCTTATTATACTTCAAAAATGTCCTTGCCCCTTTAATGCAATGCTCCCCTATGTTACCACTTTATTTCACGCATTTAAAACTTTTGCAAGGGGAAGATGAGTCAGCATTTTGAGAGTTTAAAACCTAAGAATGTGGTTGAAGTAAAAGGGTATGTCATTTACATTTACAAGTATCGTTAGAGATTATATTATCTTTTATTTATATAGTTAAACACATTTATTCCTTGCAGGCCCATTGAAAAGCTTAGATACGCTCCCAACATGAAGAAACACATAGGCATGGTAAGAGGCTAAGAGATTTTACGTAGAAAGCTAAACTTAATTTGTCAAGGTCAAAGAATTAACAGTAGTAAGGTTATAGTTTATAAACACTTTTTCTTATGACTATAAAAGAAGTTTATTCTACTTACTTATGCCGTCCACCCAAGATTGTCATGTCTTAAAAAGTCAATGACATAAGCATCTATAGTGACTATTGGGTTGTGGCATCAATTTTACAACATATTAAGATAATAGTGATAGTAAATGGTATATCTTTTGATGGTCTAGCCAGTGGAATTCTTGTTTCCTATATATATAAGGCATACATTTTGCTTCTATATTGAGACCACTTATTGTACATATGTGCTTTACATTTCATTTGCATGTTTATTTGTAGGCAAAATAATTTGTTGAACTTTAACAGAAATTTGTTAAAATACAATGATGTTATTCAAGTTGATAACATTGTGTGATAAACCTTATTTGAAGTGCAATTACTTCTTGTTCTTCCAGATTGCTGGTGGCACATATAGGTATCACACCAATGCTTCAAGTAATAGAGGCAATACTGAAAAACCCAGATGACAACACTCGAGTAAGCAATCTTATCATTATCCTTTTTCAACTACAACTTTCTGCTGTGACTCATTGTTTTGCTCTTTTTTTTTTTCTTTTTTCTTGATTTTCAAATTTCTTATGTCTTGCATTAATGTCACTTGGCGCACCCACATGGTCACATGTACACACATGCATACATAACTGAAGCGATCCCTTTCATTACTTGACCAAAAATAAACATTAAACACATTTGTTACCATCAAGTAATTATCACAATAAGACATTTGGTGCACACGCCTGTATTAGTCACAGAGATCATTTGTTTCTTTATAGCAAATGTATTTCATCATCCTGGGTGCATAGTACATACCTCTCCTTGACAAATTTATTTGAAATTGATATTTGAAGTAAGCTTGATCTGTCAATTTCTTCCGTTATCAAGTGTTTGATGAACTTGTGGATTTCCTGAAAAATGGTACAAATATTCCTGTGGCAAGGCAAGACGTTTTGTCTTTACAGTTTAGATAACTTTGACCGACCTCAATAAAATTAAATAAAGGTTAAATTGCACTAAAATACCCTAAGTTTAGGTAATATTGCATGTATTTTCTACTTGTGTTTTAATTATGCAAACAACTCCAGGATTTTGCTGACCACTGTATGACTAACAGTTGACTTAGGTGCCTTTTTTACATAGAATTGGACTGAGATTGGGCTAGTCTAATCCCATGTTTGGGACTTGTTGGGATCGGATTGATATTGGATCCAGTCCCATATTTGGGACCTATTGGCCCTTAGGCCTCAACCATCATGAGACGTGAGTGTTGATTTTTTTTATTTATTTTTTTTCCGTGTTCCAATACAAAATAGAATCAAGCTTTTATTGAGACTTCTCTAAATTAAAAATTAGAATTGCGGTTTTGACCTACTCCCACGATAAGGAAAAATTCTCCACGAAATTGCTTATATCATGAACATAGTAGTATTCGAACCCTTTCCAAGCAGTGTTCTAGTAAATGCTAGGCGTTAGTCGGGCGGTAGATCAGCGCCTAGCCTAGGCGGTGCCTAAATGGCACCTAGGCAACCGAGAATTTATTTATTTATTTAAATTATTTTTTCTACATAGAAAACCAATATTCAATGTCTTCAAAAAAATTCAATATTCAAATTTTAAAGAGTGTAACTATGGTATAAAAACGACTTTGATTCCGTCTAGACCAATTTATCGATAAAATCGACCAACAAATTGGCCAAATCACCCGTTTTTTTACCCACCGTCTAATACGGTCAATTTTGTCCTAATCGGGACGGCCGGAGGCCGCCTAGTGCTTAGGTGCGTTTTTTCGAACACTGCTTCCAAGAAATACATGGTTTTGCATGCTATCACATAATGATATCAAGGTTTTATTGAGATCTTCCTAATGTAAGCATTACACGTGTGATCTTCATGGCTACTCCCATGATAAGGAAAAGGTCTCCATGAACTTGCTTTTTCATTATCAATTCAAGTAGAACCCCTGGGAGATGCGAAACAAACTCTACTTGAAAGTTGGTGCAAGTGAGTTTTACTTTTGAGAACTTTGTTTATCGGATGATTAGTGAGTGTAATTTTTATTTTTATTTTAAAATATTCAATTGATCTTTAAACATATTTATTAAAAAAAGTCCATCTAACGGTTTGAATCGTTTGATAACTTTTTTTTTTTTGTTGTTGTAATTTTCTAAAAGTTAGGGGAGTTATATGACACGAGGTCAAAAAATAAATGGCACTTTTTTAAGGTGGGTTTTCAAGACTGTCACCGTTTTAATAAGTTATGTTTAAAAGGCACCTATTATGGTGAACGGACAAAAATGCCCCCAAAAGTACTTCCACCTCAGCTATTTTGAAAACTTATGTTTCATCTTTAGTTTTTTACTTTTCATTTCATAGAAAGAGTAGAGAGAGAAGTTACGCAATGGTTCAAAGCACCCAAGCAACCGGATTTCGACAGTAGACGGCGACGATTTTTGTCCGAGTTCCATTTCGATTTCGATTTCGATTTCTGTAAAAAACAAGATATGTAACTTCAACGATTTGATTTTGAATACCAATTTGATTGTGCTTTGTTGGATTATACACTCATTTTTTATTTTGAATTGTTAGATCTTGTTTTTAGGGTTTTTAGTTTTAGACCTGGTTTCTAGAGTTAGATTGGGGAAGACGATGAACAGTAAATATGTTAGTAAAAGTCTCGAAATGCTTATACAAAACAAAAGTCTCGGAACCCTTATACAAAAGTCTCGGATAGTGTTACAAAAGTCATATAAAAGTCTCGGACAGTGTTACAAAAATCTCGAAACCCTTATACAAAAGTCTCGGAACGCTTATACAAAAGTCTCGGAACGCTTATACAAAAGTCTCGGAGACTTTTGTCCGAGACTTTTGTAATACTATCCCAGACTTTTGTAACACTATCCGAGACTTTTACTAATATATTTATTGTTCATCGTCTTCCCCAATCTAACTCTCGGGTAGAAGTCTCGGAAGGTTTATGAAAAGTTTCAGAAAGCATATAAAAGTCTCGTAAAGCATTCGAAAGTCTTGGAAACTAAGTTACTGTTCATCGTCTTCCCCACTCGAAAATCCCAACACTTTAACAATGGAAGATTCAAAACCAAAAAAGATGCATTGATAATGTTATGAAGTTGGTTTTGTTTCTGAGTTTGAGTTGAGAATAACTATACAGAGCTTTAACTTCCATGTTAGAGAGAGAAGTAGATATCAGACAAAGAGAAAAGTTAAAATCAAAAAAATAATTAAAAAATGTGTAAAGTAAGGGTATTTTTGGAAATCACTTACTTTGGTGCCTTTTAAACATAAGTTATTAATGTGGTGCTAGTCTTGAAAGATCGGCTCAAAAAGGTACTAAAACCCCCTATTTCCACTACATGACACATAATCATTTAAATCACATTTTAAAACTCCGTTAAATTGTTCAAATATTTCTAATTATAGGGTCCTTTTAGAATATTTATCCTTTTGAAAATTTCCCGTTCTTAAACCCTCGCACTACATTCAAAGAGTTGATTGTAAAACCCTTTCTTTTCTCTCCACTTGAAAATGGAGATTATGTTCTTCAGGAAACTGTCTAAAGCCACTCCATATGCATTCAATAACTCATTTAAAGGCCAACCCAAGTCCACTTTCGATCAATTTCGACTTCCCTTCAGTGCAGTTGCTGCAAGCCTTGGTGGAATCTCTTCTGATTACTATTGTTCTTCTCCAAATTCGGTAATTTCTCTCGAAAGTCCAATCTGGGTATTGTTTTAAATTACTGTTTATGCAATGTAGACTCTTAGATATTTTTTCTTTTTTGAAATGGATATTTTGAAGTGTTTGACTATTCTTGTTCCTGGTTATCTGCTAATATGAATTCTCTAAAGTTTATGTCTGCGAACGGTATGGTGCATTCTATATGTAGTATATTTGGAGTGATGGGTGTGATGGGTTTGTTTAAGCTGATATAAGTTTTCATGTAATGAAATATGTTTGATCAACCTTTTTAAGATTTATGGTTATTTGTGCAAGTTTGTCATATAGTTGTTTGGTTATTTGGATATCCATTTTTATGTGGTTTTGGATTATGCTATACACAATGAAAGGATATTTATAGTTAATGAGTGGCTCACCCTCTATATGGTTACACACTTACACTGGCTATATTAATGTTGTTATATTTTCAGAATTCAGAAATTAAAGTTTGTTTATGCTCTTAATTTACAGGTTCATCTAGATCAAATCAATGAAGAAAAAACAAGTAAGAAAATTGGTGAGTCTTTTTTTCCATGAATTTAGTTATGAGGTTGGATGGACTTCTTGAGATTAGATGATTACGATTTTTTTTTTTTTTTTCTCTGTTCCAAGTCATTTGATTAGGTTTTCTAAACTGTTTATAGTTAGAGCTGAAGCTAATTTCCCAATAAGCTCAATGGTTGTTTCTATCTAATTTCAGCTCCCAATTCAGATAAGTGGATTGAATTTAAGCTGCAAGACACTGCAAGGATCAGTCACAATTACCAGTCATTTGGCAGAAATCCTCACCAAAATATTTTACCCATTAATCTTTCAATGCTTAATTATATACACAAAAAGCATCCATTTCAAGCTCTTGACATCTTCAAGAAACACCTTCAGTCGAATTTCCTCACTAGCATCAATGATGATACAGTTGCAATCGCTCTCAAGGCTTGCAGTGGAGACCAAAAGCCAGGATGCCAAATCCACGGGTTTGCTATTACTTCTGGGTTCATTTCGCATATTACAGTTACAAATTCATTAATGAACATGTACTGTAAATCTGGTCAGTTTAATCGGGCTTTATCTATATTTAACAACTTGAATGATCCAGATATTGTTTCATGGAATACTATTCTTTCTGGGTTTCAAAAAAGTAAAGATGCATTAAGTTTTGCTCTTAATATGAACTCATATGGCATTATTTTTGATTCGGTGACTTATTCTACTATTCTTGCTTTTTGTTTGGACCAAGAAGGATTTTTATTTGGGTTGCAGTTGCATTCTCTAACTGTGAAGTTTGGATTAGATAGTGAAGTTTTTGTAGGGAATGCTCTTATAACATTGTACTCAAGATTGGAGCGTATGGTGGAGGCTAGGAGAGTGTTTGATGAAATGCCAAACAAGGATTTGGTATCATGGAATGCTATTCTGTCGGGGTATACTCAGATAGAAAACTATGGGGTTGAAGCTATTTCAGCATTTATTGAGATGGTGGGAGAAGGGATGAGGCTTGATCATGTCTCATTTACAAGTGCAATTTCAGCTTGTGGTCATGAAAGAAACTTAGAACTTGGGAGACAGATACATGGTTTGAGTACAAAAACAGGATATGATACTCATGTTTCTGTTGGTAATGTTTTGATGTCAACATATTCAAAGTGTGAGGTAACTGAAGATGCAAAGCTCGTCTTTGACAAGATTAAACGCCGCAATGTAGTTTCTTGGACGACAATTATCTCTATCAATGAAAAAGATGCCGTGTCTCTCTTTAATGAGATGAGATTAGATGGGGTTTATCCAAATGATGTTACATTTATTGGGCTAATTCGCGCCATGTCGACAGGGAAATTGGTTGAAGAAGGGAAGATGATTCATGGTTTTTGTATAAAGACTAGCTTTGTGTCAGAATTAAATGTTTGTAATAGCCTCATCACCATGTATGCTAAGCTTGAGTCCATGCACGATTCAAGAAGGATTTTTGAGGAGCTTAATTACAGAGAAATTATTTCTTGGAATGCTTTAAT
Organism: Acer saccharum; assembly: GCA_030490815.1. NCBI lineage: Eukaryota > Viridiplantae > Streptophyta > Magnoliopsida > Sapindales > Sapindaceae > Acer > Acer saccharum. The sequence continues at coordinate 32,022,119 of CM059871.1, forward strand.
TTCTGGGTATGCTCAAAATGGATTGTTTCAAGCAGCTTTACTGACATTTTTGTCAACAATTATGGAATCTAAGCCAAACCAATACACATTTGGTAGTATCTTGAATGCAATTGGTGCCGCGGAGGATATATCTCTTAAACATGGACAATGGTGCCACTCTCTCATAATAAAGCTTGGATTGAACACTGATCCTGTTGTGTCAGGAGCTTTACTTGATATGTATGCAAAACGAGGGAGCATTTATGAGTCCCAAAGAGTTTTCAGTGAGACAACTAAAAGGAGCCAATTTGCTTGGACAGCAATAATATCGGCCTATGCTAGGCATGGAGACTATGAATCCGTGATGAATTGGTTTAAGGAGATGGAGAACGAAGGGGTCAGACCTGACTCAATTACCTTTCTTTCTTTACTAGCAGCATGTGGTAGAACGGGGATGGTTGATACAGGCTGTCAACTGTTTGAGTCGATGGTTAAAGATCATCATATTGAACCATTCGCAGAGCATTATTCTTGTATGGTAGACATGTTGGGTCGGACAGGGAGACTGAAGGAAGCAGAGGAGCTGGTGGGTAGAATTCCAGGAGGGCCAGGGTTGTCTGTGTTGCAAAGCTTGTTAGGAGCTTGTAAGATACATAGGAATGTGGAAATGGGAAGGAGGATAGCTAATGCTTTGATGGAGATGGAGCCTACGGAATCAGGTTCATATGTTTTGATGTCTAATTTGTATGCTGAGAAAGGGGATTGGGAAAATGTAGCAAAAGTTAGGAAAGGGATGAGAGTGAAAGGAGTGAAGAAGGAGGTGGGATTTAGTTGGGTGGATGTTGGTGATATGGATGGTTTGCATGGGTTTTCATCAAGTGACAAGTCCCACCCACAATGTGAGGAGATTTGGAGAATAGCAGAATGCCTGGGGTTAGAGATGAAATTTCAGAGAGAAAGAGAGAAAGAGAGAGAGCATTTGCAATACACTATCATATGAGTGGAAACCTTTGAGACCTTGAACGTGGGAAAATTATAAGTGCTTATATTCATGCAAAAGGAATTTAAAGATTGTAATCTTCATTTATTGTGTTTGGACAAAAGCAAAACACTTCATCCATATAGATGTTATAGTTTAAAAATCCCACATCTGATAAATATCTTGATCTGTGACTAGATTAACCTCTCACTAAGTGATACATGGAAAACCCATAGTCTCATTTGTTGTCATTGGGTGGGTGAAAATGTTACAATCTGACATGGGATAGATATGGGTTGGATCTTGAGTTTATAAGAGAGTGGGTGAACTCCACATGATTGACTAGTCTTTTGAGTTGCTTGTAAGCACCTGGCTCGTGACATCAAGTAGCAATACAACAAGGTACCTTTGATTGTTGTATAACATATTACAGTCCAAATTCAAAGCAAGCGTTAGCACTTACGCCATATCTCAGAAAGGCCACTAGCTCAAGAAGGGACCAACTATGTATCAGGTACTAGTTGTACTATTAAAGCCAGGCTAAAACACTTTTATCATGGAAAATGTCTTGACTTATATTTTTGTGTTCATAAATCATTGAATGAACTCATTACTAAATTCATGTTAAAGCCTGACTGTAAGGGACCAACCAATGCATTTTGTGTTATTTTTCTTTGAAATTCTTACTGACTCATTGAAAAACACAAGGGTTAGGGTGGTGTTATAACCTCGCTTGAATGACATTACGCATTATTACTATGTGAAGTTTAAAACCTCCTTAAAAAGATGCCTACAGGGTGCAACACAATAATTCAAAAGTTCTTTTTTTTTTTTTTTCATAGAATGCTATCAAAAGCAGTTTGTAAATAATAGTGGAACTATTTTCTAAGTATTTATTTTTAAAAAGTTTGTTTAAAGTAATTATCTCTTTATTTTTATTCTCAAATGACAGGTTTCATTTGATGCGTCCACCAAGTTAGGTTTGGATGTTGCTTCATGTTACAAGGTATGTTCCAATGTTTTTTATCCATGATGCCTGATGTAAAAATCAAACTGATTTTCTGCAAAAGTTTTGCTTTTGAGACTTTTTTGAGGATCTTTCTTCAGATTTTATGTATTGTCTTAACTGCATAACTCCATTCGGACACGGTGATTAAGGATAATAAGGAAATACAAAATGTTCCATACAGCCATAGGTTTCTATTTAAATTCTACTTGTTTCATTTGAACTATATCCTGTATGTGGTGCTTGATAGCTGAGCTGATGTTGGTGTTCTTTCAGTTGTACCTTTTATGGTGAGGCTATTTTTTTCTAATCATATATGTTGGTTCTCACTTTTTCTGTATCTGTAAGATAAAGTCTTTATTTGCAACATGGAGTTCAAAGAGATGAATGTAGTTCATAAGTTTCTGTTTACAAAGTGTTCCGTTAAGGTTTCTAGGGTTGTCTTCAACTCTATGAATGTTTTGTGAATTAAGAAAAAATAACAAGTAGAAAAGACAGTTACAGGATTGTATGTACTTTCCCTTTCAGAAGTTTTTTTTTCCAGTTCTATAATGTAAATAGACCATGTTTATGTCTAGAATTGATCTAAGACTATTCATTGGGATAGGATAACCTTCAAGTGCACTTTCAACTAATGTCTTATGTTTGGCAACAACCGGATTGGGCAATATTTTTTTGTATCAATTTTAGACATAATAATGTAAGTTTAAAAATAATGGCCTATTTCACTGAAATAATTTTCTACGATAAGATCTCTTAGTCATTAAATATCCAAGTCCAATCCTACATACCATAAAGATTTAGTTGTTTCAAATTCTTTCCCCATACAGTAAGATCTTTCATTCCTTTGAAAAAGAAAAAGAAAGTCTCATACAAAATGAGGAATATATTAGTAAGGTAGATCTAAACAGGTGAGATTTCGATGCATTAGTTATGTAATTATGTTCTTTGATAATTAAGTTTTCTTAAACAGGTCAAGGGTAGGTAGGTTATGCAAATTTACATGTATTGACAGCAATTATAGTATATATCAGTTCTATAGTTGAATGGATTTATTTCTTGTAGGCCAATGGAAAAGCTTAGATAGTCTCCCAGCGTGAAGAAACTTATTGTCATGGTAAGAGCTTGTATCTAGATGTTTAACTTAGTTGTCAAGGTTAAAGAAGTGACAGGAATACATGTTGCAGTTTATTAATGCTTTTTACTATGAGTATAAAAGAAGTTTGAAACTGTAAGGCTGCCCTGATTTATTCATTCTATTTGCCCCTTCCATCCACCCAGGTGTGCTATGTCTTAAACAGTGATCACTTGAGCAAGTGTTGGGCTGTAGGATCAGTTCTTACCTCATATTAAAAATATAGTGGTTGGCATGACATATCTTACTTCATTGTTAATATCACTACTTGTAAAGATGCGCTTCATTAATCAGTTGAATGTTTAATTGTGATCAAAATATTACCCCTTGTATAAGAAATATGGTTGTTTGGTGCACACACATGTCCACACATACATATGTAACTAAGATCATCTTTTTTGTAGATCACGTGTAAACTTAATTACTAAACCGGAGGTAAGCATGGTCTAAACACTTCTGTTACCATTAGATAAACACATTAGGACATTTGGTTCACATGCAGTATTTTCTTTAGAGCAATGTATTTGGTTATTCTTGGTGTATACCTCTGTTTGACAAATACTTATGTCAGAATCATTGTGTAACAATGACTTTTATCATAATAGGTGTCGGTGCCTTATGCCAATGTTTCTCATGATATATTGCTGAAGAAGAAGCTTGATATACTTGCAGCTAGGCATCCATATTTGAAGTTAAAAAAAAATTCCAACTTTGATGTGCTTCCTTGATTGCTTTTCTGCAGCTGACTAACATACTCAAAAGAAGTTGATACACTGAGGAAATGATTTACAAATTTTTATGGATGGAGACATCTAAGGAGTCACTTCTCAAATTTTGTGTAATAAAATTATTTGAATCACATGGGCGAATAGGAGTTGAACTGTTGAAGCTCAGCATGTCAAATGATTTAGTAAAGATGTAGTATGCAGAATAACATTGTGATAGCGTACACTGATCTGAATTTGGTTTTTTTGAAGAAGAAAGCTTTCAGTGTTATTGTATTGGAAAATCCATTAGTTGGTTTCATCGTGTACTAGTTTTGACAGGAAGATCCAGCAGAGAAGGTGAGATCGATGTATGGTGTAACTATGGTAGCTGCAGCCTGCAGCTTGCTTTATATGGAAACCCTTTTTTTCTTGATTATGGAGCAAAGTTTAGTTTAGGCTGCAATGGTGTGGTAGATGAGTTGTGTCATGAGTGGTGGGTGATACTGATAATTATGGTTTACCCAACTCTATATACCATTTTTGGTTTGACTTTGCTCATCATCTGCAAACCTATTCCATTCTTTTTGCTCCTCAATAATCATGCTTTCAACTTCTATCCTCCTACTTGCCACCCCTTTCACATTTCCTATAAATTTATTCAATTTTTTTAGAGGATTTATATGGTTATTAGTTACTTGGGTAGCGTTAACTTGTGCCATAAGGGCATAGAGGTCAACCCCCTTATTTCCATAAAAGGAAATAAAAACACAGGTCAATTAATGTATTTATTGTCTTGTTACAATAAATACAATACTTTTATTTTCTTTTATGGAAATAAAGTAGTTGGTAGGGCATAGGTTAACACTACCTTAACATGCTTGTTATCAGTAACTGGAGGCCGCCGGAACAGGATCTCTTCAAAATCAATTGCGATGCTGTTCTGGATATAAAAGGGAAGAGAGTTGGCATAGGGATTGTGATCCGTGATGCAACTGGGTTTGTGTTAGCCTCCAGCTCCTAGCTTGTCCAAGCAAATTTTGATATCCATGTTGTCAAGACTTTGGCCATCCTTAGAAGCATCATCTTCAGTAAAGATTGCGGCCTCAACCCTTGTATTTTGGAGTCCGATAATGCTGTGGTGATTAAGTGCATTTCTGACGGGAGCTCCCTTAATGCCAGTAGTGGTGCCATCCTTGACAACATTGCTGGCCTTTTGAACTGCTCCAATGGTTTGAAAATAAACCACATTCCCAGATCGGCCAACAGGGTTGCTCACGGTCTCGCTATCAACGCTCTAGCTGCTGGCAAAGACTTGTTCTGGTTGGAAGAATATCCTAGTTGTATTAATTCCCTTGTTGAGGCTGATATGCCCCGCTAGTTTCTGTTCTTGCTTTGCTGTTTGCATAGCTTTTATCAACAAAAAAAAAAAAAAAAAAAAACTACCTTAACTGTTATATATATATATATAAGGGATCTGTCTTTAGTTAGGACTAGGCCTAAAAATTTTCATGTGGTCTCAAGTCCGGACTGTTTGGTCTTGACTAGAGAATTATTATTATTATTATTATTAAATGTTCTGCATTTAATCAAGCCTTAATGAAAGTTATCCAAAATTTACCAGATATAATTGATTAATTGGTATATAATAAAGAGCCTCAATCAATGGTTTAGAGATAAGGGTGGAATTTTAAAGTCACACAAAATGAGGGACATATATATAATTATTATTAAGGGACCATAATGTAAAAAAGAGGGAGTGATATTCGAAAAAAACCCCAAGGCAGTGCACATCACAGAATTTGAAAAGCTCCCCAAAACAACGAAACACAAATGTATTACGTATACATATATTGTTTGCTCACTTCTCATCTTTCCGCTCCGGCATTTCAAAACCAGAATTGCGACTCTCCTCTGATGGATAGTCGCTGATCCCTCTCTCTCTCTCTCTCTCTGTCTCTGCAGCGACCTTGTAAAAACGATAATAATGGACGAAGAACTCCAAAAGCGAAACACTGATTGCGTCTATTTCCTCGCCTCTCCTCTCACCTGCAAGAAAGTACGATCACCACCTCACCTTTTTTTCTTTTCTTTTTTGAACTTTTTCTTGTTTTGCTCATTCGTCTTCTTCTTTTTCTTTGTTTTGTGCGCTTTTTCTCTACAATGTCGTAATTTCATGTTGCCATATTTGGTTTCTGTTTTAGGATGTGCTCTTCTAACCCTACATTCCAAGGATCTTCAATTCTAGGGTTATTTTATATTGCATGATCTACGGCTTCACTCTGTGACGATTGTTTTCTCGTTTTCATTTTCATTTTACTTTCAGCTTATAAAGCATTTCTTATTTTCCGGAATTTTATGTTTGGAACGCGATATTCGGTGAAAATACTGAGATTCCTATTATGTTTTTTCAATTTATGCTCGATAGTGTTTGGTTTATCAATTGGAACTGAACGAAGTAGATTTACATACTTTACTGACTTATACAGACTAGTTAGTTCATAAATAGGTTTTGTGTTATGTACCAAATTTAAGTTTGTAGATGTTTTCTCTGTTTTGCTTTTGTGCATTGCAAGCTTTTCATTGTTTTATTCTATTATTGATTGTTTTTTGACGCTGTCTTCCTTCAGGGGATGGATTGTGAGTATCGGCACCATGAAATTGCAAGGCTTAACCCGAGGGATTGCTGGTACTGGTTGGCTGGGAACTGTATTAATCCAAGCTGTGGTTTTAGACATCCTGTAAGCTTATAACTTGTTCATTTATACTTACTGCCTACATGTTGTTTATGATATTTGAGTCTTGATATAAAATGCTGATGTGATTTCAAAATGTTGATATTCATTTATCATGAGTTTGTTTTCATCCATTTTTCCATTGCGAGTCTTTTTAATTTGAGTTTCATACTTCGAGAATTTTTCGTAATGTTACAATTAGTTGAATGGCATACCCTTAAGATCAGCATAATCACACCTCAAGAATCATGTTCTACTGCATTTTGTTTCATGCAGAAAAGATATCTGGATCCTAAAGATGTATGTATTAGAATGTCATGCTTTTCTACTTCTGCACTAGCACTTGGGTTTGATTAAGGGTTACAAGGCTTTAACTGTCAAAATCTAATTGAGGTTAAAAGTATCTATTTTTGTGTTTTTTTTTTTTTTTTTTTCATCTTTTTTTAAAAGCTCAAGTCAAAATAGTTTCTTTGAGAAAAAAGGTTTTGTTGCTTTGTGAGATTCTTACAACACATTGGCTGTAAGACTGAAAAGTTATTGGTGGGTGTAGTTCTCACTTTTCAGTCAAAATGCTTTTGTGAGGTGCTAGAGTCATTTAGGCACTTGGAAAACAAATGGATGTCCTGACTCCATCATAAGGAGTTTAGGTGTTGTGAAGGTAGACCTGAAAATATACATTAATGTGAGTTTATGTCCTGAATCATGTGTTGCAAGTCTTTGGATGAGGGAGATGTTTAGGTGATGGAAGCCTTGCATAATTTGTAGAAAAATAGACCTGAAAATGGCATCGAACTTTCGAGTTTTGACTTGAAAGTCTTTGGGTGTGGTCCGTGTGGAGGAAGTATGGCTATGTTTGTGAATTATCAAGACTATGGGTTCCTTAATGAATGTCGCTTGAAATTTTTATTTTTCTTCTGTTTTGCAGCCATTGGATGGACATGGACCTGAAGCAGCACCATCTGAGTCTGCCCCATTGCTGTATCAATCTTCTGCACCTGTGAACAAGACCAGCGTTCCCTGTTACTTTTACTTCAATGGCTTCTGCAACAAAGGTGACAGATGCTCCTTTTTACATGGCCCTGATGGTGGTGTAGCTGATGAGAAATCTTCGAAGACAACCTCTGCAATTGCTGTTGCACTTCCCTCAGAAAATATGACCAACACGGGAAATGTAGGGACAGCACAAGCTGAAACACATTCAAGTCCATTGGAACATGCCTCAAAGCCAACCGTGGTTATGAGAGTTCTGTCCAAGGATGATCTTCTGAAATCCTCACCCAAAATTATGCCAAGTGCCTTGCCACATATGTCTGTGAGTGAAGGTGAAGAAGCAGTTGTAATCAAGTCAGTCTCCATGGTTCCAGCAGAAGGCTTTATCCAAACTAGATCTCATCTATTCACTGAGCAGATTTGTGATGAGCAAGTGGATGACCAAATTGAACCTGAGGACCGGTGGGAATCTTCTCCAGGATTTGATGTGCTTGTGGATAATGATAATAGATCAGAAAATTTGGGATACGAGGATGATTCTGAGTACATACTTTCCATTGACAGGGAGCACAGAGAACTTAACAACCTTGTCTTAGGTTACGATTTTGAAGACCCAGTTGAGTATGACCCGATGTATCCAGATGCGTATGAACACAATGTGTGCAGTGGTTATGATGGTGTTGATAATGAGCATATTTTCTACAATGTCAGAGAACCTCCTCGCCATGCAAGAGAAACGATGTTGGACTTAATATCGCCTCGAAAGAGAAAATTCTTGCCAATGAAATCATTCAATGACCATAGCTCTGTGGATCTGCGAGATTATTTGAGGAAACGCAAAGTGGTTGATGGTAATCCAATTATTCATTCATCAAGAAGGCATGAATCCTCTCGAGTGGTTAGTCGAAGCCAAGAAAGGGGTAGAAGGCATGGCATGGGTCAGCAGCTGCGTGGAAGATTGGCATCACAAATTGGAAAGAACTATATGGAGTTGCAAAGAGGTAATGGAACTCGTTTAAACAGTACTAACCAGCATGAGTGGTTTATGCATTCCTATTCTAGTAGGTCCAGGCAGCATAATAAGGAAAAAAGACTGCCTAAACGACACTCTCATTCATCTCAAGTCCCAAGGAAGCTAGTTTCAAGGGAGAGTAGATCTACTCAGAATTCCATTACATTTTCAGGACCCAAGACCCTTGCTGAGATTAAAGAAGAGAATAAAAAGGCTGAAGAACATGGGGATTGCTTTGAGAAAATGGGCCGTTCAAGCAGTGCATCAGCAGATTTCCAGGGACCAAAACCTCTAAGTGAAATCCTCAAGAAGAAGAGTGTGGACACTGAGACAGAAAGTAATGCAAGAAGCTGCTGATTGAATTACTGTCATGTAGTAAAAAGTAAAGTTTTTTGCAGAGGATGATAGACAAATCTAGTTGAGTTAGAGCTTTTCCAGCACATATTGGCAATCTCCTAGTATGCTGGACCAGTTTAGTTAGGCATTATCCGATGAAGATATTTCTTTTTGTTCCTGCTAATAGATGAAGAATGAAGATAATGACTAATGAGGGTCTTAAAGAGAAGTTTAACAACGTTTGTTTTCTTGTTTGTTAGTTTCCAATTGCCTTACAGGAAGATTATCCTAGAATGCGTGATTGGCAGAGGCATATAATACTCTTCTATCAGAAACATTGTTGAGGTATTTCATCATTTCCTGTACAGATTTGCACATCTTGATCGGTACAATTTTAGTGCGATTTACTTCAGAAGACAAATATTTCAAGCATAATAGTAATGATTGAATCGATAGAAATTAAATTGCTCTTTGAAGACTCTTCTGAAGCTCTTTTTATTGTGTGACCGAGGGACAACTTAAAGTGATGTTGATTTCATGTAGCAAGGTGTGTTTTTCCGTTTCTAATCCTGAAGGTGCTTTAGAGAAGTACAGAGTTGGGGTCGTTTGTTTTTTTGTCTGAAGACTGGATAGTCTTGAACTTTACTAAAAATTGAATAATGACTGAAACCTGAATTTGAATGATATGTTTTTTTTTTTTTTTCTCACGTCTGAATGTACTGTCAACATATTTGTTTTTTAAAAATAAAATTGTCAGAAAAGAAGTAATTTTACATTTATACCCATACTAATTAAAAGAAGTAATTTAACATGCAACACTTTTTATAAGATTTTACATGTTCTTCCTCAAATAAAGTTTAATTTAACAAAACAAAAAATTTATTCAGAAATATAATTTTGCATGTTATTCTGCAAACAAAGTTCAAGTTCAATTTATTGTTAAAAAAAAAAAAAAAAAAGAGTTCAAATTCAATTTTACATATTGTCTAAATATCCAGTATATAATTCTAAAAACAATTTTTTTTTTTTTTTTTTTTTTTTTTTGGGTTTCTTGGATCTTTTTTTTTTTGGGGTTTCTTGGATCATATGCAACTAGAAACCAATTTTATTTTGTTTAAAGGTTCCTAGATACTTTTTTTTTTTTTTTTTTTTTTTTTTTTTGAAGTAGGTCCCTAAATTATATACACGGGTATATATATATATATATATATATATATAAACAATTATTCTATAACTTCTTTAAGCCACAAAATCTACTCAATATCGAATGCAACCACAAAAAGAATATATATTTGATAAATTATATAACTGCAACTATGATAATCATAACAAATTATCATTCTAGATTATGTTTAAAAAGTTCTATAACTACCACTACACGTAGATAAAAAAAAAAAAAAAAAAAAAAAAATTAAAAAGTTATTACCACGATTTGGTAGGAGAGAAATTCAATTGTTTAATCCTAGGAAGATTTCAATATGAGAAGTGATTAGGGTTTTTTTTTTTTTTTTTTTTTTTTTTTTTTTTTTTTTTTTTTTTCTAAAAGCCTTTTAAAATAAGAAATACGTTAAAAGAAAGAATTCTACAACATTTTAAATTAGGATAAATTTAGAAATATTTTTTTTTTTGGAGGATAGACTTGGAAGAAAATATTTTAATTATAATTCAGTGATTTAGAATTAAGTTAAAAGTCAGGATTTCTTACTTCTTTTTTTTTAAGTTGTTTTTTGATATTTTTAAGTTGTTTGACCACTTAAAAAAAAAAAAAAAAAAAAAAAAAAAAAAAAAAAAAAAAAAACCAATTTAATGGGTTAAATTCAGACTCATTAAGTTTTAAGTGGAAAAAACAAACGACCCATAAGTTATATGTGGGTCTGTTTTGGAAGTAGTTTATAATGTTGTACTGTTTGGGGGTAAAGTTGACAAACCTGTGTTGAGATTAAAGGCCTAATTACTGGTGGAAAAAAAAAAAAAAAAAAAAAAAAAAAACTATTTGGATTACAGTAATAGGTTGACATTGTCCTAGATAGTATACACACATACATGATACATCATATGACTTTATCAATTTTTTCGACTCATTAATATAAACAATTGATGAGATAATTATTTTATAAAGAAGATGGAGGATTTATTAGTCAGCTTGCCGGCCTTTATGAGACTGATTGCCAGAAACTCCTCCGTGAAGTGCTCTAGGACTTTGTAGCCCCACATTAGTTATAGTTTGTTTATTATTTGAATTCAAGTGTTGTTGATCTTGAGAGATCATTGATGAGGTTGACAGTGATTTTTCAACAAGAAAAAATGAGTCAGAACAGTAAGATTGATGAAGAATACTGCAAAATAATCAATCGTTAGGCATAGAATACTGAAACAACAGTAAGTTTTGTCATTTATGCGTCTTTTGGGAAAAACAAGAGGCGCTTTTTATACTTTGATGTTTTTTACATTACTGTAATAGGTTAATAAACAAATGATTACTCATTAGGTTGCATCATTGCATGATAGGTTATTTCAATTAGATGATGATTTTACTTGTAATTAAGCCAAACATCAAGGTAGGGTATTCGAAAATATTGCCTAATTAAATTGAGATGATACAAAGTTGTTAGGGGTTTCTCCCAATTTTCCAAGTGAACAAGAACAATAATACAAAATGGTGGCGGCCTCGTGCCTCGTGTGTACATGGGCCAAATTTTGGCGTCAGCGATACATTAATTTATTAATAACTAAATAAAAATGAAGAAGATTATAAAGTGGGTAGGTTCCACATTATGAAGTATATAAATATTGCTCATTTGTCCTCTTCCTCCCTTCTCCCCCCTTAATGTATAACACCACCAAAGACCAAATCAATTAGCTAGTTCAACTCCATAATTTTTATCTCCCATCACCACCACCACCACACCAAACAAACAAACAACAAACATGGATGGATTGCAGAGGTCTACGACATCGTTCAGGAGGCAAGGCTCTTCTGGGTTGATATGGGATGATAAGTTAGTATCAGGAGAGTTGAACAACCAAGTCAGACACAAAGAATTAGCAGATGATCATGATCGTCAACATCATAAAGAAAAGGAACACCTTAAAAGGCCGCCATCATCAATCAATACGAAGCGATCAGATGGTGGCCGCGGAGGAGAACGCATGTACAGGACAGATAAGGCGTCACCGCCAACCATGGACCCGCCTTCTCCTAAGGTCTCCAGCTGCTGTGCCCTTTTTTCAAAACCTGCTGTAACCAATAATAAAACCAAACCCAGAAGGCGTAAGTCTTAACGTGTATATATATGTATGTTTTCATGTGATTGTTGTCTTGATGAGTTTCCCATTTCCCTTTTTTATATATATGAAAAAGTTCAAGAACAGCTTACAAGAATTAATCGATTTATAGCATAATTAAAACAAACACACACACACGTCTGTGTTTGTTAATTTCTCTTCCAATTTACAGAGATGTTTTCGTGGACAGCTCTAGTCTCATTTCTTTTAACAATCAGTTGGAAATTTAGGTCCAACTAGCGAAGGTCTCTGAATTAAAAGAGATTTGTGATGTCTGGAGCGAGAAAGATTGTCACATCCGACATCACGACCTACGGTGAAAGGAAGTTTTCGTGAATATATGCCAACTTTCCTTCAAAAAAAAAAAAAAAAAAAAAAAGGAAGGAATATATGCCAACTAATGGTAATTTCAATAAACAAGATTATAGGATGAATTCAACAACAATAATGACACGGAGTTGAAGAAAGTTTTAGGCCTACCTAAATCTCTAACTAGTGTCAACTTTAATTAAATATATTTTAATATAAATTAGAATTATAGTATAGTTGGTACCTATGCAACCAAATCCTTTGAAAAAAAAAAAAAAGTCTATAATGTTTATGTGATTCATTATCAAGAAGGTGAGCTGCCGGCCATATATAAAAAATTGTCCAACAAAATGATAATAAAAAAAAAATTTTAAAAAAAAAATTAGTGCTTAATTAAAGAAGTGGTTTTCTTGATGTGGGTCATTTTCAATATTTCTGTCAATTTCGGTCTCTTGGCTTTACTGTTGTTTCTATGCTCTCTATATTTATGGGTGATATATATAGATTATAGAGATATCATTTTAAGTGAAAACATAGCAAAATCTATCTTTGTTTGGTCTAGGAATATTAAAATGTTACTAATTTTATTAATTCATTCATGCCCAAAAAAGACGCTTTAATTCTATATATTCTGATTTTTTCAACATGTAAGAACAAATAATATAGTTTATGGTGAGATGGTTCTATGCTTAAATGATTCATAAATATATCACCATCCAATATAATTTGTTGGCAAAAAACGTTTAAATCAATATTGTAATATCTCGGATTTTAAATCATCATATCTATAAGTGGCATATAAAAATAAAATAAAAAATGACACATAGGTATATATGTGTTAGATTTCAACAATGATGAGAGTCAAGTTGCACAGCCCATCAATACATATATAAAAATGCTCAATTATGTAGAGAATTCGTGGACAATGCTTGCCATGGTACAACTTTGACTTGCTGCTAATATCATGGTTGAGTTTCCTAAAGATAAGATTTAATTTAATAATATGCAAGGCCAAGAAACACTTACAATTACCGGCGAATATGGTTTAGTGATAAGTAGCACAATATAATAATGTTTTGGGTTTTGGGTTCGAGTCACCATATATCCGTAGAAAGACTTAAACTTATAGTATCTTTAATGTAATAATGGTTTATAAAAAAAAAAAAGGTATCACGTAGAATAAATAGACAGTTTGTTAATAATTATATCTTCAATGCAGTTGTGCATATTCAACTTAAGTTGATGTGGTAAAAAAAAATATTAGACATCGTTAATATGACCGTTTACTTTTAAACAGTCTGTTATACATCTATTTTTACGGTTGACTCAGTAAGTAATTAAAATTTACATTAATTTTTCATCTATTTTTGATAAGAAAATAAAATGAAAAGAAAACAAGAAAAAAAAAAATTTAACACGTCATTAAAAAAATATATTTTAAATAAAGTATTAGAAAACAAATTTTGAGTTAAATATCTTTTAAATCTATCTTATGCCAGATGGTAAGTAAATTTCTTACGCTAACCGACTACCATTCTAGTCATTCACCGACTTTTGAAAATTCTTTCCATCAAACATTATTTAATCCAAGACAAAGCCCCAATAGAGAGCCATCAGCAGCCACAACTACAAGGGTCCCCTCCCCTACCTCAGAGATATCATTTCAAATCTTGCTTTGACTCTTAACAAGCATAATTTTTGTCATTTACAAACTAGTGAATATAGGGCTCATTTGACATACTGTATTGGATTACATTGGACTATATTGAATTGTATTGTATTGTATTGTATTGAACTATATTATCATTAATATAAAGTTGTGTTTAGTGATACACTGTATTATATCGTATTAAGTTATTCTTATGATTTTATTGAAATTTTTTATATTAAAAAATATAATATTTTTTTTAAAAAAAAATAGTTAAGAATTAATTTTAAATATCTATACCATAAATAAATCAATAAATATTTTTATATAAAAATCAATAAATATTTAGTTTAATTGATTTTTTTCTAATAAATAATATTTTTATATAAAATAAATAAATATTTCCTATATAATTTTGAAATTATAAAAAATAAAAAAAAACATTAACAACATAACACATATTTCAACAATATTCCATATTTGTTGAAAAAAAAAAGAAAAAAAAAAGTGTTTTTTCTAATATAATACAACATAATACCACAAAATATAATGTATTAGTTAATACGATATTTGCTGTATTAAGCAATTAAATGTACTAAAATAATACATTATAGTGTTTGATGCAAACATTGTATTGTATTATTTTAGTACATTTTAATTATCTAATAATACAATACAATGCGGCGCAACAAACGGGGCCATAGAGAATCAAGAGAGAAGTGAGAAATTGAGAGAAAATAATAATAATAAGAATAACAAATAGCATATGTATTATATGTCGTAATCAGAAAATTAATGATTGATTAATTATTCAGCTTGAGAACTTTAGTCTTAAAGAGTAAAATGTAGAGTTTCTCCATTTGAAAATAGAGGAAACAACCAGTTGAGTGGGTCACGAACGATCCAAAACTTGAGCCCACAATGCAATGCCACGCCGGCCCATACACTTTATCAAACTCCTGCATCCAACTTTATATTGTCAACCACCATACCTTTTATATTATAATTTTTATATAATATATATATATATATATATATATAGAGAGAGAGAGAGAGAGAGAGAGCACATGATGATTATGAGATTATCCCTTATAATTGTGAGTGTTGTCCACATGGTTTGAGAGATTTGATTATTGTAGGAGATAATTAGCCCTAACATGGCCTGTAGGATCCTTAATAATATTTGTAAGGCCAACCAAAAACTA
Organism: Acer saccharum; assembly: GCA_030490815.1. NCBI lineage: Eukaryota > Viridiplantae > Streptophyta > Magnoliopsida > Sapindales > Sapindaceae > Acer > Acer saccharum. The sequence continues at coordinate 32,037,442 of CM059871.1, forward strand.
TGCTCACATTCTATATCAGTTAAAAATATATTTTAATTCAAATTCATTACAAGATTGACATGTGTCCTGTGTTCGACATAAATTTTGTTGGGAAGTGATGGATAGAAAGTTGTGAAAGTCGGATAACTTTTTGTTACGAGATTTTCTAAGTGGTAAGTGGTAACCGTTTGGTCAGGAGAATTCATGAATCATCCAAGTATTATTGTCTTCTTTTCTTGTGGGGTTCTATGATGAACAAAAAAATCTAATCATTTTCTAGGAAAATACAAAAGATGGATCATAAAAAGCATATAAAAAGATCGAAAAGATATGCAAATGAAATAATTGAATAATGATTGATAGAGAAGAAGAGATGGAACATCACCTTTTTCATATTATAAGCAATGTGTTTAGAGCTGAATTTCTCCAAGCTATCATAGGTTGTTCTTGCACAGCGAAAGGCATGAGCCTGCATGAATGGAGGCATATCACTCACCAATACCTTCACTTGAAGAAATCCAATCACTGATCCTAAGTTTGTTTCCACCGAAGACACCGACTTCCTTCCCTCACAGACTGATCTCCGGCCACCAAATCCAGCTTCCATTTCTGGGCAATTTTCCAGTTTCTTCTGCTGCCAATTACTATGTGACACAACATCAACAGGGTCTTGTTTTGGCTTCTGAGTTTTATTGGAGTACTTGTTGTAGAATGACATGAATCCTAATTTCTTTGGCTTCCCTTGTGTGGCCATTTTTTCTTAGTGTGTGTAGGTTCAACTGGTTTATAAAACTTCAAGTATATATATATGTATATGGGGTGTAAATGTAAAGGTGAAGGTGAGGTGTTTGGAATTATTAATCATGAAAACATAGAAAACCTACTTAAATAATGTAGATTAGGAAGTGGGTGGAGATAATTTAAAACAGCAAACCATGTGGTTATGGCCTGTAATCAAGGATAATAAAATGGTGGTGATGTTGAATTAATAAGAGATTTGATTATTTTGTTTTGATTTGCTAAATACAAAGCCTACTTTGTGGTGTAATTGGGTCATATTTGTGAGCTACGAGTTTGTTCCTTGAAGAGCCAGCAAAGATGGACCCCAACACACTTACGGCTTACCCTCCACCGCCTATTTCTGTAGGACAGGGTGCCCTACAAAACAGTCTCTGACTGTCTTTGTTGTACCCTTCATTATTATTTTTCTAATTAAGTGCATGGACTTAGAGAATATATAGTCCCAATTGAAATAATATTGCTTTAAAAAATCAACAAACTTTTGATGCCAAAAACATAAAAAACAAAACAAATAATGCAATCACACTTTTATTACTAATGAGATGATGTGGGTGTCTTTTCTATTCCAAATCAATTGTTATACTACTTTTTCTTCTTGGATCTAGAATATCATATATAGTCTTGATGCCCTCCATATATATTTACTAATTCCTTAATAATCAATGTAGCTAGCTTAGCATGTTACTGAGTAATAGGTTTGCACATTGGGGAAATAGGGATGGATATAGGTCCCCCCATCCCCATCCCCACTTCTCCAACCCTTTCCCATCCCTCCCCATTTCCCCATTTGGGGAAAATGGGGATGGGGGAGTTTTGGGGGAAGGTCCCCCCATCCCCATCCCCATCCCCATTTCCCCGTTTTTTCCCCGTTCTCCCGTTTCCCCATTTGGTTGAAAATTATAAATTAAACTAAAAAAAAAAAAAAAACATTCCATTACAAATGCAAAAGAAAATACATTACAAAATAATGTCAAATATATATACATTACAAAATAATGTCAAAGAAAATACATTACAAAATATATATATATATATATATATATATATATATATATATATATATAATTATTTTTATAATATTTTAGGGGAAATGGGGAAATGGGGAAATGGGGATGGGGGGAGGTACCCCCATCCCCATCCCTATTTCACTATATTAGTAGGGAAAATGGGGAAATGGGGAGGGGATGGGGTCTCCCCATCCCCATCCCCATTTCCATTTCAATTTGGAGATGAAAAAGATGATTTTCATCCCCATCCCTCTCCATTTCCCCCCAAAAAATTTCCCCCAAATGGGGATGGGGAAGCGGGGAAACGGGGATCCGGGGAAAAATGTGCAACCCTACTGAGTAACCATGAATCATGACTTATCACACTATAAATGCGCAATTAGTGAAATAAATTTATATTTTAATTGTATGTTTAAATAAATAGTGAAAATTACCTTAAACACAGGAAAGAACATGTGTATATATTTTTTCTCTACATCACTTGAAAGTAAAAAAAGTAGATAATTTTCAAATGAAATTGAAATTCACTTTCCTTTAACATCAAGTAATAGTAATTTACAATTAAGTAATTCACTTTCCTTTAACAAGAAGTAATTTATACACATCAAGTTAGATTATAGTTTGATATTAATAAGTTAAAATTATACAAACCAATAAAAAAAAAATACATTTTAATTTAAAGTTGGATTTCATTTGAAAATCATAATTCCATAAAATAAAGAAAAAAAAACAAAGAGATTTGACAAGTCCTAAGGTGACTAGTATATATATTCTCATTGATTTTTGGGGCTATGATATCTCCAACAAGGATCCAAAATCAATATAGCACATGAACCTCATAAACCAAAAATTGGCCACTAGCCAAAAAACAAAAACAAAGCAAAATGATATATAACAAAGCATGTCTGTTAGGAAGGACAAGTGTTGTCTTTTTTGTTGTTTTGTATTTAGATTTTAGGATTCAGTAATGCTACACATCCCACCTAAAATCCCACTTTTTTCATCCCACTACATGTGGTATGTGAGGTGTCAAATTGTGAGTGGATACATGGGGTAGGTGAGATAAAATGTGTATCCACTCATAATTTGACACCTCACATGCCACATGTAGTGGGATGAAAAAAATGGGATTTTAGGTGGGATGTTTAGCATTATTGTTTAGGATTTCATATCAAGTATTTGTAAATTGTAATACTTCAATAAATATATATAATATGTATCAAGTGACTTCAATTTTCAAAGCTTTTAATGAGCCCCCCCTCATTTTAGGAACTTTGTGGGCTAAAAGCATAACAACTAAAAAATTCATTGTCACCACCAATGTTTTGTATTTATTACATGGTTGAGTTGTGCATGTATTATATGTACAGAGCTGATCAGGTACAGTATCTATCTCGTATGTTTTCTTGTATGAAATATCGATTTGTACTGATACAAAATGAACTCAGAATTCACTTAGTAAAGATTTAGAGTTTGAATCCCCTCATGTAAACCTACACGACCAAATGTCACAATTTCATCTTTTCCAAAATTTTAAGGTTCAACAGGGATTCCAGTTTTAAACTCAAGTTAACTTAATGAGTTTGAAAGATTTCTAGGTTATCAAGAAAAAAAAAAAAAAAGTTACGGTATCTTTTTATTGTCAACGGTCAACACCAACATATATTTGAAGTAAATTAACATGAATATGAAATGATTTATATAAGTTTGGATAATTGTTTTACCCTGAAGTTTAGACCAGAAAAATAAATGAGTAGACGAGATGAGATTGGACCAATGGTATGCCCCTCACCCCAACACCGTTAAGTTGTCGGTTCAAGTCAGTGTCTCCTTGTTCCAAACCCCGAATCTTATTGTAATAATGTAGTTAAAAAATAGTAATAATAAAGGAGTAACTTTAAAATAAAATATATAATATGAGATTGACCTAGTGGTATACCCATCACATCTATACCAAGAGGTTGTGGATTCAAGTCATGTTCTCCTCCTCAAACATCGAATTATTATAATATTTAAAAAATAAAATAATATAAAAGTCGAAGGGATCAAACTGGGTTGGGCTTGGACAGAGCAATCATAATGAATTAAAGTGTGTACCGCTTGGGCTCAAAGTCCAAAAGCAACTGAAAAAGTACAAAAACCATGATCCAATCATAATAAGTAATCAGCTGAGGAAGCTACTAAATGTACCCCAAATGTTTCCAAATACAATCAAAGTCTATTGAGGGTTTTCTCTGTAGATCGAAGCTTGTTTCATATGCATATATAATGCATATCATCATTCAAGACATGATCATATTTCAATCATCAGATGAATAGATGATGAATCTAACAGCTGAAATAATTGTAAGGTATTTTTATTTATGTTTTCATGTTGATGTGCAAAACAGCTCATATCGATTCAAATAGTTTCTAAGTGAGGATGTGAAAATTATAAATGTCTGTGGAGAGTAGAGTACTAAATAGAGTAAAAGCTAGAAATCATAGAGAGAGTGAAAGTGGTTGAAGAATGAACAAGAAAGGAAAAAAGGAATTAATGTTGGATAGAGAGACAGATGAAGTTGAGCCATCATATGCTCCTAATCAGCAATCATCCTCACACAAGCAATCCCCATTTCCACAATCTTCTAAAACAACCATTCTTCACTCGTCACTGCACTTTCTGTGCTTATATAACACATCCTGATCTTCATCATATAATTATACAAACTGTGAAAATGGTAGAAATAGGGGTTCCTTGCAGCCCAAAACAGTAGGCAGCTGATGTTTTGGACTGAAGGGAGCTCCTAATTCTTCTCTTTTCCTCCTCCGTCCATCTTCTGCTTGAAACTTGACTGCACTTCTCCATATTTATGTTAAGGTAACTACTTCTAACAAGGTACCCTTTGTTCTCTTCTGTTTCTTTTTAGTGTTTGTGCAATGTGCAGTGCATGATGCTTCACCTGATATATTTAGTATGTATAATTCTTGTTTGATTGATTGATTCCCCTAATCTACAATGTCATTTCATGTTCCATCTGTTCTTGAATCTTGATTAGATTACATGATATGTTTTTCCTTTTTAAGACTGACATGGGGTACAAGCCAGTGCCGGCTGTGAACAACTGCACTGTGTGCCACTGCTCCGGGCTCAGCATTAAGGGGGACCCCTCTTTTTTTTTTATTATGACGAAGAACCGGATGTTATATCATAAGAAAAATTGACTCGTAAATATACATTTGAGTCTTAACTAACTTTTTAAAAGATCATAATAATATATGCCGGCCTCAAGGGATCAAGCTAGGGCCCCAAATTGTTTTTAAATAAAACTATAAATATAAATAAATGGGTACATTACAAGTCATTATCTTTATGACATTTGATTATTCAAACTATATATTCTGCTGTTTGTACTTTGTAGTTAACAAATTAGGCAGACAGTTTGAAAATTCTTCGTCAATTAACTTTATCACCAACCTTGTGGAATAATTAAACAGATTTTGCTTTTATCTTTCATCTTTTTTCTTTTTTTTTTTCTTTCTTTTTTATCTTAAAAAAAACAACAGTCTAAGCTTAGATGATCAGGGGAGGTTTTGCCGTGGATATAATTTTGTCTGCGATAAAAAACAGGAACTAAATAAACAGATACAAATAATAAAGAAACTATATATGTATTGTAAGTATGTTGTTGAAGAACGGTGTACTCTAATGTGCACCCACCAACCACATACAATTAATATCGAAGGGAACTACAATTGCACTGCTGATGGAATCTGCTGCTGCTGCTGTTGCTGTTGCTGGAAATTGCAGTTGACACTTAAACATGATCTGATATTGGCATCTCCGGCTAACGGAATGACCGGAAGGACGTCGCAGTTGCAAATCTCGATCATTGACCCATCTGGGTCGTGGAAAAACAGCTGATCCACGTAGATTCCACCTTCCTCTACCCTACTCTTCACGTACTCTATCTCCATCTCCCTCAGTTTTCTCTCCACAATTGCCATGCTCTCACACTGCAATATTATTAGCAAACCACAGTTTAATAATTAGCTATATATAATAATAATTAAGTTACTCTACATTTTATTGTTATGTGTAAATTGTAATGTAATTACATACTTGGAAAGAAATATGGTTGTCTTTGGGATTAATTTGAGTGATTTTGGGCATGTTATCAGGGTCTTCTGATTTCAAAAGATGTATTCCAATCCCATAATTGAATAGCCTGTTACAATCAAATTAAAATATGTCAATTAATAAAGAAAAAAGGATAAAAATTGCAACAATTATTATATATGTATATGTACATACCATGCACCATCAAAATCGAAAGAGCCAGGCCTCCTGATGGAAAAGAAACCGAGAACGTTTTGGTAGAAATCAATAGATTTCTCAACCGATCTACACACAAGAGAGATGTGATTCACAGACTTTAGATTCAGAGGATTCTCCATTCTAGGTGTTTTCTTACAATCAAAACTCATATATCAAACTTCAATGCAAATTCAAGAAGAAGAAGAAGATGATGATGATGATGATGATGAAGAAGAAGAAGAAACAAAGCAAATGTGGAATATTGTTGATTACAACAGGTAGATTTCAGGGAGGAGAGTTCGGAGATTTGAATGGCTCTGTGTTTGCAGCTATATGTCTATATATATAGAGAACTAATTGAGATTTATAGTTTTGTATATAAATAACATGAGTCATCATGACTCTATATATCTCTGCATGTTAAATGTTGGTGTTTTCTTGAAGGTTTTAGATATTGTTGTTTTTTTTACACGTAGATTCCACGGTTGAGTCGGTTGATGACTTGGACACAGGTGGCACTCATTTAATTTTATCCCATCGTATAACTACATACATACATACATATTTACTTTTCTCACCGCTCAAAAAACAAACAAAATAATCCAATACAGTATAACCACGCCCATGCATTTTTACGACTAGAACTTGAGATATTGTCAATTTGTCATACCGAATGTGCGTTGTTTCCATTAAATTACTGCATTGGATGGTGGTGTATAATAATTTGATTTTTAGTTTAATAAACAGACAACATTTTAAATGACATTTGTTAAGTAATTAAATATAAAGATATAGGTCTTGTTCAATGTGACGAATCACAACTTTGTAATTAACTAACTAAATTAAACACGTTTAAAAAAACACATAAAAGAGAATGTGTCACTTGTAACAATGAGATGAATCACAACTTTGTAATTCACTAACTAAATTGAACACGTTTAAAAAAATACATAAAAGAGAATGTGTCACTTGTAAATTGTAATTATATTTAGCTTTTTCTTTTTAAAGGTTTTTATTATTATTATTATTATTATTATTATTTTGTTTGGTAATACTCTCTCTAATCATATACATGTCAATTCAAGAATAAAGTGCAATGAAAAATCACAAAATTTTCTATCACGCACACCACAGTAGGTGGAGAATTTATTTACCTTTTTTTTTTTTTTATCTTTTTTTAAATACAACTGCTGTAGGAACCCGGTGAGATTAATCAAACTCTACAAGAACGATCCGGAATACTACTTCCACTATCGGGAAAAGGTTACATATGGACTACAACTCTCACAACCAGAGAGAGGGCTGCTCCTACAAACCGAGAAAAAAATCCCCACACATACTTATGAAATAAGTATGATGAGACTCGAACCCCCGATCAGTAGGTGTGGTCAATAGGTGTGGAAGGGGGATGCACAACTATCTCTTCTCTACAAGAGGTGATGTGCTTATTTACTTTTTTCTATTTTATAATTTACAATAATAAATTTGTTGTATCTGCTCAAATATCTTTACTTCATTGATTTTTTTTTATTTTATAGATGGTGTGCTATCATTTCATTTTCACGAGTCACGACACAGTTGTCATGACGTGATTATAGTTGCTTAATAGGATCCGATATTTGACTTAGCAAATAATAATTTGGCACGATTTATTTGATACTGTGTCAGATTAAATATCTTTCAATTTTTTATTTTTTTATTACACAACAACTGTCGGAACCGGTAAAATTGGGCTTTACAAGCTCAGCCCGGACTACAACTCCCACAAGAGGGGAGAGAGCACCCACATATGGTGTGACAGCACCCACACTAGTGATGGGAAAATTTACATATATTCATGCATACACTAAGCCTTAAACCTTGGTGGTGAGATCCCCGAGGGAAAGACCCACCACATTGACAAGGAACCATGTGTAATATCTTTCAAATTTCGATTTTACAGGATTTTGTCATTTTCTATAGCCTTATAAATTCAACGAAAAAATTATATAAAATATATATGGAGAAGATTGAGATATGTTTGCTTCATAATTGCTTGGAAATTTGGTGCCTGCTACGAGTTGAAAATTAAGCTAAGCTAGCTGGCTTCTTGAAATTAAGTTATATAATGTTGATACGGTTGTTGATTATTTAATTTGCAGAAAATGTATCACCATTTCTTAAACTTTAAACAACGTTTGTGTAGATTAATTGGTACATAATAATAATTATATTTATTAAATAGTGTGTTTAATTAATAAAATCAAATACTTGTAGTAGGAGACATGTGATAATATGTACTTACTGATTCCGATCACCGATGACCTTATTAAAAAAAAAGTAATAACGTGTACGGTGTATGTCTACACGACTACACATCTACAAATAATGGAACTTGGTCAACCTCTAATCATATATATCATAATAAATGACAGATAGGTTTTGCGAAATCCACATCATTTCAGATAATATTGTTGATTTCTTTTGCTAATTGGGTTGAATCTGTCTTCCTCATTGTTAATGTGAACAAGTTATTGAAAATACAAATTCACGTAAATGGGGATGTGAACTATTGTGATTAGTTGACCATGCTAAAATTAAAATAAAATTTATTGTTTTTAATAGTTAATTAAAAACACATGTTAACACATTCTATGGTTTTACTACCGCGAGTTTTTAAGTCTCAGCTAGAGTTGATATTATAAACAACTGCAACCAGCTAGAAAAGTGATGATCAGAATTAAGAAATTATTAAAGAGACTAATATATAATTATGTACGGTTGATGATGATGATGAAGGGGATCGGACTTCATTAATTTTGTTTAATTTTTTTTGGAGGTATATATATATATAAAAATCTCCGACAGTAGTGGACTAGTTGTGTTTGTGGACTTGAAATGCATGTGTAGTAACACAAGTGCATGTGGTCCTGTAATGTGGCGCCTACCATATAATATATTTCAAATGCAAAATCAATTCTACTTGCTATACTTTGTTATCACATTCTTGGAGGATAGCATACATTAATTAATTACAGGGACCATCGATCAGGTTATAACTTATAAGTCAAGTGAGAATTTTGCTTTAAAGGTCATGATGAAAGTACGTGAAACTCTTCGTTTTCAACGCATGCAAGCAAGTTTGTCACCTTTTTTTTCTTTCAAGTAATTGTATTGCAAATTTGCAATTGAGTTTTGCTTCTATCAGTTTGTTGATATAGTATCTAAATATATATTTTCAATTAAACACACTAAAAAGAAAAAACCGTACAAAACTGTTCATCACTGACTATTAATTATTGAAGATGGCAAAATAAGAAAATTCAAACAAAGGGGTGTTAGGTGAAGTGAGGTACTGTGAATTATATACTAACAAATACCAACCACCTCATTCTTGAAGAATCCTATTTTTCTTAAACTTTGATCGTTTTTCCATTGAAAGGATATTGATTGATATTTTCTTTCAATTTTTGAAGGAGGTTTTCTTTTTCTTTTTCTTTTCTTTTTTTATTTTGTTTTCTTATATATAGTACAACCTCAGTTCAGTTGGAGCCATCTCCAGTTAAACCACCCTTGTTTCTCAAGTTTAAACATGAATGTGAAGGTATAATCATCACCACATGACACTTCTCCAGATATATACAATTGTAATTATGCTGGGATTCTAAGCTACCCACAACAGCTATTTTGTATATATAAACAGTCATGGAAATTGCAATGGTCAACTGTTAGAAGACATAAAATAATAAATGAAAATCAATAAAGAAGCACACATTATTGCTCGCATATCAAGGATTTGGCAAGATTAGACGAGATCATCCATAAAATGCGTAGTCCAAATTTCTGTTCGAGGGCCGGTTATCGACATCTGCAAAGATTAAACACTACATACGTGATATGTATATTCACTCCCTCGGTCGGGAGATATCTAGTTAGCAAAAAGTGGATTTACATCAAAGCATTATTTAAAATAGTATTATACAGCCCAAAAACTAATCCAAATTATGTGATAAGTTATTTTATCGTTCTCAAATAAATCATGAGATATATTATAAATAATATAAAATTGTTTTTTTTTTTTTTAAGTAAGAATTGTTTTAATTATTAGGGAAGTTTTTAGATTTTGTACCTTTAAAAATTGTGAAACTTAGATGAAGAAGTTCGAAGAACTTCCATACTGACCATTTTGCCCAAATTCAACATCACCGTCACTTTCTTTCCACCACCATTCAAGTTTGACGTGGTCCTCACTCTCTCTCCGTCGGAGTCTGCGAAGGCTCCTCTGTACACTCGTAAACTTGTGTTCAAGCTACTGCAAGTCACCGGAGGAGATAAAAACGAAGGTCAAGGGAATGACGAGGCGATTGTGGCAAACGACAATAACAATCTATTCGGTTGGCTACTTAAGTTGGTCGCACAGTGGTTGGCCAAGTTGATCAACATATGCTCTGGACACAAAATACCAAGTATACGTCAAGTTTGCTAATGATGTGATGGTGATGTGCACCAGCACATAAAAAGTTGGTCAGCTTCTTTATAAATGGGTGGTGAGTGCCATGAATGCTGTGAAATCTTCCATTGACGAGGCGGTATGGAAAACAAAGAGAGTAGGCCAAAGCCAAAGCCAAGCCGGAAGAGGAAGTTATGAGAGAATGAAGGGTTTATGTTTTTGTCACCGTGTATGTGGGGACTGTGGATGATGGTGAACAATTTTAACGATGGTTAATATGTTTAATTGGTTTAGAAAGATGTTTTAAAAAAACAAGGTGTTGGTATATATTTTTGGATTGGAGATCCATTATACACCCAAGTAGAACCAAGAGCCTAAGCCCATGCATTTATTGTAACTACATGAGCAATTGTCAAAAACAAAACTGTCTAAGCAATAGAGAACACATAATAACGTGTTTAGTTTTCATCTGACAATACACTGGAGTTCAAGTTTGTATTGTATGTGAAGAACACAGGCAAAGTTTAACAAAACACAAATTATTGACTATCATAAGAGTATAGGTAATTATACTATGAATTGAGGGAACTTTCCAATTCTTTCTAGAATCTGTGATTGTTCTTCGACTCGTGATACAACTAGAATATGATCCTGCTTCCGCTAAGTATTTCGAATTTTCGACGATAAACAGTATTGTTGTACATAAAATTCGCTGAGAGGACACATCACTAGGCAACGCGGACCAATCTCGCCATATAAGCAGAAAGTCAAAGTACCAGTCAGAGGACACGTAAGCATCCCATGAGGATAGGCCATCTGGCACCAACACGGCACTAACGAAGAAATAAACAAGGCTAACAGCGCCGAGTAAAACCGAGTAAGCCGAGCATAAGACCATGTTTGCTCGGCTATACTCGGCATAAACATAAACGATCATAGTAAGGGTCTCTCCACCACATACAAGTTATACAACTGTAACAATCATTCACGGGTCAATTGCTGCATGACCACTAGGAGTCCAACAAGGAAACAAACAGATCCTCTCTCCTAAATGACAGGCGATCAGAGTCTGAGACAGATTCGAAATCAATAGCATTAAATACAATGGTAATATCAAATAGGACAAGAGTCCTGAAACCAACTTTGTAATCCTTTACTTGTACGCCACGGCTCGAAACCCTAATAGTTCAAAACCCTAGCGGCACCATGTATAAATACACCAGCAAAACACAATAACCAAGGGTGAAAATCTTAGCAAGAAAGAGAGAGACCAGAGTGTGTATTATTTACCAAAATAGTGGATTTGACTCAGTTGCTGAGACAACAACCCGTGGACGTTTCTCCAATCACCGGAGTTTTACCACATATCTTGCCCTCTCAATTATTCATTGTTGTTATGTTCTTTATTACATTTATATTTGTAGGTTTCACTACCCTAAATTGTTGACCGTCAAGAAATCACCGTCAACAATTGGTGCTAGAAGGAAGGGGAGACTACAGGACTAAACTTTACGATCTCTTATTAAATAATGGCTGGCGAAAGAGATGGCAGCGATTCCAAACACAATCAAGAATTACCAGACGGCGCGTTAAGAGACACCACTCTCAACGTCACAGAGGCCTCCCTGACGGTTGAGAATCAATCAATAGCCGTGGCTGGTATTTAACGGTTCCCTCCTACCAGTGAGAAAATCGCCCAGCGATTTCAATAATTAGCCCCACACTAGATGCACCGCTAAAGATGGGTTGAAACCCGTTAAACCAGTCGAAAACCTTGTCGGAAAGATAGGCCCAAACCAACAGAGAGCCCAAGGAGGATGAGACCCCCCCACAAGGAGTGTGATTTCGATCAAGCAAAACAAGGTCAAGATCGACCCAGCAGGCATACCCACCAAAGAGATCAATCATCGTCATCAAAAGAAAGTGACAGACATCATCACCGCAAACATCAAAGGGGAACCATCCGGTTGTATGGATTGGACCGCGGAACCCGAAAACTAGATTTCGAGGAACAAAGACTGGGATTAACCATCAATCAAAGCTTCAATCCTAGCGGAGACCTAGAAGGCGATAGGGACATATTTATACAAAGTTTGACCCGAGAAGTGGAGAATAACCGACGGCAGATGGATGCCTTAGTTAAGCGTTACGGACACAATGAGCTATCAGACTATGAATCAAGCAGCCCTTTCACCAATGGCGTTCTCCGAATGCCCTTCCTGAAAAGGTTTAGAACACCGCATGTAGAGTAATTCAAGAAAGGCACGGACTCGAAAGAGCACGTCAGGAGATATAATAGCGCCTTGGCCCAATACATTCACAACGACGCCCCGCTATTTCTCAACTTCCCACAGACACTTGGGGATTTAGGTTATCGATGGTTCAGAAAACTGTTAGCAGCAAGCATAAGTAGCTTCAGCGAGTTAAGCAAGGCATTCTCAAGGTAATTCCTCGGGAACGTACATAGAAAGAAGTCGGTAGCTCACCTGTCCCAACTCAAACAATGGAAAGATGAGTCACTCACGAAGTACCTGGGAAGATTCGGTCAAGAAGTGTCAAAAATCAGAAGTGCAAACGACGAGGCCATCGTCGCGATATTCATTAATAACTTACATAATGACCAGCTCTCTTTTGATCTAAGGAGAGCCCGCCTAACCAGTTATGCAGATATGATGGATATGGCTTGGCCGAGGAAGAAAAAATCGCAACAGTCGGGTACTTTGTACATAGCGGACGACCAGAGAGGCCCAAAGCCAAGGATAATGCATCAAAAACTCAGAACCAGAAAGGAGATAAGTAGAAGAACAAAGCTTGGGACAGTCGTTGTAATTATGACCCTATTAGAGGTTTTAGGGAAAGTTCATGAACTATACCCCGCTGAAGAAAAATCAAGAAGAAATACTTGCAATCTTAGAAGAAAAGAACATGTCAAAAGAACCTCCTAAACAATCGCATTTCGTTTGGAGGGATACCACGAAGTACTGTCGTTTTCACAAGGAGAATGGGCAAGAAACCTCCAAATGTTTCCAACTTAAGGACCACATTGAGACCCTCATCCGAGAGGGACACTTAAAAGACATCGTCCTAAAAAAGACCGAGAAAACAGATGGGAACCAAGATAACCAGTAAGAGAACCGAGGAAGAAAGCTGAGCCCAAAGAAAACTGAAGATGAGGGAGCAATAAACATCATATTCGGTGGGCCAGCAATTGGAAAAAGCAACAGAGAAAGGATGCAGGAAATCTGAAAAGCAATGGAAGCTAGAAGGGAGCAATAAACATCATATTCGGTGGGCCAGCAATTGGAAAAAGCAACAGAGAAAGGATGCAGGAAATCTGAAAAGCAATGGAAGCTAGAAGGGACCTCGATGTAAATTATATTGAACCCAACCGAAAAAGAATTTAGGAAGGTTGGGACCCGATAATATTCACTGAAGCCGACTCATACGTCGTAGATGTTAGGCTTACAATAAACTAGTCATAAGTGCTCGGATCAGTCATAGAGAAGTCCACAGGATCCTGATCGATAATAGAAGCTCGATGGACATTTTGAGTGTAAAAATATATGACCAGTTAAGACTAGACAACAAAGACCTACAACCTTTTCATACCCCACTCCGAGGGTTTGTCGGAGTAGAGGTGAGATCCTTGGGCACAATAAAACTGCCAGTTAAAATTGGAAAGGCCCCATGTTAGAAGACGGTATTGCTCGACTCCGTGGTCGTGGACATAGAGAACTAGTCATACAACGCTTTACTAGGCCGACAATTCTTGAACAAGGCCAAAGCAGTAACAGTCACCTACACCCTAATGTTGAAGTTCCCAACGGAATACAGGGTAGGTGTGGTCAAATGGTCGTAAGAGATGGCGCGAAGAGTAAATCTCTCGGTTTATAAGGATAGAGAAGATAAGGAAGCTCACCAAGTATGTGTGATCCTGTCATCCGAGCATAACATAGACGGATCAGAAGATCAGGTAGAAGTACCTGAAGGATTTGAGCTTGACCCTACAACCTTTTTATACCCAACTCCGAGGGTTTGACGGAGTAGAGGTGAGATCCCTGGGTACAATAAAATTGCCAGTTAAAATTAGAAAGGCCCCATGTCAGAAGACGGTATTGCTCGACTCTGTGGTCGTGGACATAGAGAACTGGTCATACAACGCTTTACTAGGCCGACCATTCTTGAACAAGGCCAAAGCAGTAACAGTCACCTACGCCCTAATGTTGAAGTTCCCAACGGAATACAGGGTAGGTGTGGTCAAAGGGTCGTAAGAGATGGCGCGAAGATTAAATCTCTCGGTTTATAAGGATAGAAAAGATAAGGAAGCTCACCAAGTATGTGTTATCCTGTCATTCAAGCATAACATGGACGGATCAGAAGATCAAGTAGAAGTACCTGAAGGATTTGAGCTTGACCCAAGAGAGGAACCCGAAGCTAAAAAAAGACGAGCCGATAGAAGATGTGGTCTTAGATAGCAGCGAGCCGACCAAAATAGTCAAGGTGGGTTCAAACTTACATAAAAGCATTAAAGCCGACTTAACTTGCTTACTAAGGGAATACAAGGATGTGTTCACCTGGAGCCATAAAGATATGCCTGGGATAGATACGAAGGTGATATCACACTACCTGGTCGTTGACCTAGAATTTCAACCAGTGATATAGAAAAGGCGGATGTTCAACTCGGAAAGAAGCGCGATAATTAAAAAAAAAAAAGTGGAAAAGTTGATCGCTGCAGGATCAATAAGAGAAATCAAGTAACCCCAGTGGGTAGCCAACGTGGTACTAGTTAAGAAGAAGAATAATCAGTGGAGAATGTGAGTAGACTTCATAGATTTAAACAAAGCCTAACCAAAGGATAGTTTTCCCCTGCCAAGAATAGACCAATTGGTGGACGCCACTACGGGCCACGAGCTACTCAATTTTGTGGATGCTTACTTAGGATACAATCAAATCCGGATGAATAAGGCAAACGAAGAAAGAACAGCGTTTACCATAGACCAGGGCCTATATTGTTACATGGTAATGCCATTCGGCTTGAAGAACACTAAAGCAACATATTAGAGGTTAGTAAACAGGATATTTGCTTGGCAAATCGGAAGAAATATGGAAGTCTACGTGGATGACATGCTGACTACAAGTGTCACGGTAGAAAAACATACATCGGACCTGAGAGAAACCTTCAACGTCCTGAGGAAATATAAGATGAAGCTTAACCCGAGCAAATGTGTGTTCGGCGTACCATGGGGAAGGTTCTTGGGCTTCCAAGTTCACCAAAGAGGAATCAAAGTAAACCCTGACAAAATCAAGGCTCTCATGGACATGGTCTCGACAAAATAAAGACCTCCGTAAGTTCTTACTTTCGATACTTTGAGTGTTTCTATTTGTATTTTTCTAGTTGTTATGAGCATTGTTGTAGCTTCCTGTTCCTGAAAACTTTTGGGTTGGTGTCTGCGTATTGCTTGAATGTGTTGTCGGAGTAAATCCACGTTCTTGTGAGTTAAAGCAACCTCTTCCTCTATTGTTCCTTATGTGCCCTCTTTGGCCAAAAAAGGCTTGAGCATAATCAACAAGTTGTTTTTCTTCTTCTCGTTAAGAAGCCAATACTTGCTTAATTAAAACAATTTTTACTTAAAAATAAATAAAACAATTATGCATTATTTAGGGTGTCTCTAACTCAAATTTTCTCTAGTGGGTACATAAATATGAGCATACTTATAGCACAAGTGTCATATCATCACTTTTTAAAGGGATAATTACCCCAGTGGCCATCGAATTGATGACACACTATTAAAATGGCCACTGGATTGGAAAGTTGTTCCAAAATGGTCATTTTTTACGAACTTTGTGATACTAATGACCATTCCATCTAATTCCATCCAATGAGTGGCATTTTGGTAAATAAGGGGACGACATTAATTTATTTTAGATTTTTTTTTGGAAATCAATTTTTTTTTTTTTTTTTTTTTTTTTGCTTTTTGAAACGAATAATTATATTTAGTATGTATATATGTATAGCATATCTCAAATATATATATATATATAGTTCTCTAGTCATGACGTCCAACCACAGCCACATATTTTAATAAGTTCAAATGTTATATATATATATATATATATATATATATATCTCAAAACACACACACACACATATATATAAATATATATATTTCTATTTTAAGAAGATTAAGGTTACAAAATCTAAAAAATCTAAAAAAAACAAAGAAGAAACACATGCATTGATCTAAACCATTTCTTTTGTTTTTTGAAAAGAATAATTATATTTAGTGTACGTAAATATATATATATAGTCTTTGGGCGGTCGTTGTTGGCCTGGGTATAGGCTTTGTTGTGATTGTATCTGCTGACTTTGCTTTTCTGACTCTTTCTTCTTTGGGGTTATGATCCCTGTTTTAATAAATATATTTTGCTATTTCAAAATATATATATATATATATATATATATATATATACATACACTAAATATAATTATTCTTTTCAAAAAAAAGAAAAAATTGATTTCCAAAAAAATCTAAAATAAATTAATGTCATACACTTATTTACCAAAATATCACTCATTGAAAAAATTGATTTCCAAAAAACATCTAAAATAAAATAATGTGACCCCCTTATTTACCAAAATGCCACCCATTGGATAGAATTGGATGGAATCACATGGAATTGGATGGAATGGTCATTAGTGTCACAAAGTTCGTCAAAAATGGCCATTTTGGAACAACCTTCCAATCCAGTGACTATTTTGATAGTATGTCATTAATTCAATGGCCACCGGGGTAATTATCCCCTTTTTAAATTATCAACTACAGCTGGTTGTATGCATATAGTAAAAAGTGATGAGGTGACACGTGTGCTATAAATATGCTCATATTTATGTGTCCACTAGAGAAAAATTGGTCTCTAACTCTCTATTGTCACCCATAAAATATCTTGGTATACTCATTTTTCTTCTTCCTACACCCATATTAAAATATTAAAATTGTTAATTTTACTTACTACACCATTCAAAATATCAAACCTATCATTTAAGTACTTTTGGTAAATTTAAACATTTTTTTCTCATTACTCCCATTTTAGAGCCATAACGAATCAAAATCATTTATAATTTGACAGTATGGTTATGTTGTTTGGCTTGTGGTTCTATACTCCTATGAAACAAACAAAAAGTAATTGTTTTTTTTTTTTTAATGATTGTTTTCAATATATATATATATATATATATATATATAAAACAATAATAAAAATATAAATAAACGTATTTATATTCATTTAGAATTCATCAAATCAATTTTTTGTCTGCTTATTAGTTTAGTGCATATGTGTAATCATATTTCCTTTTGAGTATGGAAAAGGGTTAGGTGCCAAATTTCTCGACTATAAAGTTGTTAGTGAATGGGCGGATAGAGGTTTCGTGTTTCGAAGGAGAATGAGGCGAAGGAGATTATTGGGTGAATGAAGAAAAAGTTCACTAAGATTAGAAGGAGATTGTTCCCTAAGTAGGGAAGACAGAGACAAAGCCATGATATATACAATTTTTTTTTTTTTTTTTTTTTTGGTTCAATAAGACCATGAAATGAATTAATAAGTAGGACTTCTCAGCAAATTTTGGATGAAAAATTGCATTTTGTAGTACAATAGAGAAATTCTTCGATGTTTTTATTTCAAAAAAAAAAATCTCATGTTTCATATATATAATATAAAATATAAGTGTACTGTTTTATTTGTTGAATGATCAAATCATTCGAGGGATGTGATACTATTTTTGATTTTCTATATGCAATATTATTAGAGGTTTGGATAGAATGGGTGTATTATTAGAGCCACCCTATTATTTATGATATATCTCATTATTTATGTGACAACAACAAATCACTTATCATATAATTTGGATTGGTTTTTGGGCCGGATAATACTACTATTTTAAATACAATAATACTATTTTGTCTAAATTTGGTATACAAATCTGGTGCTCAAATGATGTGGCATCATGACTATAACCCATTTATTAAATTGTATTAGATTTGTATTATTTAAATGAATGAATTATAGTGATGCCACATCATTTGGGCACCAAATTTGGACAAAGTATCATTACTCTTTTAAATAATGTTTTGATATAAACCCACTTTTGGCTAACTAGATATCTCCTGATTGAGGGAGTGAATATACATGTCACGTATGTAGTGTTTAATCTCGGAAAATTTCGATAACCCTGAACAAATATTTGGATTACACATTTTGTAGATGATCTCAACTGATCTTGCCAGATCCTTGGTATGATTCGAATTGATAACCTCATAATCGTGGGTGTGAATGACATATCAAAACTAACCCCATCTCGTCAAAATAAATTTATATTAATTTAATTTGATAATTATTTACTTTTATCAGTAAATTAATAAATTTTATAATAAAGTTACTATTTATTAGCATGATAATTCAATTTTATGGCCTTTGTGGACCACAAATTGATTTCCCTATTCGATCAAATATTCACATATTATAACATGTTTACATGAGTTCTATATAATGTGCGAGATGAAAAAGTCTTTCCTTTGTTTCTCTTGAAACATTAAGCGAAATTAGGTTGGGGTGGGGCACTGCTTTCACTTTCTTGTTCTGATTTGTTAGTTGAATTAGGGATTACGATGGAATCAGAGGAGATAGCACAACTATGTGCTTTAATGTCCCTGATTAAAAGAGAGCCAAAGGATGAACTTAAGATGGCAGCGGTTCACCAGATGTTATTAAGTTTGGTAGGGAAGAATCTTTCCAACAAACTAATTAACAGTGAGGCGTTCATGGGGATGGGGGGTGTTGGTGTTATTTCGAAAATTTGGAGAATGGTAGGTACTATGGACATTGAGGTTGTTTCACCAAATGTTTTTGCTTTTCACTTTAAAAACTAGGTGAATTGTAGGTGCATCCTAATTCTTAACGGAGGGCCATGGAGTTTTGATGATGCTCTAATTGTGTTGGAGGAGCCTGTGGGTAAAGGTACGATTGAGACTATTAAATTTAACCAAGTAGAGTTCTGGGTCCAAATTCACCAAGTGGCGTTATGTATGACAAAGGCGTTTGGGCGGGTGGAAGACATGGATCGGGGAGCATCAGGTGACTGCATTGGGAAGTTTATACATGTCGAAGTTCATATTGATGTAGATAAACCTCTTCGGCGTTGCTTAAGAGTGGATGTTTTGAAGGATGGTGAGGAAACTGTGATGCTGCTTCGATATGAACGGCTTCCAATGTGGGAGAATGGGACATAGTACTTTGGAGTGTACGTTGGATGGAGAGGCTCCGGTGGTGGAGGATGTTGCTGGGTATTTTCAGCAGTGGCGACAATAGAAGGGGCTTTAAAGAAAAAAAATGGTCAGTTGCTCTAATTGTTCGAACAACAATTAGTGGATTGTGTCAAGTAATCATACTTGTAATGGTGGTTATATGGATAATGTCTTCGAATACATTATAGAAAACAGATGTGTTGCAGTCGAGTCTAGTTACTCGTATGAGGGAATTAATGGTACTTGTGACAAGCAGAAGGCAACCAATACAGCTGCCCAAATTACTAGTTACAAAGATATAACTTCCAACAATGAATAAGAATTGAAAATTGCCGGACACTAGCAACCTGTCTCGATTGCCATTAATGTTGGGCAAGAATTTAAGGATTATGGAGGAGGGATCTTCAATGGAAATTGTGGCGGTTAGTTGAACCATGATGTTACTATAGTGGGGTTCGGTCCGAAAGGATGCGTATCGTGGTCGGAAAGTTGTTCCAAATTCAAGTAAAATGGTGGAATAGGTTGCAATGAAATCAAATAAGAAGTTTAATTTTAAAATAATTTAGTAAATTACCAAAATTGACTAAACAAGGGAGACATAAAATTTATACACTGTTCTTATCTACATCCAAAAAGAACCATCTAACTTTTTTAACTTCAAAATGTATTGAAATTTCAGGGCTAATGCCTAAAGAAGTATACAAAATTGTTTGCTTGCTCTAATGTAGATTTATAATCTGAAAAGGAAAACAAAGACAGAACACAATCACTGAATTTGATCTAGTACTTCAATTTTCAATAGAATTAAATAAAAAATAGATTAACGCAATAAAATTCTCTTTCACATAGAATACCAAAACGAATCTACAGGCGAGTGACAACGGAGAGAGAGAGAGAGAGAGAAACATAGTTTCTAATCTAAGACAAGAAGTGGGGTGGTCTCTTTCGATCTCTCTAGGGTTTTTGTTATTCGTTTGTTTTTGTGTTTGTGTCATACCCTGAAACATTTGATTATCCCTCGAGAATTATTGTTTGTTCTCAATTAGTGACACTAAAAAAAATAGATCTGCGACTTGGCCTAGGATGACAACAATAAATCAATAATCCTAGTTGCTTTCTGTGTGTTTATATTTGCTATCTTGAGCCATGTTGATTAGACTCACTCAAGCTATCGTGCATGAAAAATATATGATCATCATTCTGCCAAAAGTTCTTAATGATAAATACGAAGTGCATTTCTAGTGATTAATGGTTTAGACCAGTTTCATCCCTTAACAAACTTGTATTTTTCTCATGACAGGTATTGTCTCTTCACTGATCGTGTTAAGCAAACCCGCTCTACAATATGACTGAAAAAAGATGGCCAGAAGTTTCATCCCGTGACAAAGCTTAAATAGGGGATGAATTTCGTAAGCATTTTTATTCTTGATATACCCCTTTAAGTCAAGGACAAAGCTTCTAAAAGCTCCCGGTCTGGTATTTTTAGAATCAAAGTATACTTGAACATAATTTGTGTAAAAATATAAAATGAGATTAGTAGCATAATTTAACAATCTGGTTGATAATGTGGAAAACTTTGACACATACGATCAAAGTGTGATAGAGGTACAAGATTATCTGGTTTCAATGGTAGCTCGTGAATGGGGTTTCCAAGTTCATGGATGATTTTAGTGTTTTCTCCTTCGGGAATTAAGGTTGTGTAGATTACATATATACATATATAGATCTAATTTTTCAAGATACGTAAATAAATGAATTTGTTTAGATTTAACCCTTTAAAAAAAGAGCATAATTTAACAAATATATAAATAAATAAATTATAAAAATATTCAAACATTATTACCATAGAGTTTAGAGCAGAATGTTGGTATGGAAGTCATGATCACAAACTAACAAAATTGTCAACATAGCATAATTAGAGCAATGTTTCCTAGCAAATATAAAAGTAGTATTAAACATGGCAGACAAACGTTATATTCTTTATATAATATTGATGGTGTTAGAGGACTATGGTAATAGGAAAGTAATCAAACTATACATCTTACCTAAAAAAAAATTGTTATCAATAAAAGTAATATTTTAAAAACAAATGTTAATAGTTTTGCTCTCCAAACCTATCTACAACAGCCTTTTGCATGGTTGTTCTTTGTTTTGGGTTAATTAAACTAACTTATCCGCAATTTATTGAATTTAACAAACTTTTAAAAATATCTCCTAATTTAATTATAACAATTTAGTAAATTACCAAAATTGACAAAAAAATGGAGGCACAAAATTTATGCATTGTTCTTATTTACATCCAAAAAGAACCCTCTAGCTTTTTTTACTTCAAATTGTATTGAAATTTTAGGGCTAATGCCGAGAGAAGTATAATAAATTCATTGATTTTGATCAAATAAATCTGAAAGAAAATCACAAAGATTACAATAAATGAGGAAGTCAATCCCTTGATTCTGGTCCAAAAGAAAATCACAGAGATTGCAACAAAGGAAGAAGTCAACCCCTTGTGACCGTTTGAAATCAATCAGTCCAAAATTGCCTCAATCATTTGTTAATCGTTGGAGACAAACACAATAGGATCCTTTGCCACAATTGATGCTTTTTCCTTCTTAAGAATTGTTTGAAACAAAATCTTAGAAAATTATCCTCATTTGTGTACTTCAAATATTTATTTCCTCTCTTATTTTCTTGTATATATACACATGTAAAGTAAAGACATGAAAGAATGAATCAAATTATATTTTTATTTATTGCTTTCTCAATCTTTCCCTTGTCTCAAATTACAAAAATCATTATGGTATCAGAGCCAAAAAGCTTACCATTCAAACCTTTCACCGATGTTCGATCTTATCTACATAAAATTGAATGATCCAAAATTTCAAGACTTTCTATTAGCAATGCTTACAAAGCCACCATATCCTTCATTTAATCAATTTGTTCTTTATTTACATAATCATTGTATTATGGAAGTTTTTTGATTTGTACCTTTATTAAAATTGTGATACTTAGATGCAGAACTCAGAAGTCCGAAGAACTTCCATACTGACCATTTTGCCCAAGTTGACCGGAGACTCTTTACAAATATAGCCCGTAAATCTGCACTCGGTAAGGACAAAATCGACCTCGCATTAAAAAATAATAATAACAAAAATAAAATGGACCTCTACAAAATGACTTTTGTTTACGGGCGTAACAGTGAACACTGAAAAGTGAAAACACAAACTTGGCCAGAACGGCCACTCTCTTTCAAATTTTCCCTCGAAATTTTCCCGGAAAATCAGCGAGAGAAAATGGACGGAAAACTAGAAATCTCCCTCGACAAACTACCTGTCAAGCGCTTAGACTCCATCGAAGAAAACGGCGCCGAACGATTCCCACCGTACGGTCTATTCTTTACACTCCCGACTCATTTTTCTCTCAAAATCCTTGCAACGAATGAATTAAGCATTATTCGAAATTCAATTTAATCTGTCAAAAAAAAAAAAAAAAAAAACCCTTTCTTCTTATGCAGTGGACTTGATCACATGCTTTTTTTTTTTTTTCTTTTTTTCTTTTTTTCAAATATAACTGGGTGAAGTCACACCAGTTAACCCTAATTAGTGACAAAAAGATTGAAAAATATTTAATTTGTTGTCAGTTTTTTAATTGAATGTTGATTTTGGGAGTATCTTGTGTGTGATTAAATAGTGATGTGGACTATGATGAGAAGCGAGTGTCGTTGATTCGGAGAATAGACTTCGCGTGGGCGTTGGAGAAAGATGATAATAAGAAGCAGAAGAAGAGCTCCAAAGAGAGCAGCTCATCCGCTTCAACGCCATGGCAGTGGCAGAGCATGGTGGAGAATTTGCAGCTGGCTCACCAGGAGCTTTCTGTCATCATAGACCTCATCAACACTGTAAGCTACTCAACTTTACTTCTATACATTGATGATTGATGATTTATTTTATCTTTTAGATGCTTTTTTTTAAAAAAAAAAAATTTGAGGTATTTTGTGATTATGTTTTACCCAAGGATTTCATTTGGTGTATTTTGGATGAGAATGTGATAGCAAATTGTAGGTGTTAGATTGAAATTTTGTGAAAGCGAAAACTCTTGCATTTTCTTTTGATGCTGAGAAAATGTGGGAAAGTGGCACAAAAAAAAAAAAAACAAACAAACAAACAAACAAACAACTTTGGTTATGCAATTACACATATAGAGGCCCTGAGAAACAGCCAATTTTTATTTAATTAAGTTTGAACCTAGAACCTAGCTAGCATAGCTGGTAATATCTCTTGTGGTTATACACAGGTCTTTTAGTTCATATCCTGCTCATACTAAGATGGGGAGGGGTTTGGTTTATGTTTATTGAAATAAAAAATAGATGTTTGATATGGCTACATGCTTAATAAGTCCTTTTCTGTGGGTTTGTGTCATTAAGTGGGTGCTTTGAGACAGTAGCAAGAATCTTAATGCCAAAAATTGCTGTATCATATTCTCCCTTAGTTGTCTTTGTAATGAAATTTTAAATTAAAAGGTTCCCCTCCAACAAAACCTCCCTCGGCACTTGTTGAAATTTTGATTTTTCTTCGGTGCTTGGTTTGGTTTGGTTTTTCGCTTGTTATCATGGATTCCCAAGCTTTGTTGTGAAGACTCGTTGGAAATGGAAAAGTTCCATTGAGAATTAGATAGACCATGAATGTTAATTGATTTATTATATCATTTTGTTTGGACTTTTAATCTATAGGTGGAAGCTAACGACGCCGTAACAGTGGCAAGCATGACTAGGCCAAAACCATTACCTAATGAAGTTCTGTCTGAACTTGCTGTATCTGCGGCAACCAAGTTACAATGCTACCGGGTATTTCTTTGTTGTCATATATTACTGCATTTTCTTTTGGTATTCTGTAGCATTCTCTTATTTTTCTCTTCGGGAAGTCCTTATTTGTGTTGCTTGTGTTGCAGCATCTGGGTAAATATTTTAGACAGTCTGCCATATCTTTGGAACAGCAAATTGCTAGGGAAGCAAGATTCTATGGTGCTCTAATTAGGTGGGTTTCATGTTTTTCCCTAATAAATGCAAAACTACGCTGCCTAAAACTAAAATAAGGTCTTGTCTGGCTATGTCCCTTCATTTTCTGTCCATTCACTTGCAAAATAAGATTTATTTTGATCAGAAATTAACTCAGCATTTTTTTTTAAAAAAATTTATTCATGTTCATAAATGAATAAGTACATTATTGTAAACTTGTAATTATGGTATCTTACAACCTCAATTCTACAACATCTTC
Organism: Acer saccharum; assembly: GCA_030490815.1. Taxonomy (NCBI): domain Eukaryota; kingdom Viridiplantae; phylum Streptophyta; class Magnoliopsida; order Sapindales; family Sapindaceae; genus Acer; species Acer saccharum. The sequence goes on from CM059871.1 coordinate 32,062,524, forward strand.
TATCTGATTTTTTTCTGAAAAACGAATAGATTGCAGCAAAACTGGAAAGTCAAGCGGCAGCGTGTGGCAGTTTCAGCTTCTGGAAATGAAGGCTTTACCATTGATCTGTTTGACAGTTCATTATATGATTCAGCAACTGTAATACGACCGTCTTCTCTATCCACTATTCGCATTGATCATGATCCAGCCGGCATGCTGGCTATAAATTTACCTCCAAAGTCATGCCGCTCTCTTCGTTTTAGTTTTCTTGGTGTACATTCCTGTGATAATCCTAAGGAATCCCGTGAGGTCAAAACGTATTGCTCAGCTCAGCCATCTGCTGAGAAGGAATCCGCTAGTGATGATCAGTGTGTTAGAGGAACACATTCACTTCTTCGTGAAGTCCATCAAGCAATTTTTTATGAGCAGGTATAGTCTTTTCTTTCTTCTCTTTTATCATTTTTTCTGTTTCTCATTTTTCTACTCTTGTTTTACCAATTCAGTTCTTCTGGCTTTAGGTCTTTGATATAGTGAACCGTGAAGCAGTTAACCAGTCATTAGGAGTCAATGTGACTGGTATGCGGGAAAATTATCTACAGCTGGGAATCGGTCAAGGAACTTCAGTGTTCATATCGCTTATACCATCTAGTCAAGGTGATCAAACAGTCGACAGTTCGGATACCCAGAATGTAGAATCTTCAGTTTTACCTTTGGACACGCTTGATGGGATAAAGTTGCCAGAAGAAAAGGATGATATCCTGAAAAAGAGACGAGCTTATCCTAATTGTGTTAGTTATGAGATATATCTGCAACAGATTTTTCATGAACATCTATATGCAAGAGAAAAAAGTAAACCTATTTCTACTGGTACTCGAGTATCTGTTCAAGCAACTAAGGACGGTTCTAGTCTTCTTGGTCATTTCTGTATGTCTCTGGCTCATAGAATATTTTCGAACAAAGTTTACATGGAAGTGGAAAATGTGGTATCATTCTTATCTATTTCTTTTCATATAAGTTTTAATTTTTTTTTTTCTTTTCATATAAGTTTTAATTTTTTTGTTCTCCTTTGATATCTCTAGGTCTGCAGGGTCCCATATCTGCATTTGGTATCTCATCCCACTTGGCATTCTCGAACATCATCATGGACACTCTTCTTGAAAATTCCTCAGTCCATTCTTTATGCTGGGTCCCAACCTCAGAAATCAGAAATCCATGAAATGAAAAATGTTGGGAAGTCACAGTTTCGTACTAAGATAGTGGTAAATGATGATCGCATCAATGTCGAAGGGGAAGGCACTCCTAATGTTGTCGGGCTGTTTAATGAGAGGTCTGAAGACACGTGTTCTATGAACAGATATGACTGTGACTTGGTAGATCTTCCTGTGATGATTCTACAACAGGTACGTTGCTGCTTCATCTAATTTCTAAGCGAGGCTTCAATGTATTTGAATTATAGAATCCTATTTATGAAGCTTAGTGGTAGATTTAAAATGCTAATACTGAGTCTTTCTCTTGTTTAGACATCCTCTTATTTCTCCCTTTTTCGTTTCTTTTTCCTTTTTCCTTTATCCCTGGCTACTTGCTGGTTGCCTTTATATGTGCTAACAAAGAGACTTTGATTTGATATATCCTAATCTCTTTGAATTTTTTTTAGTTATATATCTGTCTTTGGTTTTGTCTTTTCCTGGGTGACTAAATTGAAAGCATTATAGTAATTGTTTTAAGTTTGCTTTGTGAGTGTAGGGATCTAAACTGTGGAATGGAAGTTTGAGTGTAGAGTAATAACGAACTTACACTTGGTGGTTTAGTATTTTGGATTTATCTGTGTTTCCTTTAAAGATAAGACTTTCTTTTTATTGGTATGGAAGGAATGGTAATTGATTAGGAAAATCAGTAACCATGAGTGCAATTATCTGGTGCACAGGGTGTGCATCTCCTTTGCATTATTATTATGATCATCCCGAATTCTACTCAACATGTTGGGAGATGTTCAAAATTGACGTAATCAAACCTGAATGATATAAGTGTAGCAAGAGACGCAATGCTTGAAAATACTTGCCTAAAAACTAAACATGATAGTTTTATTTTGGCATTTAAAAACATTTGAGGAGCTTCATATTAACATTCTGGAATGTGAAGCCATTAGAGGTTGATTGAGTTACCAAATGTACATGGTAGTTTGGTTACTAGTGTCAGTCAGAGACATGAGCTATATTCAAGAACTAGGTGTTTGTAGCTGGTAGTTGCATGGCACACTGACCTAGATGGCTAGATGGGATGTCATAAGTGAACATCTCGTGCAGTGTTTTAAAAAGCGTCTTTGAGGTGCGCCTAAATACAATTTTGGCAAAAAACATACTGAGGCGGTAGCCTCATAAGCAGCCATTGAGGTTTACACCTCATTCTTATGAGGCGGTCGATTCGAAACGGTGCCTCAATACAGTTATGAGGCGCACACATATGTTTTTAAAATGTTTTGAAGCCCAAATCAGACCCAATTTGGTTTTTAAAATGTTTTGAAGCCCAAAATTTAAAACCCATCAGTAAAATAAAATTTAAAGAAGAGATTAGGGTTTTTACTAACTTATCTCATCTCAGTTTGATGTTTCTTTTCACTTTGCTGCTGCCGACTCTTCTTCTTCTTTGAATTTATCAAGTTATGAACTTGTTTATTTTTATTATGTTATGAATTATTGGTTGTTTTATGAGATTTAGGTATTTTTATATATTATGCTATGAATTATTGGTTGTTTTATGAGATTTAGGTGTTTTATTGTTTTTATACTATCCTTATTGAGGTTTACGCCTCATTACGTTTTGAGGCTTATGCCTCGCCTCGAAAGAGAAAAACGCCTCGGTACTAAAAGCGTGTTTAAACATTGATCTTGTGAGATGATAATTTTGCATGATGCCCATCTCTCTCCCATAGGCTGAAACTAAATTCACTGTCTTCAGTAGTTTATGGTGTGGATACTGCCTTGCTGGGCCTTAAGATTTTCCATCTAGCATACATAGGGAAAGTTTGCACAAGCACTTTTAGAGCATCCTGGACCTTGTAACAAAATGGTATGTCCAACTTTAATTCAGTGAGCTGCCTGTACCTTGTAACAACAGTGTTTATTTCGGTCATAATATATTGTGATCCTACAGATTGTATTTAGGATAACAAAGTGCATGTCCCTAGAAACAAGCCATCCATTTGGTGGGGGGGTGGCGGGTGCTGTTGGTTCACGCAGATGGATGAAACTCTTACAGTCTTACGTACTCCTCTGTCATAAAGGAACACTATAAATAGTCTTTTTATGATGACCTTGTGCCAAGTTGTATGGATGCAATTACGCATGGATCACATTTCTACACGCTTGAATGTTGTTTGTTTATCACTAAGTTCAAACATTTTAGTGATCTTTAATAAACACCTTTCTGAAAATATCTGTTAATGAGAGGCTGGAAAAATAGGTTGTATTTGATTTGGTTGTGTTACATAAATGGAAGTACTAAACATTATAGAAATTAGGTTTCTCCAGAGTTGTATTCTCTTCGTTATTTGAGTTTGTTTTATTTTAAGGAGAAGCAGCAGATGTGAAGAAGTCAAGAAACAATTAAATCTGCAGTTGCTTAGAACAATGTTAGCTTGTAATTAACATTATTTCATTATGCACTGGATTTGAATAGTTTTGGGATACTGCATTAGTAAACTCAAAATCATTTTATCATCTTTAGATTATGTGTCTCTATTTCTTTCATTGTTACAATTAAAACGAAAATAGAAAGGTTATCTCTTATCTTTCTTGAATGGTTACACATAAGTGAACATCTGGAATTTTAACAACAGGTTGCAAGCCAAGTTATCAGATGGCTACATGAAGAAGCTCTTATGGTGGGAATAAAGGCAAATCGCGATTTTTTAAGCTTGTCATTTGAGCTGGAGCAGGGTGAGACAGTCAGCTTGGTGGCCCATGTGGACCCTGAAGATATCCGAGGTTGCATTTCGTGGTGGTTGGTAATGGAGGATGGTTTTGCGGAGGAGAGAAAACTCCGTACAGGCATATCCGACGGTGCATCTGATTATAAGAAGTTCTTGGGACCTTTATCTCTTGATGTGCTGTACTCGACATTGATGGACTTGGTTAGCTTGTGTGGAGGTGGAAGCCATTGACCATGCACTTCGTTTTTTTAAAACGTTTCTTGTGGTTTTCCAGTTTTGTAGACTTGTAGTTGGTCTAGTTTATATATATATGGTACGTTAAAGCTAAACTATGCAATTCAAAAATTATTTATTATGATTAAGATATAATTTGAAGTTCCAAAAATTAGTGCAGAGTTGACAGAGATGATGATGATGATGATGATGATGATTATCTCATAACAAAGTATATAACTTTTATAAAATCTTATCCAAAATTTGCAAGTCACATGAAAAGCTTGTTGCGGTGGCTTGAAGAAGAAGATAATTATTAGTTAACAAGAGAGTTGTTTGGCAAGCAAAGTATGCTTTTTGTAACACTAATCAGCCAAACTAAACTCTTTATAGATACGAATGACTTTGGATATGTCAAATACTGTCCGATCCTCATTTGACACATCACATGCCTAACTGACTTGACTAGTAATAAAATCTTTAATGATCCATTTTGATTGACCTAATTCCGCTAATTAATCACTCAAGTCAACAATTAAAGGATTTATTAATTATAAAATAAATATATATAATTTAAAAAAAAAAAAAAGGTACACGAAACGAATCACAAGCAAAACTCTTATCAAATCACCTTAATATTCTTCAACATTCCGTTACATACACACATGAATCACGATACACAGATCCTCTTGTCGTCACTATAACAGGGAAAACAAACACCTGAATTATCAAATGACTCAATTGTCCTTTTCTCTTCTTCTTGTTGCTTTGCCTTTGCTTGTTTCCTTTGCATTGATTTTTACACCTTCCTCTGAATCCAAAGGAATTCTTTACGTCCGTATCCAACAGATTTTGAATCTCAATTTTGGGTTTTGAAGATTTCGAGGGGGCTCTTTAGTGGGTTTGTCGTCAACTTCTCTACTTTTCAAGTCTCTCGTTTCTCTCGTTTCTTTCTTCAATGATAACATTCATTTCATGAGCTGAGTTTTGCCTGGAATTTGATTTCCTGTAAGGGTTTTTAATAGATGGGCAGTGTTTTTTGATTGATTTATTTATTGATTTTTGGATAAACTTTTATCAATCATGTTTATGTTGGTGACGTTTAGTGATGGATATTTTTAAGTACACGAGTAGACTATTTTTAACTATAAAGATTGAATTTGATTGAATTTGAGTACTGGGATTATATTGATTCTTGTAGTTTGAGTTGTAATTGTGGGTTTTTTTTTTTTTGGAGTTTGTGAGTAATGTCTGGTGGGACACCAACTGTTGGTGGGTATATGAGACAAAGGCACAGTCAGGGTTATGCCTCAAGCGGTGACGACCTTGAAGACGATGCCTGTTCTCGGCCGCAGCCTTCGTCGCCATCAGCTCCTAGAACCAGGACTTGGGTTGAGATTTTGGAGAATGTGCTTTGGATTGCTTCATCACTCTTTATTATCTACTTTGGTGACTGCCGTTCCAATTTCATTTACCTTTTATGCCATGATGATCGAATTCGTAGGTAACTTCATTTTTTGTATTTGTTATCTTTCATTTCTGTGTTTTACATTGCTATTATCAGAATGTTATCACTTGATTATTGTCTAAAGCCTTTGATCATGTTTGTATTGTATTGCTTTCTGTTTTGTTACATCTAATAGTTTGGAGGTGGAAGAATTGAATATATTCCTTTTGTTTCTTGTAAAGAAAAAAGCTTGGAGGTGAAATGTTTTCTTATTATTTTAAAATTGTAATTGAAATTAGACCTCTGGTTTGTTTGCAAAGTACTAATAGAGATTTTGGAGGTGTTTGCCCTGCCAAATTGGGGGCCTTGAGATTCATTTGATTCCTCAGTTTCTGTTATAGTGCCGTATTTTGAATTCTGTGTTGTCCCTTATGTGTACATTGTTCTCCATATTAAATCTATAAGAAGATGCCTGATCAGTGGTATTGCTGTCGGTAACTGAATGTTTGTGTCTTTGCTATATTATTAGACAGTATGCAACTATGCATATAACCATGATTTTATTGAAACAATGATGGAATATTGTTCAAGTTGGTTGGCCATTTGCAAAGGACCTTGAATCCCCACTACAGAGGAGTAACTAGGAAGGCTTAGAAGGATGTTGGTAGAGATGATAGAAAATAAAATCACTAAGGGATTAATAAAATAAAAGACTAGATAGTATAGTAGAATGGTAGGGCAAAAGAGGTTTTGTAGCCAGGTAGTTGGAAATGTTTGTCAGGTCCAATTGAGTGGAAATTTTCTAGTATTAACAATTGAACTATGCTGCTTAACGTGGGAAAGCAGCTTGCTTTTTTCTCAAAAGACAATTTTAATTATGTTTGATTACTGTAATTATAGGCCTTTTGCTTAGTGGACTTCTCGTCTATTTTGTACTAGTTGATTTTCTCATCAATAAAATTTCCAGATACAGTATTGGTGTCTGTGAAAAGTATAGTCAAAGTGCATCCTTAAGTAAATGATCTTTTGAACTATGATGTTTTTGGTCTTTACATGCATAAAATATTTAACACCTGAGGAAATTGGCTTTCTGCTTGTATTTCGCACTAGTTAAATGTTAAGAGACTTATTGCATCAGTTCATTTGCTAACAGATGCACAAGATAGATTTGACTAAAGGTAATATTCGTGTAGAGGTAAGTCAATAGCCTGGTTAAGAGTTGGATATTAAGGGAAAGCTCTAGGATTATTGTGGTTCACCTTGAAGTTTCAAGTTTCAAAGACTAGAGGAATTTTTATTGTATACAAGTTAGGCCTTGAGTCCTGTGGCATGTGAAATATGCAATTAATACAGTGGGAAAGTTAATGGCATTTCTTAGGCAACTCGAAATCAAATAATATCCGATTCACACAATTCATATGTTTCTCTTTATCCATCTTTTTTTATCTTCTTTAGTTTTGTTTCGACTTCTTGAGTGGTTTTCCTTAGTTTCAGAATATTTGTGGTAGCAGCTAAATCCCCTAGATATCAGAATAACATTTCAGTCTTCATCTTCTTCTCCATTATCTTAAACTTTGGGGTTTGATCTAGATCAGGTTTCGCACATATGCTTTCCTTGATATTGTATTATGAGATTTTCATAAGCTTCTGTCTCAGTATGTACATTCTTAACCGTATAAAGTGGAGGATCCTGTTTTAGTCAAATTCTAATTCTTGGTATATTTTGTATGATTTAGTTTCTTCGTTGTTGCTAGCTTCATCATCCAGAGGATACCTTGACATGTGGATAATGCATATTATGGTTAAAGTTAAACTATATGTTAGAGAATTCCTCTATCTGCTCTGAAAAGAAGAATATTTTGTGCTGCTTGGGATTGAGAATCTGTGTTCAATGATGATTATCTTTTAACTCTTTTGCAGATTGCCTTTATACCTTGGCTTGGTGTGTGTTGGGTTGAATGCTGCCATTTTCTTTTATACAAGTGTGTTGGCATGGAGAGTAAGAAAATTTGATGAGAAGTGGGAATTATCTAGTATCTCTGCTTTGCCATTTATGACGCTGCTCGGACTTGTCTCCTTTTGCTTGTAAGAAGAACCATATAATTCATTTATTTTATATTCTGTCACGTGGCATTTATTAGACTGCTCAATCTGCTTTGCTACCTTTTTTTTCCATTAGGCTCTCTTTTGCTTTGTGGCCAATTTGGAGTTTCTTGACCCTTCCTCTCTTGGTATGTATCACATGTACCGATTCCATAAAATTTTGGTGGTATACAACATCAGGTAATCAAGATTTCCTAATTACTGTTCAATTCTATGCAGTTCACTTTGTTTATGGCATGCATGGTTATATTCCCCCATATGATGATTGGGAGATTGAGGTCACAAAATGATTTGTTCCGCATAGATTAAACTGCCCGAGATGACGTAAGAATGATACTGACTTACACAAAGAGATACTATCTTAAAAGAGCATGGTCGAGGAGTATGGGTTCTTCTTGTGATGGGTCCAGGCCATATATTGCCATATCAATGCTAACAATGATAGAAGCTGGTGGTTATCTTTTAATCAGTCAGTTCTTATATATACATGCTACCTTGATGACACACAGTTGAAGGTGTGACCTCAGAATTTTGTTACTATAAGCGCCACTAATTGACAGGTCGAAATCTTTTTTTTATTTTTCTTCTTCTGTTTTTTTACTAGTCAGATAGTAGCAGAAATCATTTAGTCCTAGTCATGTTGAGATTTTTTAGATATATTCTTTGGTACTGCACCACACTTTTGTCATACACCGTTATTTTAAACAGTGGAATTGATCCGTCTTGGAACCGTGAGGAGGGTATGATTTCATTTATAACAGTGAAATATAATTTAATGTCATCTTCTTTTTTATCTCTAGTTTCATTTTTTACCTTGTTCATTAGGGTGAACTGTATTTGAATGCAATTCAAGTTGACTTATGAAAAACTGAAAAGCATGAGAGAAATTTAGTGGTATTTGTAAGTTGAGAGACATGTTATAGAGTCTTGACTATTCAATGATATAATTCATTTCTTAGAGAGATTCTAGAGTGATTGCAATTTGCCTGCGGTCTGTTTCTATGACTTGGTCAGATTTTATGAGTCATATTCAATGGCTCTACTTTAATTTTGAGAACAGTTGGAGACAGGTGATGAACTTGGCAGAATTGGCAGGGCGTTGTATATAAATTATTGGGAGTCATATCATTTGGTAAGAATTGGAAAGCAAAAGATACATAGAATAGATACTGTACCAACCCCACGTGTATTGAGTGTCTTGTGAACCTAGAGTTATGCTCTAAAAGCAAAAGACGATCACTAAAGACATGGAGATTGGATAAACAACAATTCCTATTTAGGTAGTTTTGATGTGGTAGATTGGACGATTATGAATTCATTTTATATATATGTATATATATGTAGCACAAGTTATTTTTTTATAAGTTTTTCTTTTCTGGGTTTAGAATAAGAATCAAGAATTGTAGTGCAAGTGCTTGTGATTGTGTGCAAGTGCATGATGACTTTTGTTAAACCCCACAGAGACCTCAACCATGTATTGTCCCCCAAGTTGAGAAAGACACGTTTCAACGTCTCCCCTTCTCTTCACTTGAAAAAGGAAAAGTGAATACTTAGTGCTCTCAAGTGTGTCTATGATAACGATGGAGATGGGAGATGGGAGATGGGAGATGGGAGATGGAGGCGCCGAAAACAAGTGTGTGTATTGTGTATCAGAAGAAGACGGGCAGATTGAAATGGAAATACAGAGCAGCTTTTATTATATAATTTCTGATTTGTCTAACAAAATGAAAAAGCAAAAGGCACAAGACTTTTACAGAAAACGATAACGTGGAAGTTGCTATTTGGATGGGTTTACATGAGCCGAATTTTCATTGTTGGTATGAGTAACTTCATTTGAAATCGACAAACTTCAATTTCATAAAGTAAATAAAATATCCACCCACCTCATGATCCCACTTTCACTTTACTTTTTCATGGAAGAGATAAAGATGACTCATGACTCATCGATGATATATATTTTCAACATTTTACAGCTTAAATTGTATACTAAACACACAGAGAAAGTTCAAAGCTAATATGGTATGGCTTCTTCCAAGAAGGTGCTTGTTTTTCAATTTTCCCAACCCAAATTTTCTTCTACACGACGAAACCAGTTGGGTTTTTGTAGTTTTGACAATGAAAAGTATAAAATGAATAATTGAAAGGAGAAGACCCACAACGCACCACAAGACACGTCGTTGACTGACTCTACCAAAATGACCTGTCCTTGTGAGGAAGAAAATTTCCTTCTTTTTTTCTACATTCTACTTGTACCCAATAATTAGGAGTGTGATTAATATTATTATAATAATATAATTAGATATTTAGATGTGATAGCAGTGTGGCTATCAATTATCATAATCTAATCACAAAATATATAATCTAAAACAATCTACTGCCTCATGAGTCACATGGCCCCATCCTTATGATCATCACTTCAGTTGAAGGAAGGCTTCAAGCAATCAGCATACCATGTTATGTATTTATATACCTCTCATTTTTTTTTATTTTTTTTTAAATAAAATGACTAAAATACCCTTTGTGGAGTACCATGTTTTGAGGTCATGTGGTGGGTCAACCGACTACTAGAAAATCTTTAGAATTTTTTTTATAAAAAAATATCAGTTGGTGGGACCTACAAATATTTTATTGAAAAACAAATACTCTCTTTCCCTCAACTATGGCCATATTGCACACATACAGCCAAAATCGATAATTCGACTCTCAAACCCCCTATTATTTGATGGATTTCATTAAGAGACAACCATTAGAGGTTCTGCTGTGAACCCAATTCACCTCCATCATGGATTGCCTTTCGGTCCGGTAACACCCTTGCCCAAATTAACCAATCAAAGCATAATCGCTGCAACCCAAATCCTTTGAACTAAAATAAATAAGAATCTTTTATTATGCTATATAAATATAAATCACATTGTCATACGAGTTTTGAAATCGTGAAATCAAACGGAGCAGAGATTAAATGAGAAGCAATAAAAGTATCTCGAGCTTACTCTGAGGTGTCACTGTAACGGTTAATGTTTGCTGAGCCTCCCTCCCTTCACAAGCTACCATAGGCCATCAATTTTGGTTTTATTATTTTTATACTTTATTTTTATGATAACTATTTATTTTAAGTTTTTATATTTTATTAGGGTGTTAGAATTTTCAATAGACGTTCACAACAAGTTAAAAATAAAAAAAAACCATTAGTCTCCCTTAACGGTAGGGGGTCTGAGGGTTAATTAATCGATTTTCACCATCAATGTACAGCATGAACATAGTTGAGGGGTCTGAGAATAATTTTCCCTATTTTATTTTTGAATCTTTGTCTATTCTCGTATTCTTTTCATTAGAAAAAAAAAAAAAAACAAAATACTCATCAGTCATCTCCATCTAGAACTTTATACAATTCAAATATTTCTTTTTTTTTTTCCTCTCTCTATATATGTTTGCCCAAGTCTCAAACAACAGCTACCTTCCAATCTTCTTGTGATTTGATCTCCATTTCTCCAAATAAAACAACCAGCCAAGTGTCATCATTCACAAATACTCTTTCTTCTTCTCCTTTAATGGTTTAGGTTTGCTTTTCCTATCTCTCTCTTCTTGAATTACACGCTCTTGTGCTTGGTAGGTTGTGCCATTGAAGTGAGATGGGCCCTAAACTCCACTGAAGATTAATGGTTAGAGGGGTCTTTATCTCCTCTTTCAGTGCTCTCTTTGCCCCCATTTGCTCGCTGTCTCGCATTTCAGTTGTTATTCTTTCTTCTGTTTTCATGTGAAGATAACGTTTTGGGGTTTCTATTTTCTCTCTCCAGAGATCATAGCAGGACATCTTATGAGGTTTTTCTATGTGGGTTTTTTATTTTGGAGACGGGTTTTGCTAATAATGTGGTCACCATGATGGGTTTGTGTTGTGATCAACTTTGGTTGACTCTGGAATATATTTTCTAACTTCGGTGATCTTGAAGTGGTTTTTGGTTAACGGAGAGCTTATTTTGTTTTTTGAGATTTTGGATGATTGAGAACTCACTTCTCTGCAACGTCAGTGAGAGATTCTGAGTATAAATCATCTACTATTTGTTCATTTTCTTTTTTTTTTCTTCACATTTGAATGTGAATTTGGATGCAATGATGCGTTTCTTATTTTTGAATGATGATTGGAAGATAAAAACTTGATCTTGGAGGTGGGTTTGTGAAAAATCCGGTTTCGGCAAGCTCTCTTGAAAGAAGAAAAATGGACAGAATGATTCAACCTCCTCTGGTAAATTGTTTGTTCAAGATTTCTGCTAATTTGCTCCTTTGAATTTTATCACACAAACACAAGCACATGTATATTGATGCAATGTTATGTTTGGTTGTATTGTACTTTCAGTTGTGTGGTTTTTGGGAACTACTCAAATCCTTATTCAATTGTGTGTCCTCTTGTTTGAATAAGCCCCAATTTATGGTTTTCATTTCTAAAGGCATGTGTTTTCGACAGACTAAAGTTGGATTATATATAAGATCCTTTTGCAACATTCCATCTTCCTATCTGGACTCTGGAGATCTTTTGCAGAAATCTGTCCAAAAATAAACCAATAGTTGATAAAGATGAGCTCTATGAATTATATCATTCCTGAACCTAAGTTGGTCATCCAGTCAAGTCAGGGTTGATGACTTAGGTTTTCTAGAATAAACAAGTTGGAATTTCAAAATGATTTCATTTCTATATTCTTGTGACATGGAAAGTCTTATTGATTCCATCTGCAAATTTAACCGCAATCAAAATGTTTTCATTTTATTAAGCCATTCAAACATCCATAATTTCCGTTGCCTGAGGCATCAAATTTCAGATATTCCTTTTTGGCCCGAATTCTGGATATTTGAATGTATTCAAATGATGTAGCAGGAGACTTGAGCAAAATAAAGGAGTTCTTTTGATCTCCATATTAAATGGGAGGCAAATATTCCTCTTTGAGGATCCAGAATTAGAATCGTGGCACTGTTGCCAAACTGTAGAGTCTACTTTTCGCTTGCTCAAATCGATTTACGTTATAACGTTTAGTATATTATCTTTATGGTTTTTTCCTGATTTCTTCTTGTTAATGCTGATGAAGGTTGTTGCGACTTGTGAAGTTAGTAAAATATATATAATGTGGTACTTCTCCGATGCTTAGTACCTTTGAGTCTCAGACTCCCACCGATATTCTTATTGGTTCATTGCTTTGATATCAGTGTGATTTTTTAAGCTCCAAATTTCTTTTGTAAAACACTGTTTGAAATGAATAGGTATGCTTGAACATATTATGTCATATTTGGCTTTCGAGTTTTGTGTTTCAAGTCCTGCAAGTATTTTAGCTTACTTATATTACTTGGTGTATCTGTTTTTTTAATTACTAGACAACAAATGAAACAAACTTGTGTTCTATGTTTATTGTTTTGTTTCTGATGCTGACTCCAGCATGTTGAGTTTATGTGATTGAAGTCAAGAAGTAGCTAAAAAGAATGTTACTTATTTTCCCGTGTTCATCCTCGCAGGTTGACACAACAGCTTGTTTTTGCAGAGTAGATGCAGGCCTCAAAACTGTTGCCGGAGCAAGAAGATATGTTCCTGGGACAAGGCCCTGTCTTCAACCTGATATTAAACCATCTATTCATCCAACTAGGAGCAAGCCCACATGTGGCAACAGGAGCCGAAACCAATCTCCTTTGCTTCCAGGGCTCCCTGACGATCTTGCTATTGCATGCCTGATTCGGGTCCCAAGGGTTGAGCACCGTAAACTCCGTCTAGTCTGCAAAAGATGGTACCGTCTCTTGTCTGGTAACTTCTTTTACTCTCTCCGTAAGAGCCTTGGGATTGCAGAGGAATGGATTTATGTCATTAAGAGAGATCGTGATGGGAAAATCTCATGGCACGCATTTGATCCCATTTACCAGCTTTGGCAGCCACTGCCACCTGTTCCCAAGGAATACTCTGAAGCCCTTGGGTTTGGTTGTGCCGTTCTTAGTAGCTGTCACCTGTACTTGTTCGGTGGCAAAGACCCAGTAAAGGGATCAATGAGACGAGTAATTTTTTATAGTGCCCGGACTAATAAATGGCACCGTGCCCCAGATATGCTTCGCAGGCGACATTTTTTCGGTTCATGTGTCATAAACAACTGCTTATATGTTGCTGGCGGGGAGAATGGTGGGGTACATCGGTCCTTAAGATCAGCTGAAGTTTATGATCCCAACAAGAATAGATGGACATTCATTGCAGAAATGAGCACAGCAATGGTGCCCTTCATTGGGGTTGTTTATGAGGGCAAGTGGTTCTTGAAAGGGCTTGGATCTCACCGACAGGTTCTCAGTGAGGTCTACCGACCAGAAACTGATAGCTGGTACCCAGTATATGATGGCATGGTTTCAGGCTGGAGAAATCCAAGTGCTTCCCTAAATGGACATCTATATGCTTTGGACTGCAAGGACGGCTGTAAACTCAGGGTTTACGATGAAGTAACTGATTCTTGGAGCAAGCATATTGACAGTAAGACGCATCTGGGAAATTCTCGAGCTTTGGAGGCAGCAGCCCTTGTTCCACTTAGTGGAAAACTAGGTATAATCCGTAATAATATGAGTATATCACTAGTTGACGTGTCAAAATCAGATGGTTTGAGAGGGGCCTCTGCCGAACATCTCTGGGAAACTATATCAGGGAAAGGGCAATTCAAGACTTTAGTTACAAACCTCTGGTCAAGCATTGCCGGCAGGAACCGCCTGAAAAGTCACATTGTTCACTGCCAGGTTCTTCAAGCATAAAGACTGTAATATATATATATAATGTTTTAAGAGCATCCTTTATGATTTTTATGCTGTTAAATGTCTCTGGAGAGGCCAAAATCGTGGCAGGCTGATGAGCTAGTGATGCAAATGGTCAATTGTTGTAGGTTTATAATTGAAAATCAAGGATTCATACGTACCGATGAAAGGTACTGGGTCGATGAGGATGTATGTTTTTGCTAGTGGTATAGTGTTACAAATATTTTATATGATACACAGTTGTTACATGTCAAATGCAATAGCTTTTTTACCAACTCAGTAGGTCTTGTTCTTTTATTATCGCAGCAACCAGTCATCCAAAGCATAAGCAGCTTAAAAAACAAAATTACAATAAATATAAACCAAATCACTTGTGTGAACGAAGATTGAAACAAAAACTGTGTACAAAGCACTAAAAATCTTACCATCTAAAACTAACAGGTACCTGCAAATCATAAGCAGTTTAGTGCTCGTTTGGTTGAGCTTTTTACCGCCTCAAAAGGTCTACCATTAAAAGCTCAACCAACGTCTATTTGAGTTTTTTTAGAGTTGTTTGGTTAAACTTTTAAGATTGTCTATTTTAAATTGAGTAGAGACTAGTAAAGTTTAAACCTCTACTAGACAAAAGCTCATGAGGAAATGCTTTTCCAAATAGACCTTTTTTTTTTTGTAAAGTCTATCAATCAAACAACTATAATTTTTTTTTTCAAAAATTCTATTTCTAATAGATCTACTAAAAGTAAATCTTTTACTAATAGAGGTTTTTCAAAAGCCCAACCAAACAAGCTCTTAAACCCACAAAAGGAAATTAGAAGATGAAGCACCGGCTCATCTTTACAGTACAAATTCTTACTGGGGAAAAGATGGAACCGAAGTCTCACAAAGCGGCGAAGCGCAAATAACAACAGATAAATTTAATAAGGAAAAAGAGAAGAAAAGATTACTACAGAATGAATTATTATGCAACAAGTTTCTGAAATACAACAGAATATATCTGGGGGTAAGTTATATATTTGTTTTCAACATTTTCTTTCCCCAATTTTGATGCCTACAAAGAATATTTTACAAGTATATCTAAATGAAAGGAGGAAAAAAAATTATCGAGCTCCGTCTACAAGTTTGTAACATACAGATGTGTGCTCGTGGGTAAAAGACCTGATTCACCCAGTTCCTGATTTTGAGAGGTATGATTGTGCAAGCGAGATGTACATTTCTTTCTGCTTTTTGTATTCATTGTATCGCAGGAAGAAATAACCTGGATAATCGAAATCTATCGGTGACATCTTTGCCTAAAAACAACAGACACTAATAAAAGTTTAGTCATCATGGTTTGTTGAAAATTGACATGCATTGCTAGACGAGTAGAGATACCTGTATTAGTGCCCATAAGGCCCAAAGTATATGTGAAGCTAACATAAACGTATTTGCTTCAACATAGAGAGCTTCAAGATCTTTGTCAGATACCTGTCATAAAAACAAACAACAGCTTAATGCATAGCTTTTCGAACTAGAAAAGGAAATGGATGTTACATGGCTAGATAAGGTCCGCTGTTTTATCATTTAACTATAAAACTTCTTTCTGTTCCCACACATCCCACTGGACTTTTAGTTTCTATTTCATAGACCCAAAAATGCCAATTTCCTAAACAAAATACATGTGCACATGAGCTGCACACACAGACATTCAGGTATCCCCTTTGTGGCATTGGACCATGTTTAATGGCCAGTTAATGGGCAACACATTGTTCATGCAGAATAATTCAAACAAATTTAAAATGTGCTTTATTTTGGGCCAATATGTCAAACTTTAAACATTTTAAGGTCAGATTAATTAAGTGTTTAACGCTGTGAAACAGTAAGGAAACCATCCTCACATACCTCATCTGGTTTGTCAGGTAGTAAATAATGCCTGAAGAAATGGTATTGCTCCTCTTTATTTGGGTATCTACACAGAGCCACATTTAAAAAAATCAACAAAAGATGTATTTTATCTGTGCCATTGCTATGATTTAGAGGAAGGCAATTAAAAGGATAGAATAGAAACATACAAGCTGTAGTCACAATCATAGCCTGCGTATTCGTTGAAGTGATTTCCAATGTCATATCCTCTGTAATTGTATGATCCGTACTCAAAATCGATGAAGTAGAGTTTCTCTACATTCGTCAAACAACAAAAAAGTCAGCAAGAGATATGGAAATACCTCGGGATCTGCACATAACCCTACATGATCTCAGTACATAACTCTGCATTATGGAAAAAGCTTAATCTTCTATCAAATATGGAAGTGCCACAATTGGGTTCCTGATTTTTAAAATTAAATTGAAGTTGATTTGTTTCAGAAATTAAAACCAAGACTGTCAAATGAAAAACTGAATTGGTTTGGGTTTCAATTTGAAATTGATGGTTTTAGCAAAACAGTTAATTGAGTGAGAACAACCAATCGCTAAAACTTAGTGTGAGAATGTTGAATCCAAATCGATGCTCATCTTTCATTATTGTAATATTTCTAAATATAATATCAATTTGACAGTTAGGTTTGGTACTAAGATTTATAAACCGAACATAAAGTTATTGCATTTTTCTCCCGAAACTTATTGTGTTTTTGTTTTATTGAATAAGCAAAATTTAGCCTCATTTTAAGTGTTTTGACTTTACTTTTACAACAATTGATACTCAATAACTAGTTGATGCAATTTTTTTTTTCTAAAAGTATTACTTTGAACTTTTCAATCACTAATGCACGAGGGATTTACGTAATCTATTATTTCAATTTTACACGCAATTAAATACAGTCTTAAGTTCAAATTTAAAATCTATAAGACTTGCACCTCAACATGTCAAAGCTCGCATCTTTAAAACATTCAACAACCAATAAGGTAATGCAATTTACCATTATTCTGCTTCACAACCTAGCACTTATAATCCCACCATCAAGTAGGAGAAAGCAACCAACTACATGTAAACCAAATATGCTATATCACATAAGACTTTCAAAGTATATATAACATTGTAGTTGTTTATAACCTATAGATAGCAAGAACCTAACAAATGTTAAATTTAAATGTGCATATGTGTTGTATTTGTGTGTCTACTTGTGAAAGAGAAATACAGAGCAGTTATAACTGTATACATACATACTGTAAGAGATGCCAATGAAAAATAGAATAGAGATTCAAACAGTCATCTAACACTAGTTTTTCATTAAGGAGTGTATACACTAGAAGTCAAAAATCTGTCTTACCTTGTTCATCATTTACCATTATATTCCCAGAAAGCAAGTCATTGTGAGCAAACACCACCGGAGAATTAAGATGGCCTGTCAATTCCTGTTCAATTATCACAAAATATATCTTGTAAATCGGTAAAAGTTCTTAATTTTAAAATACATGAATAAAATCAAAATCAGGATAAAGTGAAGGCAGTAAATGGTAAACAGGTCCTAATTGCAATTTTGAACATATAGGCATGTTTGGCATGTCGAACAAGATTATACGATTTCATCAGACTCAAAATGGAGTGGAGGGAATTGTAATCTATTGAATAAAACGTAGTAATGTATTGTGTTTGATATTACACTAGACAAAAAGTTCATATAAGTAATTAAAAGAGAGAGATATAACATTCTATTCAATAAATAAAATATGTAATTTGAAAGAAAAAAATAAATTATTATAAACCGGGTGAGTGCTTGCCACTGTCAAACATGGAGAAGGCTTTTTTCTTTTTCTTTTTTATCCTGTCCAGTCTACACCTAAACCCCACTGATAAGGCTATTTAGTCCGGTGTGGACTGTATAAAACTCTAAATAAAATAGGACAACAAGGTAATCTTGCCAAACACGGGATTGGACTGATTTAGCACAAACAATATGCTTATATGGTCTTATATGGTGTGCCAAATATGCCCAACAGTGTCTTGCTTCCTAATACTCACATAGCATTCTAAGTAATTAGATCCTTATATGTAGATGATTAAAGTAAGAACCTTAAGGTGGACCTCTATCCAAATTGACAAGGAATCAAAACTAATGTATGACTGGAAGCACATCAGCTTTTATAAATATTTTTAAAACAAATCAGAGGAAATACATGCATTTTTTAGGTTCATTTTCCTGTGTGTGTCTATCACTGGCCCAGAGAAAATTAAAATTCAAGGAAAATGTTGAACTACTCAGGGTCAAAATGTTGTAATTTGGTCAGCCAGGTCCACTAAGTATGTTGAACAACAAAAAACTTCAGGAAGATGCCAGGTTAGAGTCAGCTAACTAGCTTATCATCCTCATGCTGGACAAAAGCAAGGAACAAATCAAAAGCAGGCACACCAATGAATAGAGAGACCACCTTGAGTTCAACAATTTCTTTATGGATCTCCTTAAAGGAAATTGCCTCATACATCCTCCGCTTCTCAATATCATCAAATTCAAGACCTGATGCTGCAATAAGAGGTACTCAAACATGATAAATAACATGCAATCAGAGGCAAGCTGATGTAGAGATAATAATAAAATGGAATTGTCAAAGCACTGAAACATCTCTACTAGACCAATTTATTTATGATTGAATGGCTAATCATAAACAAGAAGAAAACCTTTCTCATAAAACTTCGATATATCGTTCCATAACTGAGGCTCTTTAGATCCTGGAATTTCCACTTGATGGAATTTGTGAAGTTGTTTGGCAATTTCAGCAGCCAGCTTTGAATTTCTCATGTCTGCCAAGGATATGAGAATAGGTCAAAACCACATTATTACACAGGTTGCAGGTCACTACTTACAATCTTTAAAATGAAAATGTTTGTAATGAGAATAAATTTTAGTTTTCTTTATCAAAAAGAACGAATTTCAGTTTCTAGGTATATACTTTAATGGCAATTGAATTAAAAAATCTATTGTAGAAGAGGAACTAGTATAAGGTTACTCAAAAAAGAAAAACAAAAATAAAAGTTTGTTAGTAATTATAATGGATAAGAGGAAAATCAAGCTTTCAAAGTCTTTTTGAAGCTCAGAAAACCAAAGTAGACAATTTCATGTTTTTTATTGCCAAAGATATTTCATGAATGCCCCTCTTCTGCTTATGATCTTTAAATGCTTACCTGAAGGAATTAAGGTACGTGCATTGATAAAAGATTGGACCATGCCATTTCCAAAAACTGCGAGCAACTTGGCACCAAATCCTGCAGCCGAGAGGTATTTGATGGCCTAAACCCAATATGTGGTGAGAAATCACAAATATCATGCGATCAAAATGACATCAACTATACAAAATAGACTGAATCAACTATAAGAAGCATAATTTCAAATTCAACAAAAGTTGGTATTCAACAAAGAAACACACCATTGATATACTTCTCTTAATTAATACCACAACTTAACATATTATACCAAACATTACAAAATCTTAAAGAACAACTGATTTAATTTCCTACACTTATGACAGCACTTATTCAGGAACCAAGAAATTATAATACCGGCAAAACATTTCCGCAACGTATTGAAAACAGAACACTCCGAATATGAATAACCAATAAACATCAAACTGTCTTTAACATAAAACAGAACCAAAAGAATTACAATAAAACAAATTTTCTCAGTAAAGACGAGTAGAAATCATAATCAAAAAGCTATAGCATCATAACCACCTGCAATTCCCGTTCTCGATTGATGACATAATCAGTGTTAGGCCCGTATAATCTGACCGTCACGGAAACATCATTTCCGTTCTCTTCCTTCACGGAAACCTTCAAAACTGGAAGATTCAATACAATTTCCTCCTTTAGAAAACTATTGACCGGGAAACGGAAACAATTACATCACGCATATTACATACAAAACTTGAAAGAACATTGTTGCCATATCTATGAATACAAACAGTAACCAATCATATAAATATCAAAAATCTTTTATACTCACGCAAATTAGTGATGCCGCCAGAAACTGTCTCGACAGAAAAGCGAGAATCGTCCAATTTGGACCACTTGTTGAACAGATCTTTACACAACTCTCTGTCAAAGATTGAATCACAAATTATAAGAATAGAGCTTAGACGAAAGAAAACAAGAATCAGGAAGCATGAAGCTGAAACTGACATGACGCGAGGAGACATGTCAGGTAAAGAGAGAGAGGTCTCGACGGTGAGAGGAGATGATTGGAAATCAGCGCGACCGTTGTCTCGAGCCTCCATTGCGACGTCCATTTCGTTCCAGATCTTATTCACTGCTCCCATTTTTTTTTTTTTTTTTTTCTGATTCAGACTTTCTTGGCTTATGTATCGCACAAAAATTCAAAATCCAGATATTTGAGGGGTCCAGCGACACCTGGAACCTCTTTGTTTTTGTTGTAACTTGTAACAATTTCGGAATTGATGGGAAATAATTATTTTTGGGTTAATTTCACAAAAATCCCTTCATTTAGGTGTAAATTCACTCTCAGGAAACCATTCCTTTTATTACACAAACCTCCGCTGAGAATAGTTGACTAACAGCGATTTAACGATCAGGGGTAAGAACGTCCTTCTTCACATAAAAATATCAAAGGAAATTCTTAGAAAGAAATCCACAATTGTTTCTATAATTACATATCAACCCAAATAAAAACTATAAAAATAACCTATAAGTTTATAAAATTACAAATTCACCCAACCGACCACTTTCATCTTCCTACTTCGTTGTCATCGCCGTTGGTATTGCAGAGGATGCCAAAATGATTAGAGGAGGCTACAAGCCTCCTCCATGTTAAGGAGGAGGTGTGGTCATGCCTTCTCCATTTCTAAAGAAAAAGGCATTGCGACCTCCTTCTTTCGGGAGGAGGGTCGCCACCTATTTGCATACATATTGGATAAGGCGTGACACCTCCTCTTTACATGGTCCATGGAGTCCATTGGCAACAACCTTTTCCGTGTCGATGAAGGTATCGGCTAGTGGCTCTTTTTTTAATGTTTTAAAATTGATTTTATGAAGAACTTAAATTGATTATTTTATGCATTTATCAAAATATCATTTCCAAGGGCATTTATGTATTTTCATCCAATCAATGATTATAAGTAACATAAGTTGTTGTAGGTAAATTTTGTCTGAATAATGTGTCACCTAGAGAAAGCTGATATAGTAGATGAATGACTGCCACATCGATAAAATTCAACTAGTCGGCCATAACTCAGGACACGCCATCAGAAATCGGACATGTCACGAACTCAACCAAAGAAGTCACCTGCTGATGCGCCAAATAAATCATGTCAAACAAGAAATTCCAAACAAGAGAGGATTCGACTCGCCAAAAGATCTCCACTCGGTGAAGTAATTCTCACCCAAGTAAGGAAGGTTTCTAGATCAGTTAAAACATGATAAGGGAATAAGGTATACAGCAGGGGGTGGCTCAGCCAAGAGAGAACCTTACCAAAACAAGATTCTGTTCGGCTAAGATATCTCCCCAGTGAAGATCACTCGCCTAAATCAGGATCCAATACGCATCATTAATGTCCGACGACTAGAAAAAGGAATCTCACCACGACACGGAATCAAGAGTCACATTTCAACAAGGAAACAAATTTATCTCTTTCCCAAATCAGCAAAGTCCTAAACAAGCACAATAGGAAAAAGATCAAGACAATCGTGAAGATCCAAACAAGAAGAATCATAATGAGATTCTACATTTCTACTAGTCAACTACTTGCACAAACAAGTTTAGGGGTACAATGAAAGTATAAATACAACCCATTATTTTACTGTAAAAACACACAAAAGATGCACAAACAGGCATCAAGATAGATAAGTGGGTTGATCTCTGTAATCCATTTTCTTATAGTGAAACTTATTCCTCGCCGTCACCAGCAACTGTGGGTTTTTTTCCATTTCCTAGGGTTTTCCATGTAAAATTGTATCTCACCTTTGCGTTATTTCATTTTTCACCATTAACAAACTGCAAATAACACTATTGACTAACCAATATTTCCTGTACCAAAAAATCAACGTCAACAGAAGTCAACTATTTTCATAGGAGGTTTGCATAATGAAAGAAAAAACTGCCTCATAGTGCAATTAAACCTAAAAGCAGGGTATTCGTGCAATTAACCTTTTTTTCTTTTCTTTTTTAACGGTTAGTTTTTTTTTTTTTTTTTTTCTCGTCTGTATTTTTTTATCATATATTTTTTGTTGAAATATTTTATATTTTAATAAATATAAATAAATAATTACTACTTCCGGAAATGTTTATACACTAAACTCTAATCTAAGAATAGTAATAGTTGTAATAAATTATAACCAGCTTCTTTTTTAATAATCTACAAAAATGGTATTACAGTCCATGGGAAATTTGAGATGCAAACGCAAGGCACAACCTTTGACATTTTCGCCCATTAATAGAGAGATAGTAGAAAATTGAAAATTATTTGTGATTTCTTCATGTCCCGCCGCCTGCGTGTTTAGATTAGAAAATTGATATGGCGTAGGCCGAATCCGATACTAATTGGCACTTGTTCTAAGATTCCAAGCACGTGGGTCGTGGATCACCTCACACCTCTTCCCACAATATCACACTAATCAACATAATATCAGTGGTCTAACAATAAATTACAGCACAACGTATTAATGTTGTAGCACAATCTCTATTATCAAGGAATATATATACAAATTATGGTCGGATGATATACTTCTCACATTTAAGATTGTATATCGGAGTCTCTTCATAAAAATCCTGAATTATAATATTTTAAATATATATATAAATTATTGTGTTTTGTTGACCCATAAAATGATATATAAAGTAAATAAATAAATAAGAAGGTTGTTTACTTGCTTTTGGTGACAAGTTATATAGATAACTTGGAAGATTAAATTACATCAAAAGTCAAATTTGAATGCAAATGATTGTCACTGTACGAAAATGTTTGCTTTAAGATATAATTTGTTTGTTCAAAATTTGCTTATTGTAGTATATGACTGAGTGAAAGGATGTTTGATAATAATCAGCCCACTACAAGATTAGTTTTTTTTTTAGGACTAATTGCACAAACGTTCCCTGAGTTTAGGCATAATTGCATGTATATGGAATTTTTACCCATAATTGCACAAATATCCCCTGTAATTAGTTGACTTCGTTAAATCTAACCATTGACCACAATTTTAACCAAAAAATAACTAAAGTGCCCCTAGTTATCTATTTTATAATTAATTATATATATACTTTTTTTTTGACAATTTATATATATACTTAAAAAAATAATTATATATATACTTAAAAAAAATAATTATATATATATATTTAAAAAAATAATTATATATATACTTAAAAATAATAATTATATATAATACTTAATTTATTTATTTAAAAAAATGGATTATAAAAATGTAAAAAATGGATTAAAAATGGATTATAAAAATTGTTAAATAAATAAATTAAATATTGTATATAATTATTATTTTAAGTATATATATAAATTGTCAAAAAAAAATAAAGTATATATATAATTAATAATAAAATAGGTAACTAGGGGCACTTTAGTCATTTTTGGTTAAAATTGTGGACAATGGTTAGATTTAACGAAGTCAACTAATTACAGGGGATGTTTGTGCAATTATGGGTAACAATTCCATATACATGCAATTATGCCTAAACTCAGGGGACGTTTGTGCAATTAGTCCTTTTTTAAAATACAAATACTGTCGGGACCCGGTGAGATTAATCAGACTCTACAAGAATGGCCTGGAATATTACTCCCACTATCGGGGAGAGGTTACATATGGATTACAACTCTCACAATCGGAGAGATGACTACTCCCACAAATCGAGAGAAAACTCCCTACATATGCTTGTAAAATGCGCATGGTGGAACTCGAACCCCTGACCACTATGTGTGGAAGGGAGGTGTACGACCATCTTTACTAAGAGGTGATGTGTCACTACAAGACTAGTTTAGTAGTTTTGTAATCTGAGCAAAGTTACTTGAGTTTATTACTGTTGACAGGTGGGCACCAAAACCGAAACCAAACCGAATCAATCTGAAACCGAACCAAAAAATATAGTTCAGTTTGGTCATCAATCGATTTCAGTTCAAACTGGTTTAAATTTGTAAACTGAATTCATTTCGGTTTTGAACCAGTTTTGGCTTTGCAAAGCCGGTTTAAACCGAAAACCAATTAAATAAATAAATAAATAAAATAATAAAAATAAAAATAAATAAATAAACTCACTTTCTATTTCTCACTCTCAGTCGCCTCTCACCTTCTATTTTCTCACACTCTCAGACGCTTCACCATCTCACTGAGACACCGATTGTTTTTCAATTGAATCTTCTCATTGTTCTTCTTCCCTTCTTTCTCTGAAGTCTGACCACTCTCTCTGGTTAGGTTTTATTTCATTATTGATTTTTGATTATTTTTTCTGATTTAGTTCTGTAACTTTGATTTTTTTTTTTTTTCTTTGTTGTTGCATCTTATGCTTTATTACAGTAAGTTTCGAGAAAATATCTCAATCACAACCTAGCATATTGTTAATATCTTATTATGTATGTATAATTCTATTTTTTGTTCCAATTTTTCACAAAATAGAATCTCTTTTTTGACTTAGTTTCGAATCTAGTTCCATTCTTGCTTTCAAGTATTAGTTGCCCCTCGATTTCCAGGTATAGTTCGCGAGCTGCGTGAGAGTATCTCCAACAGACTCTCTTAATGACATCCCTTAGCTTAATTAAGGGAGTATGTGTAATTTTGCAACTCCAACAGCTCCCTAAATGACTCCTTTAATTGTGTTCAAGTGGAGTTCACTCCCTTAATTAAGGAGTGTTTTTAGACCCCCTTAAAGTGGGCTCCACTTATTTAAGATTATTTTATTTCTTAAAAAACTCCATATATTTGAATTTGAATTAAGCTGACATCTCTTTAAAATACTAACAGCTCTTTTGCTCTTTTATTTTTTAATTTCACTATAAATTGGTTATTATTCATCTTAAAATTTCACACTTTAAGAAAAAAGGATGAAGTCAGATGGATAAAAATGAGAAGTTTTTGAATTTTATAACAAAATAATGAAGTTGCATTGATGGATATTACCGTTAAACTATGATCAAGAGTAGGTTTTTGATTTTTTATTATTTAACAAAAATATGAAGTTGGATTGATAAATATTACCACTAAAATCTGTTTAAAACTCTCTTAGTGAAAAACAATATATAATATTTATTACACGACATATAACATTTAAATAATAATAAAAAATTATTAAAGGGACCATTTAAGGGAGTATTGTTGGAGCACATACTCTCTTAATGGCTCCTTACATCAACATTCACCCTTATTTAAGGGAGTCTCCAAGGTAGACTGTTGGAGATGCTCTGAGTTTCAAACCGAGAACCGCTTAAAAGTTTTCATTTTTTTGTGTGTTTTTTCCAATGATCTGAATGTAATATTGATGAAACCTGCCATTCAAAGGTACTGCTATGACTCTGAAACCAACTTCAGTTTGAGATGCCAACTTATAACCTCAACATCAACACTTTTTCATCAATGTTCAACATGAGATCTACTGTTTTTACATATATTTTTAATTTTTACTAGGAAAATAAAAAAATGAACCAAAGCCAGCATCTGGAGATTTGATATACTATGTAGTGTGCCTATACTTTTTTTTAGATGGTGTTATTATTTATTTATTTTGTAATCTGAAAATCCATTAAGCCCTTCTGGACTATTAGGCCCTCAAAATTGTTACTTTTAATCGGTTTAAACAGGTTTTAATTTTTGAAAACCAAAATATTTTCGGTTTAGACCGAACCGAATCGAACTTTGCCCACCCTTGGGTTGTGGCTGTTGCTAGCACCGTGGAGTTGATTTTTATTTTTAATTTGTTGTTTTTTATTTTTAATTATTTTGAGTTGGAGGTTTGGGTGATGATGATTTTTGTTTGAGAGATGAAGCGAAGATGTTTGTTTCGGTAAATATCGGATCTATCTGAATCCGTATGATATCAGATCGGATCTAGACAACACAAACATTGATTGTACTAGGATCGAATCAGACGGAATTCGTTCTGTTTGACACCCCTAGCTGAAGCCTCTCCTATTGACGGTAATGGGAGGATTGTCGTTGGCTAGGGGAGCTTGAGCCTCCATGTGGTGGAGATAGATGGATTTATATAACACTAATACCGTAATTGAGTTGGTCAAGATCAAATCTGTTTATCAAAGTGCTTCTCCGATTGCTCAAGACATCTCTTTTTAACTGAGGAACAAAAGAAGATCATTTCACCAATGGCCCATTGCCTTGGTGGTTGGAGTCTCCCAAAGGGTGCTCCACCACCAAGGTTCAAACATTGGCCTTGGTATGTATATATATACATTATTTGTCCCACCTTGAGTGTGGGTGCTCTCTCCCCGATAGTGGGAGCAGTGTTCCGGGCCGTGCTTTGGAGTCTAATCTCGTTGGTCCCGGTAGTTGTTGTAACATCAAAAAAAAAAAAAAAACAAAAAAAGATCATTTCGTTCCATTTTTAGTAAAATAGTGAAGAATATTCCATTAGTAATGAATAAAGGGGTTGAGGGGATTTGTATTTGTTGTTCAGAAATAATTTCCCCCGGATTAAATGATTGTAAGGATCACACGGATCACTGGGGTAAAGCTCTTTTATTTTCATTATAATTTCGTTTTTTTTTTTTTTTGTAGCCATGACCTTCCGATTTTCAGTCGGTAATGGGGCCTCATGAACCTCCGGCAGCAGGCCTCCTCTACCTTGGTATACCACATCTATTCTTTTCATCTTCCTCGGCACGTCAAACTGTGATTGATTCCTCTCTTCTGTTCTATCTTTTTTTGATTTAATAGGAGGTTTGGAACCCCGCACCATTATTTTTCTATGGGATGTGAACTAAGCTAAAACGCGAATTAGTTTTTTATTGGCTAAAATATTTGAGCAAATTGCAATCAAGTATTCTAACATTTAATATAAATAGTCTAATTATGTCAGTTTTAATGAAATAACACAATATATCCTTGTCGACATTTAAGTCAATTAACGATAGGGTATGTTTGTGTCATTTCATTAAAATTAACATTATTTACGTCTTTATGTCAAAAATCAAGGTGCCTGAATGCAATTTGCCCTTTTTTATTTTTAAATAAATATTAACCGTCCTTCATTAAAATGAACGGTAGAAATCAATTTTTTTAATTTTTTACTAAATCTCCACTGTCAATTGCAAAAGATGGACAGTGGACATCAATTTGTTTTTTTTAATGAATGAATCTCCACTTTCCGCCTGCCTTTCCAAGATGGATGGCAAAATTACGAAATTCTGTTATTATTTGAGTATATATTATGATTTTTAATTCGGGTCATTTTTGTCTTTTTGTTTTTAACGGGAGGGCATGTTAGAGTAGGTTGGGTGTAATTTGTTCATAACGTTTACTCATTTTAGTTCAGTTCAGTCACTCTAAGAGTCTGCTTTCAGTGTCTCAGAAGTCAGAACCCTCTGCTTTCTTCTTCATTGTTCGATCACAATTCACAAATTTAAATTAAAACCCATTGTTTTCTTTTTCGAAGTTTTAAAGTTGCATTGCATTGCAGACTTATCATCTCTCTCGCACGAACCTTTAAACGAAAGTATTGGAATCTTCCTGGTTGAGCTGTTAGCGGGGCTTGAAAATCTTCTGTACTGTTTTTTTGGGGAGCTATACAAGTGTTGTGAAGACACCACCAGCTTTTGTTGTGCTACAGGTATGTTATACAATATTAGGAGTAGTGCCCACCAACTGTTTGATGTTTTGTATTGGATATTTAGAATTTTATTTGTTAATATATTTTGCTAGGAAACGCAAGCAGGAGGACCCAAAATATATAATTTGTTTGCTATATGTGAATTCTTTTACGAAACTTATATGTTGAACTACATACATGTGAATGTGTGCAGCTAGTGTTGTTTGAACTAAATTCTGTCATTTTTGTTTTAGATTGGAGTTAAACTTGAATTTATTTGGTTTATTTATATTTGATTACCTCAACGGTCAAAGAAAAAAGCATGTCAGTCAAACTCATCCTTGTTTTTATTTTTTTCTGAATATAATTCAACTATGTTTTGTTTTTGAATTAGTGAAATTGATTTTCATCTTGTATGTTCTATTTGTTGTATTATTATGCTTAATTGAAAATTAAATATATTTTGTTATTTTAATTTGTATAATTTTGTATCAATCATCGTAAAACATCTGTTTCGACAATTGAACTATATACAATATTGTGTATGTGAATGTTACTTTGGCATTGTATTTCATGTTATGATTCTAAACTGAGTGAACCAGGCTACTCCTACTCTTGTTTACTATTTCAGTATTCGAGATCTCACTGGCTTGCCAAACCTTTGTGACCTCCTGCTCTCGACTTTAAAGCACATTCACAAAAAGACAAGATGCAGGGACGAATCTTCAACACCACCTTGAAATCTGCCACTTTTGGTCTTCTCCAGTTCAGTCAACAACAGGTAAACCATTTTCACTTTCTTAATATACTCTCTTCTAATCCTTTATTTATATTTTGTGGGTTTACATTACAGAGATGGCTGCACAGTAGAAACAAGAAAGCAATGGAACTTATAGCGAAAGGGTGGAGTGCTTTGAAAGAAGTTGATAGAGTAATTGATTATTGTGAACTTAATGATCGGCGCCTAATTCCTCTTCTCAAGGCATGTTATACATATATTTTATAAATATACATTATCACCTACTTGTAAATTTATTTTTCATATTGTAATATTTTATGCTATGATTAGAGTCCAAAATTTGGTCCTTTGGGGATTCAGTAATAAAAGACAAACAATTTATTATGGAGACTATATATTTTTCACAATGTTTATAGTCGGAGGATAGGTCAGTAGCCTTTTCATTTGGCGTATGTGATGTTTTTTGGGGCTGAAAGTAGTGGAGATTGTTGGAATGCTAATTGGAGATCCTACATCATTGAAGTGGTTTTTAATCTTGTTAAGGTTTTATTGTTTTACTGTTTTTTAATTGTTAATTATTTTTCTGTTTTTCTTTTGCTTCTGGCATCAGACAGCTAAGGAGAATTTTGAGTTGGCTTTGGAGGCTGACAACTCAAATACCCATGCCAGGTACTGGTTATCCAAATTGCATTTGAAATACCACGTTCCTGGAGCATGTAAAGCCGTGTAAGTAAACCCTTAACTTTTTCCTAAGTTATCCATTTCTTTATCTTTCATGTGGCTGATGTGATAATGGTATGCAAACTAGAAATTTCTTCTAGTCAAATTTGTTTTGATCAGCATGATGAGAACAATTTATAGAGGTCCCTTTTTCCAAGCGGAATAAAAACATCTTGACTACTTTTAGGAATGAATTTGTTGGCTGCTCTTAGCTCATTGCATTGACATTTTGAAGCTTTGAGATGTAGGCATAACATGACAATTTTGGACCCTTGTCGAGCCAATGAAAGAGCAAAAGAATCTGAAATTAGTTTACGATAGCTTTTCTTTTTCCCATTTCTTCTCCCTGTTACTGTCATAAAGTGAACAAAACAGCAAAAGAATTGAGAGTTTGAATCTTTGAGATGTAGAGATCAATTGAAAGTTTTGGACAGTCCTCAAGCCAATGAAGCAACAAAACAAAAGAATCTGAAAAATAGGTTTTGACAGCTTTTCTTTTTTGCACTGTACCATTAAATCTCATATTGAAAGAATAATGCCATTAGTTATTTGTTTCTCTGATCTATTTTGATATTCTATATCAATATCATCTAACGTTTGCTTGCTTATTTTTCTGTGTACATATTGATTCTGTTGTCATCATGTAATTGTTTTGTATTTTTAATTTCAATATTTATTCCATTTTTCTGGTAATTGTGGTTTTGTTAGCTAGATGATTATGTCCACTCTTGTGATTGACACTGATTTGCCTTTTGTCATGATAGAGGAGCTGCTTTATTGGTAGAAGCTGCTAATATGGGGGATCCAGATGCACAATATGAATTAGGTTGTCGTTTGAGAGTTGAGGTTAGGCTCCATTCTTCGTATCTTCTAATAGTTGTTATGTTTGTGTATGATATGTTGACTTCAGATCTGTAGAATTTGTTGAGGGTCTCGAACTGTCAATAAATGTCGATGAAGAAGAATGCTTTTGCTATGAGTAGCTACTAGTTGAAATATTGTTAAAAATGTATCCCAAGTATGTGCATACTTCCATATGTATCCGATGAATAATGTGTCAGATATTTTAAAGTACTTTATGGTGGAAGCAAGCATATGTGCAGCTTTTAATCTACATATATGTATCCATCAAAATCTGAACCTTAAGAAACTCTAAATACCACAAAATTATGGACAATTTTTGAACTTAAAACTAGTAGATATTTTTTTGATACTAAGATTAAGCTTATCATCTGGAGTTACTGTGTAAACATATTATTGCTATGACAAATTGACATCTAACCGAAATCTCAATCACTTAATTAATGGCTTTGCAAGAACAATTTTGCTTGCAATGGCTGAGTTACTAGTGTTGTGTTCTACATGTTGCCATCAAAAGTTGATTTCTGAACTGAATTGATTAATTTGTAATCTAAGTAGCTAATTTGCAATTAGTTTCCACGAGGCTTAATTTAGCACTATTTTCTATTCCCTACTGCGTTGGGTATCCTTGTTGTTCAAGGAACATAATCTTATTATATGTTTGCAAGTTATGGAGCTTAATGCCTCAATTTAATATGCTTAGCACAATGAGCATTGACAATCTTTTCCATTGATTTATGCCATGTTTATTTTTCTTAAGATGTTAATTCCTATTAATTCTTTACTGGTCCCTTACCCCTTCAATATCATTAATATTTTTGTTGTAATATTCTGTGATTTGTTTTTGGATAGAATGATTATGTCCAATCAGATCAGCAAGCTTTCTATTATATAGAGAAGGCCGTTGACCAGGTACATCCATTGAACCAGACTCATATTAATGATGCTTTTTGTATTTGTCTCAAAATCTTATGAAGATTGTTATATTTTAGCTGCATCCAGGTGCTCTTTACCTTCTTGGTGCCGTCTATTTGACAGGTGACTGTGTGAAGAAAGATACTGCCTCAGCATTATGGTGTTTTCACAGAGCATCAGAGAAGGTAAAGCAGTTATTAATGCTCATATTGCAGTTATCTTTTGTCATTTAGGAATTTTCGTGGTTGGTAGTTATCCTTTATGACAATGATAAGAAACTTCCAATTAGCTGACATTCATCTGTCAGATGGCTGTTAAGCAAAGCTGTTAAAATTTGAAATGAGGTGCATCAAATTGTGTAATTCTTTGGCTGTTGTTCATCTGTTTGGATTGAACAGCTTAGCTTCCAAATGTAAAACTGGTTACCGAGTCACATTAAACTGCCTGATGAAGCTATCTTTATTAACTTTACTTTTTTGGCGCGTTTACTAATCGGGAATGAAAGGAATTGGAATCTAGTTCCACTGGATAGAGAATGGAGGGGAATCGGAATTAAGTTACTAAATTCCATTCCAACGTTTACTAATTTTTTAAGAATTAGAAATGGTTAGATGATGATACAAAGTTAATTACAAAAATACCCTTGTAAATATAACATGTTGAAAAAAAAATTAATATGAAAGATATATTTTATATATCTTATAACACTATAATGAAAATAATTAATATCTTTATATTGTTAAATTTTAACTAATTAGTTTAATATTAATTAAAATTTAAGAAATTATTCGGATTTAGAAACATAATTAATGTTATGCGATTATATGAAACTGCATTAGTTTAACGAGCAGTATATATAATACATATGAGAGATGTTTCATATTACAATATATATAGTTTAAAAAAAAAAAATCAAATCAAAGCAACAGGAAATTCATGGTTGCAGAAGCAACATGAATTCAAAGTGCTCAAGGTGCCGTTCATATTGGTTTCTTTTATGTAGTTCATTTTTATTTTTTATAATTGATAGTTCATGTATATTATACATATATTCATAGCCACATTCCGCTTTTTTTTTTTTTTTTTTTTTTGTTACCTATAATCTGCAGCTCACATATAGAAAAATATTTAAAACATGATTTTTAGATGAAAAAATATTTATACATAACAAATTCAATAATATATAGAAAGAAAAAGATATGGAGAAATAAATGAACAAAAGACCAAGAAGAAAATGACATAATAGAAACATAGTTTTTTTTTTTTTTTTTTAATACTTTTAAATGCAATTACATTTAATACTTTCAGTAAAAATACATGAATTCCCCTTTCAATAGGAAAGGGAACTTGATTCCCATGGTGAGTGTGGGGAATCATGTTCCCTTCATGAATTCCCTTTTCAATCAGGAAAAGGAACTTATTCCCATGGTGAGTGGGGGGAATCAAGTTCCCTTTCATTCAGGAACTTAATCCCTGATATGTGTGTGGGGTCCACGAAACTTAATTCCCTTTCCTAAGAAGGATTCCTGATTAGTAAACACGCCCTTTATTTGTTAACCAAACAAGAACCTGTTCACAGCCAATTAGTTTTCAATGTAATTGCATTTTGGCTGTGGAGAAGAAATTTTACTGTTTTTCTTCTCAATGAAGTAAATATAGTTTATATGTACCAATGTACCAGGGTTATAATTATCACGAAAGACCAAATATTTTATGTTTGAACAACTAGTGCTCTACTTAATCTCTAAAGAATACAACTAATAATGCAAGATGTTAAAGAATTTCAAATGTTGTTTGAGATTGTTCAACTGGCATGTTTGTTAAAGATGTCATCTTTATTCTTCAATTTGCAGGGACATTCTGGTGCAGCTATAGCATATGGATCTCTCCTTCTTAGAGGTTAGTTGTTGTCAGCTTCTTATGCTTTTCCATAGTACTTTTTGGTGTCAAGACTTCTTAAAGGTTGTTGACTTGTTGTTATTTTATATATAACAATTAAAATTACGTATCATAGATTTGAGACAAATGAGAATCTTATCACCCCAAGACGGCATAATGAGCATGTGATTGTGTGACACTGTTGACACAAAATCTGTGCGGGGTAGTTCTGAGTTTCCCCCTTGAAGATCATTTAGGTTCATATAAGAATGTGCAT
The DNA here is from genome assembly GCA_030490815.1 of Acer saccharum. Classification (NCBI taxonomy): domain Eukaryota; kingdom Viridiplantae; phylum Streptophyta; class Magnoliopsida; order Sapindales; family Sapindaceae; genus Acer; species Acer saccharum. The sequence continues at coordinate 32,096,019 of CM059871.1, forward strand.
TATCTTTAAGATATTAAAATAAAAATGATCTTTCTAGTTTGCTTACATGGTTTGGTCCCCTGAATTGCGTATTGGCATGCCTCAGGTACACAAGTCCCAGAATCTTTGACAAAATTCAATGCAAAACGCGGTTCTCCTGCTAAAAGAGCAAAGGTGAATGAAGGAAGCGTTTTAAAGGATTCAGTAGAGATGGCAAAAGAACAGTTTGAGGTTGCAGCAAGAGCCGGAAGTGATCTTGGATTAAAATGGTTGCAAAGACTCGAGGAAGAAGAGAAGTATCTACTGGCTCAAAATAGCTCCACAGAAACTCCCTCATAAAGCTAAATTGGTATGCATATCTTATAGTAGGCATGATATCAAAGGTCAACTGATAGATGTTGTCTGATTCAATAAAAAACATGTGGTGCATTTTGTTGAAATTATCATCAAATGGCGTGGCAACTTGTTGCCGTATATGATTATTTACCGGGTCGTAATTACATTTTAGTGTACTTTGATGTATATCCTTGTTTAAATAATACTTGGGATATTGCAGTTTATTGTTTATACCAAAGTTACCTTTCTCACGGAACATGGGAATGTGTATTCAAGTCCCCTTTACTCTCTTGTTTCTTTGTTTACATTTTGGTCTGATTAAAAAAAAAAAAAAAACTTTGAAAATGTACATCAATGTCTACATCAAGAGAAAATCTTTAGTGCACCCAATGGTTGGTATAAGAACACATGTGACACTTATCACTGATGATAGATTAATGCCCTTGATTTTGAAATGTCATTAACAAAAATGAGCTAGCTTATTTTCTTGAAGACATTGATGTATGAAATTCTTGTGGAAGCCAATATAATTGTGGCTTGAATTAAAAGATTTGATGTGTAAAATAAGCTTGAATTATTCAGAATCATGTTGACTATTAGAGATTCAAAGTTGAAGTGATGTTTGGTTGATTGATTTAGGAAAATTTGAATAGGAGTAGGAGAAGGGTGCAGGAAAAACAAGCTTTTGACACATGCAGTGGAAGGGAGAGAACCCTGCAATGAGAGAGGCAGAGAGCATCATAGTTTCTTTTTTGGTAAGTGGTTTTTACAATTACCATGTGCTGCTCATCAATTATTCGATACACATCCAATTCCAATTTCCACACCCCCGAAATTCCTTTCTTCATATAACAAAAAACTCTATTAATTGTCACATCGATAGCATGTCCGATTCTTTGTTTGTTTGGCCGTTTAAGCTCCCTCATGTACCCAATGCAGTTGAGCCACGTCCGCAACCTGACCCCACTCAACAGCAGATATTTTTCAATATAACAGTAATCACCTACAAACACTAACACCTTACTTTCCCTGCAACCCCTAATAGTCGAAGCTACTCGTCACAACATATTATGGCTATATTTGGGATTGCATTTACTTGAGAAATAATCACTTATTTTTCAAGTTTTGAGCAGATTGGTGTTTGGTAAACTTCCCAAAAGCAGTTTATTTTATAATTTGCTTCTCCAATAATCAGCTTTTAAAAAGCTGGGTGGGGGTTGCTTTTGGAAGCAGAAGCTAGCTTATTGATTTATACAATGTCCAAAATACCTTCACTATTTTAATAAAAGACAATATTACCCCTATATTTAATAATAATATAATAAAAAACTTAAAAGTAAAAGTATGAAAAAAAAAAAAAAAAACAGATCGGGAATGGTGGTGGCCACCGTCGGAAGTTGATGCCAGAGGAGGATCGACATTCACCGACGACGTCTCCGGTAGAATCCGCAGTGAGAAATGATCGGAGATCTGGCGAGGTGTTTTGGCTTGGTGAGCTTCCTGTTGTTGGCGATTCTAGTGGCATCAATGATGGTGTTGTCGCTGGTTCTACCGTCGCTACCTCTACCGCTGTTGATGCTGTTGTTCTTTCCAATATGAATAGTCTACAAAGGAGGCGATGGACGATTGGCGAGTTGAACCGGAACGGACCACATCGACGGCCTGGTCACAACGAGAACCGTACGAGCTTGAACTGGAACAAATCCGCCTTCACCGGACAGATCCACCATACGAGTAGAGCTTGAAGTGGAATAGATCCACCATACGAGCTTTAGGTGGACAAATCCACCGTCACTGAAGGTGGACAAATCCACCTCTAGCATTTTCAAGTTTTTAATTTTTAATTTTTTTTTAATATTTTAATTATTTATTTTTTAAATTTACTATATTTAAATTTAAATTATATAATATTATATGCACCGATTATTTTTCATATTAAAATGATATCTATTTTCGTTATTTCATCCAATACATTTTCCACTTTTTTAAAAGCAAATCAATTTTAAAATTTAGTTTATCAAATATCTACTCATTTTTTTGTTAAAGTTGATTCTATATTAGGTTAAACTATAAGCGGATTATTTTTGAAGTTATGCAATCCCAAACATAGCCTAAGAGTCCAATGGCATTAAACTGGAAAATGAAGGACATTTACGTCCGAAAAAGAAATGGAATCACGAAAAACAAAAGGGCATGACAGCATATAAATCTCCAGCCGAATCGGAAAGTCTCGGGAATCGAGTCGGTGGACTGGAAGAGGGAGGTGGAGGTCTCGTTTCACTTTTCAAAGGGAGGACAAATCACAAATAGCTCTTTTTCCTACGCTATACACTACGTATTCTATATTCCTATATTAATGTGATGTGACGCACGTCTCCGTCTTCTCAAAACCCAAAACCCTCTCAGTATCTCATTCACTCTCCTAATCGATTACATTTCTCTCTTTCTTTGTGTTTTTTGAGAATCTTGAGAGATGGCTTGGGCTGATGTACTATCCGAGTCAACCCAGAACCTGACTCACCAAACTCGATCCACTCGACCCACCTACTTACCACCTCACCTGAGGCAACTCGGTGGTCGTGGTCGTGGTGGCCGCAGCAACCGAAACTCATTTCCGCCGCCCGACGGCCCAAACTTTAACCAAAGACAAAGAGCGACACCGTACGACATCATCACTGAGAAGTTGGAGCAAGTAGAGATGACAGACGACGGTAATAATAACAGTGACGTCATCAACTTGGATGCGTACGAGGACGTACCAGTGGAGGCGACTGGGTCGGATATACCACCGGCGGTGAAGAGTTTCGGTGAGATTGAGATGTGTGAAGCATTGAACGAGAACATCAAGAGACGCAAGTACGTGAAACCCACTCCAATCCAGCGACACGCCATACCCATCGTCATGGCTGGTCGTGACTTGATGGCCTGTGCTCAGACTGGCTCCGGCAAAACGGCTGCGTTTTGTTTCCCCATCATTTCTCGGATTTTGAGGGACCGTTTTGAGCAGGTCGTGTCGGGTCGTAATGGGGCCAGGACCCGGATCGCGTATCCTACTGCTCTTATTCTGTCTCCTACTAGGGAGTTATCTTGTCAGATTCATGATGAGGCCAAGAAATTTGCTTATCAGACTGGAGTCAAAGCTGTGGTTGCTTATGGAGGCGCACCCATTGCTCAACAGGTTACTAATTTGCTCAAAAATACTTGTTTTATACTGTTTTTTGAATAGAAAATAAGTTGTTAATGTAAGTTGAATATTTAATACTCTGTAGTTATACAATTTGGAGAAAGGTGTTGACATCTTAGTAGCTACTCCTGGGCGTTTGGTGGATATGATTGAGAGAGAAAGAGTTTCTCTGAAAATGATTAAGTATTTGGCATTAGATGAGGCTGATAGAATGTTGGACATGGGATTTGAGCATCAGATTAGGAAGATTGTTCAGCAAATGGACATGCCTCCACCAGGAACAAGACAGACTATGCTTTTTAGTGCTACATTTCCTGATGATATACAGGTACATTACATTTCCTTTGTTTTATTTGAATCATTATGCATTAATAACTATATGATCTCTAAATCCATTTTTGGGATACATTTATTATGAGTTAATTAATTACCCTTTTCTTTGTACATGGCAGAGACTTGCGTCTGATTTTCTTTCAAATTACATTTTTCTGACTGTTGGAAAAGTTGGTTCTAGCACTGATTTGATTGCACAAAGAGTTGAATTAGTTCAGGACATGGAAAAGAGAAGCCTTCTTATGAAACTTCTTTCTACTCAAAAGGCAAATGGAACCCGTGGCAAGGTATTTTTGCTCTATGCTTGTTCAAATAACCTGGTTTTTTTGGGTCACAAATTATTGCGGCACGTGGGAGTTTATTCAAATTTGTTATGCATAATAAATTTGAGTTAAATTGTTTTGAAATTCTGAAAGCAGGCTTCTAACCAATGCATAATAAATTTGTATTGTAGCCTGCGTTAACTCTAGTTTTTGTGGAGACCAAAAGAGGAGCCGATGCATTAGAACACTCGTTGTCCATGAATGGTTTTCCTGCAATAGCGATACATGGTGACAAAGTGCAAAGGGTAATTGGGTTAATGAATGCAAATTATTCCTTTATTATTATTATTACTACTATTTTATTGTTACGAATTGAAACGTTTGTTAATCCCGCAAAACAAATTAAAACAAAAATGAAAATACTGCTTTATGTCTCCAATTAGTAAACAATTAACCCACTTAAATTACCTTATTTTATTATATGTAAAAACTTATTACTTATTTTCAGATACTACTATAGTACTATATGTCTCCTATTAGTAATTTATTAACTCGCTTAAATTACCTAGTTTTATTATATGTAAAAACTTGTTACTTATTTTCAGCTGTGAAAGTTAAATAATAAGCCAATCTAACATGTATATCAGATTGGTTGATATATACAACAATTTGCATTTAAGTTGATACTTGATAATACTGTGCATGTTTTATTATGTCAATTAATGTTGACAACAAATAATGATAAGCTTTGATACGTACAATGTTTTAAAATGCGTGACAATCATTCAAAAATGATAAATAATGCAATTTTTTTTTTTTAAAAATTCTAAAGTAGAAAATCATCCATACCATTTAATAAATAGTCCACGTTCTACATTACTAACATAAAGATCCCCCAAAAAAAAGAGCATGGCAAAAAAAAAAAAAGATTTAGTGGATTGAAATATGGATCCAAAATGTCATCCTAGTGATAAATGGCCACTATATATTGAAGAGACTATCATTTGTGTCTAGTGGTTTGAAATATGTAGTCTTGGAGAACTTAGGGTTTGATGGTCTTGGATAGAGTAGAGGTAAGACTGATTCTTCTGCTGAATTCTAAATAGGAAGTTAGGGTTTCATGCGTTATATAGTCTTTTTTTTTTCAAAAAAAATTAAAATCTTTGCAGGTAAGGCCTCACACTGCCTCAAGGCCAAAATCGTATAGAGGCGGCTGCCTCACGGCATTGAGTCGGGTCCAAGCAAGATTAAGGTAGAGGTGACCGACTCAAGGTGTTTTTGGCTGTGAGGCTGTTGAGATGCCACCTCAATTTGAATTTTAAAACATCGGATACATATAAGCCTTCATATCAAAATTTGCTGATACCTAATCAGTTTCCTTAGGCTTTTTATTGGGGAAATAGTTCAGTAAGTGGAACTGTTGAGAGATGCAAAACTTTTTAAATTTGGACCCTATCTATCAATTCCATTTTCATCTGATGATATCTGTTGGCTGAAACACATAGCACATGTATCTTCTTGTCAGTATTCATCAACTCAGAATAGACATCACAATTGTTCAAGTATGAAACCAATTTGATACCAGAGAAAGTATTTTTGGTTAATATTAGAAATTATTTTTAGATTTTCAATAAGATTCGAGGTTTCTATTTTGGTTGCAAAATGGAGCTTATGCTTTGCCATAGTTGATGAAGAGATTTCATTGAACTCTCCTCTGTTCTAATTCTTTGCATTTAGCTTTTGTTTTGAATATGAGCTCTCGGAATTTGAATCTACAGTAGTCTTGCTTCCTCAGGTGAAATTAGCACAGTACCAATTTTTGCTGTTGCTCTCCTTACAATCTCAAAGTTTCTCAACTCATCCCATTTTGGTTTATATGCTACTGCCCCTGTAGAAACTATACTTTGAAGTGTATTTATTTGTTTATCAAGAAAGGGTATTATTATTTTTCTTTTGTGGGGAAAAGGGCGATTGGTGACATCCAATTCCAATTTTAATCCGGTGTCTGTTGCATTGTTTTATTCTTTTCTTTTTTCTTGTTTAGATTGGCAAATTATGACATTATTTTTCTTTTGTACTGTGCTCAATTCACTATAATTGCTTCTTTGTTTATTTTTTTCACTAAGGATGGATGATAACGGTAGTTATTATTATTTTTTTCACTTTCTGGTGTGCTCAATGGTATCTGCCTGTTTGTTTATTATTCTTCTCAAGGATTGGCCATGATAGTAATTGATATCTGCTCGGCTTATTTCATCATATTTACCTGCGTGTTCCTAATCAAGTATAATTTACTTGACAATTCTGAAGGAGAGGGAACGAGCGCTGAGATCTTTTAAAAGTGGAGCCACTCCCATTTTGGTGGCAACAGATGTTGCTTCACGAGGCCTGGACATCCCACATGTTGCCCATGTCATCAATTTTGACTTCCCGAAAGACATAGATGATTATGTTCACAGGATAGGCCGCACAGGCCGTGCTGGAAATTCTGGCATGGCAACTGCATTCTTCAGTGACAAGAACATGCCACTAGCGAAGGCACTGGTTGAACTAATGCAGGAGGCAAAACAGGAAGTTCCCAGTTGGCTTAGCCAGTGTGCCCAGAATTTTGTTGGCGGCAGTGTTCGATACACCAGGTATGGAAGAAGCAAATTTGGTGGGTCTGACTTTCGAAGTTCTCAGAATGATTACTACTATCCAAGTACTAATAGTAATAGTGATGCAAACTCATTTGTGGACACTTATGCTGACGGTTATAATACTGGTGGTTATGCTGCTCACACGAGCTTTGATAATTATGCTTCAGCTGGTGCTCGTTCCTCTAATGCTGATTATTATGGTGCTCATAATCCAGGTCCTTATGCTCATTATTCCACTGCTGATGATTATCCTCCTCCTAATAATATAGATGCTTTTGCTGCAAATGGAAATGAATACGGTTATGGTTCCATTGTTGCAAGTGGTTGGGATTAAGCATGCTTCTACCTCACTTTTGGCTTGTTTAATACATAGAGGAGTAAATAATATCATCTTATAAATGGTTCGAAATTGATTTAGTTGCTGAAGACTAACTACAGGTTGGAAATAGATTTGACAAATACAGCCCTCAGATTTTGCTTCTTTGTCGGTGTTCTATAAGAGGTTCGGTACTTGAAGAAGAGAGTACTGGTTCTTTTGTTGATGTTTTTACTCTGATTTTTGTCTGATGGGTTATTGTTAGAGAATTATGTTTTGTTGGCTGCACTTATCTTTAAGTAATGACTATACTCTTTAAAGTATATGGAAGGCTTCTACTTTATATAATTGGGGATGGTTTTGGTCTCAGCATTGTGGCTTGTTGAGATTATGTTTTGCATTATGAGCCAAAATTTCATTGTGAAATTGAATCTGATGCCCATTTTATGAGTTTTTGTTTTTATTTCGGTTTTGAGTCTACTATTTTAGCAGCAGGTTTTATCACTTGTGTGCTGGAAAATTGGAATAGAAACATGACTATAATGATGTTGTCTTTGAAATATTTTTCTCATGCTGGATTTGTGCTTATTTGAAAATATTGGAGGCTGTATAAAAGCCCGAGCTTGAATATGTTGATAGTCATCTAGAAGAGCTTTAGCAAAAGTTAATAAAGGCTTTGCTTTAAGTAAACCTCACTTCATGAATAAATATTGTTAAATAGATAAAAAATGTAATTAGCCAATCCAAAAACTTTGTACTATCTAATACCAAATGTCATATATTACTAAAGTTGATCTATCATTGTCTATTACAATCTATGGTGTGTCAAATTTGACGTTTTTTTATTATTTGGGGTAGGATACTTGAACTTGGAATCTCAAGTCTCAACCCTTTTTTTTTAATTTATAATATCTATCTATCCATCTATTTAGATCAGGTATTTTTTTAAAGGTTTTGTCATTGGTAGGATTCGAGCAATTGATTTGGGAGTCATTTGTCTAAACCCTAAGTTCATCTATCTACCCGTTGAGTTACGCCTCAAAAAATCATCTCAAGTCTCAACTTTGTTGAATAGTGTGATTACTATCGTATTATTCCCGTTACAGGTGTATTTTTTAAATATTAGGGACAAAAAAGCTAATAACATGAAATCAAGTGATATTCCACAATAATTTAGAGGATAAATTGATAATTCTCTAATATATTAAACCTTTAAAAGGTCTGTTTAAATACAAAATATTATGTATAGGTGGGTGTGTACCTCCTTTTAACATTGGTGATCAGGGGTTTGAATATATATCCAAACTGCACATATATTGTCAGATCTTGATAGGTTCGGCAGTTTTAGGGTGTGTTTGGTATGGCTTTTCAAGTAGAGCTTCTATAGTATCTTTTTATAGTAAGTGTCCGTTTAGGAGAGCTTGTCTACTGGCTAAAAGAGCTTTTTTAATTAAAAAAGCTCTTTTCAATTTTTTTTGTATCGTTTGGTTGTCACCCAGTAGAGCTTTTAGACAATTAAAAAAGCTGTTTTACGTCTACTTGAAGAAGCCCAAATTTAAAGCTTTTCCAAGTAGATCTTTTGGAGTTTTTTTAATAATACTAAAATCTCCAATATAACCCTATAATTTAATATTTACTAGAGTATTTTAGTAATTCTATCATTAAAAAAACTCTCTTTTAATTGACAACCAAACGACCAACGACTTTTATTTAAAAGCTCTACCTCTAAAAGATCTACTTCTAAAAGATCTACTGCAAAAGATCTACTTGAGAAGCTCTCCCAAACGTACTCTAAAGCTTCTAATGAGTAGAGCTTCTAAAAGTACGTTTGAAAGAGCTTCTCAAATAGATCTTTTTGTAGTAAATCTTTTAGAAGTATATTTTTTAGAGGTAGAGCTTTTAAATATATTTAAAGGTTTGTTTAAATTCAAAATATTATGTATAGGTGGTTGTGTACCTCCTTTTAACATTGGTGATAAGGGGTTTGAATATATATTCGAACTGCACATATATTGTCGGATCTTGATAGGTTCGGCAGTCTTAGGGTGTGTTTGGTATGGCTTTTCAAGTAGAGCTTCTATAGTATCTTTTTATAGTAAAGCTTCTAATGAGTAGAGCTTCTAAGAGTACGTTTGAAATAGCTTCTTAAGTAGATCTTTTTTGCGGTAAATCTTTTAGAAGTATATTTTTTAAAGGTAGAGCTTTTAAATGAAAGTGGTTAGTCGTTTGGTTGCCAATTAAAAAAATTAAAAAAGAGTTTTTTAAATTATAGAATTACCAAAATACTCTAATTAGGGTTATATCGAAGATTTTAATGTTATTAAAAAAAACTCCAAAAGATCTATTTGGAAAAGCTTTAAATTTGGGTTTCTCCAAGTAGACGTAAAACAACTTTTTTTAATCACCCAAAAACTTTACTGAGTGACAACCAAATGATATAAAGAAAATTGAAACGAGTTTTTCTAATTAAAAAAGCTTTTTTAGCCAGCAGACAAACTCTTCCAAATGAACACTAACAAAAAAGCTTTTGTTTGTGTAAATTACATAAAAGGTGTTGACAATGTATTTTTAGAAATAGTTTTTTGTTGAGTGAATTACAAAAAAGGTGTTGACAATGTATTTATAATGAAAGAGTTACAGTGGAATATCTAAAATTTATAAAATATATTTTAAACAATTCATATGGCTTTTAAAAGTTAAAAAAAAAAACTTTTTGGAAAAGCCTAAATTTTGGGTTTCTCCAAGTAGACATAAAATGACATTTATAAAGGGTAATTAAGACAATTCATATATTAAAAAAATTATTTTGAGTTTTGCCAAATAACTAAAAAAACTTTAAAATAGTTTCTAGCCTTAAAAAAAACGATTTTAATCATTTCAAAAGACATACCAAACACACACTTATTATAATAGTTGTAATGCTTCAATAATAAAAATACGAAATATTATGAAAAAGTAAGAAAATAATAATTTTTTTAACTAATATTACTATAAATAAAAATATAAAAATAAGATATTTTACATGAGTTTGATATTTTCTGTACAGTTATAACCTAAACGATAATTTATTGGATCTGGACTAATAAATAATTGTTAAACTTCCCTCTATAAAAGACAAATCCCCAATTCGTGTCCACTTTCAACGTTTTCGAAAATACATACACTGAGCTAGGGTTAGGGTTTTTAATAATGGAAGAGATTGCAGAGGGAGTTAACAACTTGAACTTGGCCGGAGATGTCATCAAAAAGAACAGGATTCAAGTCTCTAACACCAAGAAACCCTTGTTCTTCTACGTCAATCTCGCCAAGGTATACTCTTCACACTCTTTTTCGGATTTTGGATGTCAATCTTTCTCAATGGTACCCGATTCATGTAATTCGCGTTGTTCTCGTTACTTCTAGAGGTGTTTTTTTTTTTTTTAGGAGGTTTAGGTTTAGGGTTTTTCTTTTGTGAGGGATCTAGGGTTTATGTACATGATGATGAGAAATTTTGAATCAATTTTTCATCTTTTTTTTTTATCGGTTTAGGTTCGTGTGTTTTACTATTGGAACTTTCAACCTTTTCGTTCAGTGTATGATGTTTTTTTTTTTGGGTTGCAGAGGTATATGCAGCAGCACAATGAGGTGGAACTCTCTGCCCTTGGAATGGGTATATTTCACATCCTCTCAATTTTGTGAATTTTTTTAAAGTTTTTTTGGTCTGCTGTTTTTTTTCATATCCCATTTCAGCTTTGATCATGATCATACGAACATTTTGTATCCCTGCATGTTTTCTTAATTATCATCTAGTGTCCATATAGTTACATTTGTTGATAAACATTACCCTGATTCGACTTTATATTTGCCCATGTCAAGTTTGTTGGATTACTAATTTAATGTGTGTTTTTTATTCTCGCAATGTCGTCTATGGGCGTTAATTAGGCCTTATTTTGTTCCCTACACAGTTTAGACCAAATTACCTTTTTCATGTTTTGATATTTGTTTTCTTTGTTTATCCTTGATATATTTGCAGCAATTGCCACAGTTGTCACTGTTGCAGAAATTCTTAAAAACAATGGTTTAGCAGTTGAGAAGAGTAAGATTTCCTATCTTCCGTTTGTTATACATATTTTTTAGTCAAACTATCAAGGTTTGATATTTATAGTTATTTACATGCACTCTTTGCAGAGATCATGACCTCAACAGTTGATATGAAGGATGAGACAAGAGCGCGGCCTGTCCAGAAAGCCAAGGTAAATGGATACAAATTTGTTTGTGTACCTGCTTTAGGTTACTGCATTGTTTACCACATAAAAGCATGTAATTTGAAACCTTGCAGTGGAAAGTTCTACTTTTATTCCACCAATTCTTGCAAGAAAAGGGATTGTATTGGGTGTTCCAAGTTCTTACTAGTCAAATTTAGTGGTTAAAGAAACTAAGTTCTTATATTTGTTAGGTGGTGGTAGTGATATCAGTAATGTTGGTTTGTCTCCTTAATTTCTCTTTACGCTTGCAGTTTTGCTGTTTAGGTCACTGTAATAATCTTCCCTTGAGAGACTGATATTCTGGAACTGTAATCTTCTTTATCAGATTGAAATATTGCTGGGGAAGACTGCAAACTTTGATGAACTGATGGCAGCTGCTGCTGAGGAGAGGGAATCTGGAAATGGTGAAGAGCAGGGTTAAAATGGGGGATTATTTATTTCCATCCAGTTTGGTTTGGTTTTAGTATTCTAGCATCGGTGAAGGCACTTAATTATTCAGTTTCTTTGATTGTGGGGGTGTCTTCTGACCTTGCGGTCGTAGTTGGTTTGGTAACTGTGAAAATTCTACTTTTAAGACCGTAGAAACACCATATGTTTACTATTCAATATTCAATTTTGCTAGCTGATTCTTTTTTAATTATTTGGCTTCTATTTTTGGTACTGCCTACTGGATATAATGTGATGATGATGTTGTTATGGTGAAGTAATATAGTGAAAGACTTGATTTAATCCTCTTTTATGAATTTTAATTACTCAATTGTTGAATGTTGATATAACCTTTCATTATTTGCCTTGGATTCAGAATATCTATTGTTCTTTTTGCTTCAACAGCTTAGAAAAAATTTCCATGGTAGAGTTTTGCATGTTAACATTTCAAGGATGAAAATAATTCCGGCGATGTGCTAATGAAGATTGCAAATCTGCAAATGAAATGAAACATCAAGTGGGAAATGTATTCAATTTATGCTTCTTTCTTCAATTGAGAAAAGACTGGGGAAGTATGGGGAACTGACAGAATTCTCTCTTGTTAGTGCGTTTGATTCTACCAAACAAAAGCATATCTGTAATGCAAAAACAAGTCCTCAAAAGCCACTTAAAGATAATCTTTGGCTGAGATTTTTCAGAAAAATTCTGAATGAATGAGAGAGAAACCACAATGAAGAGAGACATGGTAAGCCATTTTGCTCAAAAAATACTTGTTTTTATTCAGAAGCTAAAGGGTGAGCCTCAAAAGAATCATAAAAGTTCATCTTCTTTCTCAATCAATATCCTCTTGCATGCCTCATAGCACATGAAAGAAATCCCAGCTGCAGGGACCAATTTCATGCAGCTTGGTCCCAACCCTCTATACAGACCTGGGATTCCTTCCTTCTCAAGGATGCTTGCAAGAGCGCAAATCACGTTTTTGTACTGTCTTCCGTTGAAAGCTCCGGCCTGCATATGCTTCCTTGCCACCTCAAGTGGGAAAGTTGCACTACTTGATATTGCACCAGCTGCTGATCCAATCACAAGAGTCATGATATTTCCAATTTCCTCCTCCTTGAAAGCTTTTTTATAAGCTTTTCTTAGTGTATCATAGGCACAATAATTGGCTGCAGCATATGGGACTACTCCTATTAGACTTGGAGTAAGGCCTCTGTACAGCTCTGCAGGCCCCTCCTCCCGTACAATTTTTAAGAACGCGTCTAAGAGGTTTTTGTATGATCCTCTCTGCAATCATATTAAAAGCTTTAAGTATTGGGACAGATAAGACATGTTCATGCGTTCGTTAATCCTGTTCAAGGCTCAAGTTTACCTGAATGGTTAGACGTGTTTTGAGCAATTCGAGAGGATACATACACAAGGTAGAGCTCACTCCAGCAACAGCACCTGCAATTGATGAAGCAGGAATAGGGAGCTTGGGCTGTTCCCCAGATTTAGGTGTCAATTGCTTCTTAACCGTATCATAAGCAAATAACTGCAGAAATGTACAACAAGAACAATCATTAAAAAGGGCATCGGTATATCCTAATGTCAGATAAACGGACACGCAAGGTTCTGGTGGTTATAATTAGATATCAGAATAGAAAGCCTAATCCTGTTTAATCAAATTTAAGTACTCTGATATAGTGATATGCCAACAAGTAAAAGGCAGTTTGTAGCAAAATAATTCTTGGTAGGTGACAATTCATCTGCTGAAAATAATCACATAAATTTCCACATCTAAACATAAAACAATAAAATCATGTATTACAGACCTCGATAGCCTTGCTTGGTGCAACCCGGATGACAGTAACCAAATTGCCTCTAAAAAAGCCCTTCCAGCCATCATTCTTCAAGATAGCATCAAACACTTCACTCGTAGAATTCCCACAGCTCCCCACCATCAAATGTGTCCTTATAGTCTCCAATGGAGCAACAAAGGTGCGTGACACTGCCCCAGCTACTGCTCCACTCATCAACTTCCTCAATGATGGATTTCCAATCTTAATTCTCAATTTAAAGCCACCCTTACTCTTCTTTACAACGTTCTTCCCAATCTCTAATGCCTCAGCGAAAACCAACTGTGGGAGATTAGGATAATGAAGTTCTGTGCTCTTGTCTAAAGAATTTGCAGGGCTTGATGAAATCCCAAGCTCCAATCCAGCTTGACCAACATTTGCAAAAAATCCATTTTTGAACCTAAAATTCTCTTGAGCACTACATTGAATACTGATACCAGAACTATAGAACACAACATCTTGGTTACTATGTAGAACTTGTACATTTGCTTTACCCATTATGGAAAGCCTGAAACTTTATTATTTTCTTCTGGTTTTTGATACAAACAGAAACTTTAAGATGGAAAGAGCTGGTTTCAAGCAAATGGGTACTTAAAAAAAAATGGAAGTTGCCGTTGGTGAATGTAAGAATCCTCTGTTTTTCCCAGTAAAGCTTCCTTCAAGGCTAGTAGTGTGTAACTTAAAAAAACCATACTAAAAAACAAAACCAAAAAAAAAAAAAAAAAGAGTTTATGTGGTGCTGCCGGTTTCTAATTTCGAAGAAAAAGAAAATAAACTTGAAACATTTTATTCATAAAATATTAAATTCAAAAATTCATAATATCCATTTTATTTTGTCTGTATTCGTTTGTGATTCTCACAAAAGGAGTCTTGCAGCTGAGGACCACCAGGTTCTGATAAAGCTGATATTATTTGTTGTGAAATTGAGATTTTTCCAAAAGGGAATCCTATTATATAGGACCGAATATGCTATGAAGCTGCTATACTAACTAAACTAAACAAAACTATTATGAAATAAATTGATATCTAAAACCTTTTTCTTGTTCCAAATTAATAAACTGTTAAGAGTAACGCAAAATTCTACGAGCTTTCAACAAAGAACATTACTCATCGATTTCATTTTGCTTTTCCTTTCTTCGAGGATCCCTTATTTACCGACTTCTTGTTGAGTGTCTTCTTTGGTTTCAACTTGCTTGAGTTCGACAAAGGCTTCTCTTGTTCGTTCTTCTGCTTCCTCTGTCTCTGTTTCTTCTCTTTCTTCACATTGTACATGGTAATGGCCTATTTTTCATTCAACAGAGTTGCAACATAAATTTCCATTTGATGCTAACAACTACAATTTGATCAAAGATAAGTCTCCAACATACCTTATCAACGTTAAGTATCTCATGTGAATGCTTAGAGATTAATTTGTTTAGAACTTTCTCATTCTGCTCCTTTTCTTGGAAGCCTATTCCTTTCCCTTCCACAACTGGTAGGAACTGAACAAAAAAGAAAAGGTTAAGTCTGCTGACATTCCAGAAACAACCACATTGAAGCTACTGCATGGCCAGGGGTAAGAATACAAAGTACAAAGTACAAACCTTGCGATGCTTTCCTTGTTTTTTAGGAGCCTTTTCCCCTGGCAATTTTTTATCGAATTTACCGCCACTAGCTGTAGAAGTAGCAGCTATTCCAGCTACGTCCCCTAGTTCGTGTTTGGTAACCTTTTTTGGCACGGAATTGGTTCCTGTGATGGGCAAAGCTGTGGCAGCCAGCTGGACATGGCTGCAGAGAAGAGTTGACTCAGGCTTTGATTTACAATACCGGCGAAAAAGTTAGATGCCAACTGATGCCTAAAAAATTGTTATCCCTTAATTCAGAATAAATAAAATAAAAATGTAGAATAATTCTACCACCAAAAAGTTTTATAACATGCAAAAGGAGAGCAACGACTTCCTGCAACTGCTGGAAGTGCAAGAACTATTTAGGTCCAATAATTGGGTCTCAAAACTTTTAACAAACAGCAAAATGAGACACGCTTCACTAGCTTCTAGTCTGTATGATTGAGGGATCACTCGTTCTCATTCTACCAAAACCATCACAACTGGAATAACCTCAAAAAGACTTACAGCAGGTCAATGAAAAAATATTGCCCATAGAAATTACAGGATAGTGCCAAGTCAATACATGCTTCATGGAAATATGCAAATACCAGTTCAACACCAGATCAAACATGCTCTTATAGCCCAGAATACAGGAAAACTGCAAATAATATGTAAATGTTAATATAAATGAGGGTTGAGTCAGGAAGGTAAGGAAAAAAAAGTATATACCAAGAAGACACCTAGCCTAGATCAGAAATCCTTTCAGCATGACACTGGGAGCATAAATTTGATTTATTTTTTTCTTTTTTGATAATGAAAAGTAAAAATCGACACATCTTCAAAGTCATCATGCTAACTCAACAAATCACTAATGATTGCACCCTGAATGATGAAACAGTAGTAATATGGACTGGACATTGTTCAATCAAAACCAACAAAAAATTGTTTACATTTAAAGAAATTTGTAAACATAGTTAATGCGCTGCATGACGAAATATTGATTTATCTAACATCAAGTTGAAAGCAATGATGAAACTTTATAAGCCAAAAGAAACCCTAATAAGAGATGGAAGGGCAAACCTTGGCAAAGAACCAACTTTGGCAGCTTGTTTTAAGTTTTGTAACCGATTCTTTTCTTGCTTTTCAACTCCTCGTTTCTTTTCTCCTTGTCTCTTAGCAAAAGGATCCTCTCCTGGTTCTAGAAGTAGTAACAATCAGACTTAAATAAGTCACATCATATAAGAATAAATGGATGTAATATTCCGATATGATATTCAGGAACTTCTATTCCACACACACAAAACATATCTTGGCACATTAGTTACATGTATATGTAACATATAGTGAAACAAGGGTTTGTTAAACTACTTACCATCAGTCATCTTGGCCTCAATGATGGGCACGTCTCTGTCATCATTAACCCGATCATATCCATAGCTACGTTTCCAAGTACCAGTTTGCTCATCCCATAAAACCTTGTCTTTTTTACGCTTCTTTATTCCTGCAAGATATCCCAAAACCTATGATTTTCATGAATGATCCAAATAAATAAACTGAAATCAATATATTCAAAAATTCAAAACATAAAGATTGATGATTTCAAGCCTCAAATTCCATATCTCACTATTTTAGATTGGGAAATAAAAATACATAAACATTTTTTTTTAATAAAAAACATCCTTTATGCTGCAGATAATTAAAAAGATAACTCACCTTTTTTTTGAGCAAACAGTTCCCATTTTGTAGGAGGCTTTGGCTTTGGTAACTGAAATAAAACATAACATGCAACTTAGTTTTCATGTTAAACAGCAAGAATTAGAATACACACCTAAAAATTAAGTTCTATAAATGGTAGGTAGTCTTTAAAGCATTTGTAAGCACCACACACATTCTCGAGTTGTACAAATCCGAAAGCATATCAACATGGATAGAAAATGCAAATGCTTGAATACTATTAACTTCCTTTTACACTTTCACAATAACATCAAGGTTCCCTCAAATCATAACGAGAATCCAACTGCAACTTTTTGCCACATATCCTCTCAACCAATTAATGAAGCACCAAAGTGGGAGACTTCTCTTTAAATCAACATTGTTCTAAAATAGTAAAACTTGGTTCTCAATTTCATGATGCTTGCCTCTGAAGAATCAGATGTTCACCTTCCCCCGCTCCTCTCACACTTCCTGATGCATTTGTATTTACGAATACCATTACTAAATAAGTAAATATATCTTCACTGCACATTGGTAGAAAGGAGTAACATCTAAGAAAACATTTGTATGGGTTATTGTATATCAGATATACAATAAAAATTGTAATGACTAATCAACAATAAGAAAAGTCCTTAGCAGTCCTCCATACCCCCCACCCCCCCAAAAAAAAAACCCTGCAAAAAACAATGTAAGAAAAAGAAAAATACCAAGGTAGAAACTAAACATCACTTTTTCTGGATTTTAACATACTCAATTGTTCTTCATTCAACAGAATTGGGCAGCTGTGTTGAACTAAAGAGGAGGCTCAACTTGTTTTAGCTTATTTTTAGTTCTGTAGAGTTTTTGGTGACGTGTATAACTTTTGGTTTTGAGGACTGACTTTTTCAGGTCCTTTAGGTGTACCTTGAGGCTCCCTTTATGTATCGTGTACTTTTTACCCTGTCTCTATCTTTCTGTAATACAATTTTTTTTTTTGGTTTCAGATAAAAATAAAAAGAAAAAAAGAAGACCAAGAACCACTCAGGTAATCTGTGGTCACTGTTCAAAATTGTTTTCATAGGAAAACAGGATAGTCTCCAATTTCCTGCAACCTGTGTTCCTGACTTCCTGTGCTTATGTTTGTAAGGCAAAACCTATTTCTGACATCTTTATTGACATTATGTTTTACCATCATCTATACCCATGCATGACACACCAATCTTGCCTTCTGTTTTACCATCATTTGTACTCATGCATGTTATTGTCAATTTTGGCTTCCCAACTTACTAAATTAGTCTTTTGCAAGTAAGATAAAGAACAACAAAGTGAACAAGCATTAAAACAAAAGGGGTAAAGCTTTTCGTGCATGAGCTTAAAAAAAAAAATTACAACTTACCTAGAAAACCAGATGCAAAGCAATGATCTTAAGCAATTTATCTTTGTATATATATAAGATACTATTAGAGAATGTCATATTAATTACACAGTCAAGCTGAAGCACATAAAAAAAAAAAAAAAAAAAATCACAACTATGAAATAGTGAATAAAAGGGGTAGCTTACATGCTTCTCTCTAGGTAATTTTGTTGTCGGTGGAGGCAATTTAACAATAGGCCCATCTACATCTTTGAAGACAAGTTGAAAAGTTGATCTGCAATTGCTTGAACTAACTTGGTTCCCTCCTGTAAGCATTCCTTTACTAGTTCCTCTCTGAACATATCAAGATTTTTCATAAATGAACGAAATAAGGTCTCAAACCAAATACACAACAACACAATCACATACATACTTTGAATATCTAAAAACCCAACCAAACCTGAAAAACCTTATCAGTTTGTCATTTGCTTGGTGAGTCAAATTCTTAGTTATCAAAGGGTTATTATCAAACATAAAAACCTGGACTGCTTATATTATTATAAACTCAAAGCAATCAGATTCTTGAAGCCAAAAGAGTACCCAACAAAATATATATAAAATAAAAAATAAAAAAACAGCAATTGATGCAATACAATGCAGATAAATAAATAAGAAGAAGAAGAAGAAGAAGAAGAAGAAGAAGAAGAAGGCAAACCTTGAATTTAATGGAGGAAGAGAAGGAAAGTGGTGAGAAGGGTTGAAAGCCATGAGATTTCCAAGGTCGACCTCATACTCTTTCTCGCTCTCCATTTCTTCTACTCTGTTTCTTCAGCAGCACTTGCACAGGTTTATGTATCCATATTATTAAGGACACGACTTTGGGCTGCTACAATCCAATCAGCCTACGCCTAGTTTGAGCTTCTGTTACCGGCCTTCTTGTCAGTGACACCATCTTCGTGCTTTCCAATTTTTATTTTTATTTTTAAGTTTAAGAAAACTTTATGGAAAAAAAAATAATAATAAATTAAAAAAAAATCAAAAACAGCCCCTAAAAATATTATAAATTTGTTTTTAACCACATATGAAATTTTAACTGTTCATAACCATGTTTTTGAGCAATTACCGAAATACTCCCATATAAAAACACTCATCAATCTCTCTATCTTCTCTTCCATATCTTCTCTCGTCTCTCTCTCATCTCCCACTGATGGCACCTTCACCATAGACGGCACCAACAGGACTAGAGGGTGTTTTGGTAATTTTTCTGTAAACAAAATTAAAATTAAGGTTTTGCGCCGGTATAGGAGATCGACTCATCAGCCGAGGAGATCTAGTCTCATTGACAAAGAAGTCAATCTCCTCCATAAGGGGATCCAAATCTCCTCACGGATGAGGACGACCTCTTCCGTAAAGGAGATCTTTGAAGACCTCATCGCATAGGAGATCCAATCTCCACCACCAGTGGACTGCACCAACAATGAGTTTCTTTTGTTTATTGTAAATTTTCACACTTTTCTATGTAGTGGTAATTTTGTCTTTTCAACAGTCAGTGATTAACTTTAACGGTGTTGATTAATGAAAATGGGTGTTTGTGTTAGTTTCATACATTTGTTTGAAATTGTGCTAGATTTGATAAACAAGACATGTTATTGCAATTAACTGGTTTTTTGTGGGAGGAGATATCCAAAAGCAATGCTAATCTCAGTAGGTCTAGACATAATTCTATAATTCTATTCGTGCATTGTTTCAAAAAAGAAAAGTTATGGAATTGCCTCTCGAATCTATTTTGTCCTAGAACTAAAAAATATATTTATTTTTTGAAAGAGACTTGAAAACATTAATCAAAGGGCTATTATCATTTTGGTCCATGTGCTTTCGTAAGTTATGATTTTTTTAACCGTCTTTCCTGTTTTAGTTCCCGTGGTCCTTATATTTTTTAAAATCCATCAATTTAGTCAATTTGACCATATTTTTAACGGTCAACCCTCACAAAAAAAAAATTGAAATTACATTTTTACCCTTGTAGAAAACAAAACAATTTAATAAAAAAAAATTATGAAAACAAAACAATTTTAAAAAAAAATAAACTAAACAATTTAAAATAAAAAAATAAAGCATCATCTTCAACATTATTATTATTATTTATTTTAATTAAATCTTCAACAATATATTAAAAATTAAAAAAATCATATATCAACAAAACAAAATTCAAAGATCTCAACATCATCATCTAACATCTATATCTTCAACATTAGGAATGGCAACGGGTTGAGTTCGGACGGGTTTTGAAAGAAACCAAACCCGAACCCTCGAAAGAAAATGAAATCAAGACCCGCCATGAACCCGCGAAATGTAGCGGGTTCGGGTTTCACCCACGGGTTTTAGTAACACCTATACCTGTCCGCAAATCCGTGAACTTCAGAGGATTTGTGGATGGGTGTGGCACCTGTGGGTAACCTGCGAATCAAGCCTGCGGAGGAGGCTTGATCAAGTACCTGCAATCCACTTCCACTCGTACCACTCCTCCTCCTCCACCGTCACTTCTCCCAACAACAAACTCTGAATCGTAAAGGAAATTCAACTACTCTTGCCTCCTGAAACCCCAACCAAAACAAGTGAATCAATAATCATATTGATCATCACCTACGACTCATAAAACTTCACCCTAAAGATTGTATATTTTTTTCTTTAAAAAAAAAATCAATTTTTTCTTCAACATAATTAAAATAATCTATTTGATTGATTGATTAATGGATGAAAAAGAGACTTACGGGATGAGACCGACTTGCTCTCGCTCTTCATGGATCTGCTTTTGTATCCTCAAAATCATGTTTCTGCTCCGCCTTCCACGCATTAACTATGTTCCTCAAGCTTCCCATGTGCCATCCCTTCTTGTTCAAAAACTTCAACGCCATCTTCTACCTCTCAATCGATTGATTTCATTAGAAGATTTAATTTCTCTGTTGATATTCAATTTCAATAGAAAAAAGACTTATAGAGAGAGAGAGAGAGGGGCGGTAGGGACTTGGGATATTTTAGGGTTTAACTCAAAACAACATTGTTTTGAGTTAAAAATTTTAACTTATCAAAACGATGTCGTTTTGAAGGAAGACATAAATTCCAATTAAACGGCTTCGGGTGAAGATTTTTTTCGAGACCCAAACCCTCACCCTCACCCGCGACGGGTTGAAAATTCACACCCAAACCCGTCCGTGGGTTCTATTGTCACAACCTATACCCTTACCCAAAGAATCGGGTTCGGGCGGGTGTCCAAAGGTTCCGGTGGAATTGCCTTCTCTATTCAACATTTTCATCAACCCCTCATTTTTATCACAACCAACCAAAAACAAATAAAATAATTATTCAAAAAAATAATAGTTATATATATATATATAATGGAGCAGATATGGTCCCTATCTGATAGAGCTCATGCTTTATCAAATGTAACTGCTCAAGCGAGCTCTTCCTCCATTCAATGGAGGACGCTCCGTCGATGGAGTTGCAAGCATGCTCCACGGAGCAATTTCCACATAGCAATCTTCATCTCTTATGCTCCATCAGAGATGAAGCTCGATCTAAAGATGGAGCATTTTTTTTTTCCCTCTAGATCTGCTGCTCGTGGAGATGGAAAGATGGAGCGCTCCATCTCCTTTTTTTTCCCTCTAGATCTTCTACTTGCTGAGGAGTAGATTCCAAATTAGGAGAGGAGGAGATGATGAACAATTGATTGTTGTGGAGGAGTTGATGAATGATTGATTGTTGATGATGATTTAATGATGATTTTGAGATGCTTTATGTGTTATTGATATGAACCTTACTAAGAGTAGTGATACCTGAAACCAATAGAAGGTAACGTAACCAATGATCGAGTTCTATTCAGATTTATAACAACGAAAATAAAAAGGACCTTGACCTGTTATCTATAAAAAGATAAGAACCAAAGGTATAAGAAATATTGTAGACGTCACACTCAAGAACTGGGAAGGGTTGTGAGTGATAAGTCAAGGTTTGAACGCCACAAGATAGATCATTTGATAAGTTCACAAGTTCTCTGAAGAACCAAAGAGAAAATTCTCTAACAATATTATTTCAATTTAAAGTCTAATCACATAAGACATACATGCGTCCCTTATAAACTAAAATTATCTAAGACCTAAAAGGGAAAAGAAAGGCTACACACCTAGCACAAGAAAGGGAACAAATATTTGACAATTAATGCCTTATAATTAGGAAAGTAGATGGGCAATTAATGCCTTACAATCAGGAAAAAATAAAGACTAAAACTAGCAACTAGTTGACTTGCTCCTATTTGGAAAACTGAATTTGAAAAACAAATCAGCCCATTTATTTGGGAAATAAATCAATTCATTATTCTTTGGATAATAAAATTAAAAATATGCTGAAATTG
This sequence comes from Acer saccharum, assembly GCA_030490815.1. Classification (NCBI taxonomy): domain Eukaryota; kingdom Viridiplantae; phylum Streptophyta; class Magnoliopsida; order Sapindales; family Sapindaceae; genus Acer; species Acer saccharum. The sequence goes on from CM059871.1 coordinate 32,118,614, forward strand.
GAATCTTCTCCAACCATATGCCGCCCATGTTGTGTCACACGCCCAAGCGGTTTCCTTGATGATGTTAACTAAGCCCAAGTTGGACTTTAACATTTTAGAACCAGCCCAAGTTTCTTGAATCAGCCCATTAAGTGCTTCTTTGATTCTCTTGGTCATTGCCCTTGTAATTGGCCCAACTGGAACATACAATGGATTTTTTGGTGATGCTTCTTGATTCTCATCAGTTATGATAGTGTGAACGAGGGTTTTTGTGTTGATGAGGATTTGATGATCATTTTAGATGTGGACTGGATCTCAACCTCATTTGTTTTTTTTTTTGAATATATTTTTATTGTGATTTAATCACCACTATCCATATCTGAGATAGATGGTGGAGATCCATGTACCAAATTTTTTTTTTTTATATATAAATTGTTTTAGTGTAAATCTAGTGAATAAGGATTGTTTTTGGGTGAATTTAGTCAGAGCAATCAATTTAACAATGAGTCTGATTGAAAGTGCTTAGATCTCTTTGTTAATGTAAGTATATGATTGATTACAAGCTAATCACCATGTTAAGACTATTTTTGCTCTTTCTTAAAGATACAGATCTTAAGGCAGATGCTAATGTCAATTTTTCTCTCTCTTTTTTCCTCTCTCGGCCTAGACTTCTTCGGCCGTATTTATACTACTTGGAGATGTGCTCAAGTATCAAAACTTTAAATGTTATTTCTGACATTCTAGGTAGCTTGGGCGGGAGAACCTGCTGGCTGACACCCACCTATCATTTCGGTGAATGTTCGTTTGACACGTGATTATTTTGGTCTTGGCGTGTTGGCAGATAGAAGACTCGAGTTTCAAGGACTTCAGTATGGACTGGGTTTAGTGCATGGTCTTGCCTGAGTGCTACTGTCCGAAGGTCTTCTATTTCCGGCCGAATGGAATTTCTTTGGGTTTCTTCTTGGCAAAGGCCTAGACCTGTGACCCGTGGTTCTTCATCGTATGGCTGGTTTTGATATAGGTAATCAATTTAGCTGGGCCGCCCGAGCATTTTAATCTTTGCTGGGCCATCTTTCAGCTTTTAGAATCTTTGTAGATTTCGGCCCAAATATCGGGTATAACATAAATTAATTTTAAAAAAAAATAATAATCTCCACCGTCCATCTAAGATTTGGACGGTGGAGATTTTTTATTTCTTTATGTATTATTTCTTGCATTATATAAATATGTTTAAAAAAAAATTATTTGTTGTATTGACACGTGGTGTGTTTTTGGTTTGAAGGTAAAAATACCCTTGGAACCGTTAAATTTGACTAACAATTGACTCACATTCACAACAAGACCAAATTGATGGATTTTAGAAAACATAGGGACTACAAGAACTAAAAATGGAAAGACAATTAATAAGTCATGACTCGTGAAAATAGAGGGACCAAAATGATAATGCCCTAATCAAAATAGTAGTCGTTGTGCATTTTCTTCTTACAATACAATTTTTTTTTCTTTTTATACTTTATTTCTAATGACATACCATTCTAAATTTTTAAATTAAAAAAAATTCTAAAGACACTTTCTTTTTTCCAAAATAATCATTTTTATCTTTTGGCACTTTTATTTTAGAGACACTTCATTTTATTTTAATATTACCTATTTTGAATACTTCTCTTTAGAAAATTTGAAACGAGAAACATAAAAGAGATGTGAAGTAATAAAATTAAAATAAAACAGAGAATAAAACTAAACAAAAGTGATGAGATCAAAACAATAAGAAAACTGTTTTGGAGATCGATTTGTGAAAATAGGAAAACAATATTTGTTTTTCTCTTTTAGATTTTAAGTTGATTAAAAAAAATTCTATTGAGTAAGAAAAAAAATTTCAATTATATTTTTATGGAAAAAGATTTTTTTTTTTTAATGTATATATTTTATAGTGATGGTGATGATTGAATGTGGGTGGTATTTGAGAAAAAAAATAATAGATGTCAAATTTGGTTGAACCGAAAAACAAGAAAATTATATTTATAGCGGTGATGATAATGATGAAGGGTTTGATGGTGTATGAGAAAAAAAATATTTTGAAAAGAAGAAGAAGATATTTTTGGGTTTGTAGAATAGAAAAAATAAAAAAATAAAAAAATAAAAAAAAAATAAAAAAAAAGTGGAAAAAAAGAAGAAGCTAAAGATGGAAAAAAATTTGCTCTCTACAAAAAATGGTTTTGAGTCTTTAAGGGCGCGTTTGGTATCGTTTTTAAAATAATGTTTTTGAAAACTATTTTTAAAAATGAAAATCATATTTTAAAAATATTAGGTGGTGTTTGGATCCATTTTTAAAAACTGTTTTTTGTTTTTAAAAACAAAAAACAACTACAATGTTGTTTGGTTGAGCATTTTACAAAACTATTTTTAAAACAAAAAATAACTTTTTAAAAGTTATAACTAAAAAGTTAAAAACAACTTTTTATTGTTTTTTATTGTTTTCAAAACAGGTTTTCAAAATAAACTTTAATTTTTCCCTCCAAACAACTATTTCACTCATTTTAAAAACAACATCCAAACACTTTTACATCGTTTTCTGTTTCAAAAAACTACTTTTAAAAAACACTATCAAACACATTACATTTTTAAAAACATCATTTTTAAACACGATTTCCATTTTTAAAAATAGTTTTCAAAAACACCATTTTAAAAATGATAACAAATGCGCCCTAAAACTTTATTGTTTTGTTTAGTAATTTTAATTTAAATTAAAATTATCATTAATAAAAAATTAAAATAGAATGTAAATATATAATTAATGGATTGTTAATAGCATTTATCTTCATGATGAGTCAGTAACTTAGATATATTTACAACATTACCCCTAATAGGTTTCCGAATTACGGAAAAATACCAATGGAAGTAGTGTTTGTCTATTCCATAAAAACTGACGTAAGTTTGGAATGCCTTGTAAGCTGTAGCAGACCACATAAGGAGCAGCCAAACACATCCGGATCCAAAAAACAAGCCAATATATTTTTCAACGACGACGACAATTCCACCAACACTTCTCTCCTCTCTCTCTCTCTCTCTCCCCAAACCAACAAACAACCCCAATCTCAGAAGCCCTCGAAATCAATTTCACAATTCAGATCCCTTCATAATCCTACGATGATTAGCTATTACTGATAAATTAGGGTTTTTGTTATCTTATTTGTGGTGGTTTTTAAATTTTAATTTTTTTCAGCATGGATGGGAACAAAGACGATGCCTTGAAGTGCTTCAAAATCGGCAAAGAAGCGCTCGAATCAGGGGATCGAGCGCGTTCCCTCAAATTTCTGACCAAAGCTCGGCGCCTCGACCCGTCTCTTCCTGTCGACAATATTATTTCCTCGATTGAATCCGAACCCGACCCGAGTTCAAACGGGCCATCGGCGCAGGAGACTTCGAAGCCGTCCGATCAGTCTTCTGTCCGTCGGCGGGCTCCGACTACGGGGTCGTCATCATCACCATCATCGACATCTGTTGCTGGTGCTGGTGTGTCGTACACGGAAGAGCAAATCGCGATCGTGAGACAGATAAAGAGGACGAAGGACTATTACGAGGTTCTAGGGGTTGAAAAGAACTGTTCTGTGGAGGATGTGAGGAAAGCTTATCGAAAACTTTCTCTTAAAGTTCATCCTGATAAGAACAAAGCGCCTGGAGCCGAAGAAAGCTTTAAAATGGTTTCAAAGGCGTTTCAGTGTCTGAGCAACGAAGAGAATCGCAAGAAATACGATGTCACCGGCTCCGATGAGCCCGTTTATCAGCAGCGTACCAATACTAGGGCCACTCACGGCTTTAACGGTTTCTATGATGGGGATGTTGATGCTGAGGAGATTTTCAGGAACTTCTTCTTCGGTGGAATGCCTACTGCGACAACACAGTTTCGTCATTTTGATTTCCGGACAGGAATGGGTCAGAGAACTGCCGATCATGGGTCCGGTGGGTTCCATTTGCGTGCTTTAATTCAGTTGTTACCGGTGATTCTTATCATTCTGTTGCAGTTTTTGCCATCTTCGGATCCTATTTATGCTCTGTCGAGGTCTTATCCTTATGAGCACAAGTATACGACACAGAGAGGGGTTAATTTTTATGTAAAGTCTGGAAGGTTCGATCAGGATTACCCGTTGAATAGCGCGGAAAGAGTGAAGCTTGAAAGGCAGGTTGACAAGGATTACTTCTCTATTCTCGCGCAGAATTGTCGGTTAGAGGTTCAGCGTCAGCAGTGGGGTTTTGTAAGGGAGACTCCTCATTGTGATTTGTTGCGGCAGTACCAGGCTAAGGAAGCTTGATCACTTGATTTTGAGGTTCAAGTCATAGTCCCCTATTTTGTTTTAAATGTCACTGCTTTTAATTTTTCTATTGTTAAGATTTTACATGATGTATAATTATGTCTTCGGTTGAGAATACTATTTGAGTACTAATAAGTTATTTGATGCCCTTCTCACAGGCCATAAGATTGCTATTTTACAATTTCGTGTAGATGTTTTTTTTCCTTTGAAGCTTTAGTTTCTATATGTTATTTGTGTTTCCTGGGGTTCATTTAAGACAATAGTAGCAAATAATTTGTGCTGCAATAAACTGGTTACTTTAACTAGAAGATGCTGTGAATATGGTTCACTGAAACAATGAAATTCAAGCTGAACTCAGCTCAAGTTTCTTTTATATTAATTCAAAATTCATTTTACACCTTTCCTGAGACCAATTTTTCCCCAATTAACAAAATTAAAGTATCTTCAAAACTTTTGAAAAGATACTCATATGATCATTATGCACGTTTCTTGCCAACTTAAGTGGTAATGTAGTATGCATCATCTTGTGCAATCTATATTTTGAGAAACGGTTCCTTTTTATTGGTCTCTTGCACAATTTTGAAGCACAGTCCATCTGATATCAGGCTTATTATTGTTGTGTTCCTGCAATCTCTCAAACATTGTATGTGAAACGATGTATTTTTAATTTAAAGTAGTCGTTAGACAATGACTTAGATGTAGAAACGGCTTACCCTAGACGGGAATAAATATTTATTGAGCATTTAAGCTTTAGCTGAACAAATCTTTTAAACTTTTGTTGTGACAACAGGAGATAATGTATCGATGCTTATTTTCTGGGTCTGTAATTTTCTTCTTTTGTAGGTTGCTTTTTTGCTGCAACTTGCTGTCTTGCTCAACATTTCTCATTTTGAAGATCACATGGAACTTTTGGAAATTGCCTGAGAGATGAAGGATATAAAAGTAGTTAATTTTCGAATTACCCTATACTGGCTCTTGTCTATACGTAGGCGGATTGATGTTCTACTACAAACTTTTGGTGTCTTATACATGTGCCGGGATTTTATTTTTCATAGAAATGCTCATGTCTTATTGAATGACTGCTGTATATGCATGGGTCTGGTTGCATACTACGAATGTTGTTAAATTTATGTTTAAGTTACAAATTTAGTTCTGTAGAATATAATTTTTGATACCCTCTGATTTTATGTAGGTGAACCAATCATGTTTTCAGAAAACTGCACATTGTTTCATTTAAGTTGATGTGCCAATGTTGTCTTCATAAAATGGCCTCACTGTTTGGCTGAGGCCATTTTGCATTGGTTTGAGATGTTCTAGTTTGTTCAAATGGTATCTCAGTTCAGAGACAACTGAATTGGCATTGTTAAAGGCATAATAGGGGCTTCGATTGTTTGTTTACCTTGCAACATGTAATGTACCATTTAGACCTGAAGTCTGGGCAATTGTCGGTAAAGATTTTGCATTTTGTTATTCTTTTTTATTTCAATCTTTTCATATAGAGATCCAACATAACGTAAGGGGTTCCAGGTTCGTTTTGTGGTAAAACTCCCTTTGATTCCAACGAATAAGTCGGTCTCTGGTGCTATCGCTCCCTTGTTTAAAGCCAGAAAACCAAGAATCCGAGGGATTTAGGTATCAAAAGTGGGAAAAACAAATATCGTATTTTCCACGAATATGATATATTCAACAAGTCTGTCGATGGTTTTGTGGTTTAGTTATGAAGAACAAGGGTATGTCCTGCAGACTGTTTTCAGCCTGTTTTCGTTTTTGTTTTCAAAAAATGATTTCGAATTCGCGTTTGGTAACCGTTTTTCATTTTATTTTCAAAATACAAAAACAAAATGAAAAACAAAACCAGTGTTAAAAGTGAAAATTTTGAAAAACAAAAAAAACTTGTTTTTCTTGAATTTGTTTTTGTTGTTCAAAAAAATTAATAATTTTTTTTTTTTTTTTTTTTTTGTCTTGAACGAGATCTCATCAGGAATTTCTTTCCTATCTTCATCTTCTTTCTTCCTTCACAGATACTCCTCTGCCACCGATCGCTGCCACTCTGGTCTTCTTATTCTTCTTCCTCTTCCTCCTCCTCTGCTCGCCATCGAACTCATCTCTCTTGCCGCTTGATGTCGATCTGCCTTCGCCTCTCGTCACTTGCCGTTGTCTTCTTCTTCTTCTCCTCGCCGTCGTCTTCTTTTTCTTCTCTTCGCTGTTGTCTTCTTCTTCTTTAGCTATTCTGGATCAATTTGTGTGTTAATTTTGTTTAATTTATAAATTTCATTACATCAATTTGTGTTGTGTTAATTTTGTTTAATTTATAAATTTCATTACAAATCTTCTTCTTCTTCTTCTTCAGCTATTCTGGATCATTACATCAGTTTGTGTTGTGTTAATTTTGTTTAATTTATAAATTTCATTACATCAATTTGTGTTGTGTTAATTTTGTTTAATTTACAAATTTCATTACAAAAATTTTATTGGTTAATTATTTAATCAATTTGTTTATAATTGTTATGCAATTTTTGATAGTTTTCAGTTAACCTACCAGATGCGTATTTTCTGTTTTCATTTTTAAAATACGGATTTTAGTATATGCTACCAAACGCGTTTTTAAATTTTGAAACTGAAATCAAAAACACTGTTTTCATTTTCATTTTTCTTTTCGAAAAACAACAACCGAAAAAAGCTTACAGGACGGCTCTAATATTTTCTTAGAATTTCATTTTGATTCGTTATTGGGTTTTGAATTGATATCTAAAGGGCTGAAGGCTGTCATGATCTATCTTCGGTTTCTTTCTTCAGTAGCCTTTGTGCTCAACGAACCCAAATGGTTCGTTTTGGGTTTTTTTTTTAATGAGAAAACTTAAATACCTTTGCATGTAGGATTTTTTTTGTAGGATAAATTAGTGATTTTGTACATACTAGCACTTTACATTGTTCATATGCATAAATCCACCCACGGCACTCTTGATTTTCGTATCCTGGGACACATCCTTGACCATATAATAATTAATTTATTAACCCTGGTTAAATTTTGGAACACGTGGCAGGAAATGGGACCCCCACCGGTCTCCAAGTTCCTCGGTCCCTGAGATCCACTTGTATTCGCTGTCAATCTCAACTCTGTACTCATCCCCAGAAATTTCATCTCGCAGCTTATAGAAGATGACTATATCATCAGGTACAAGATCTTTAGTTTGCACAAATTCAAGCCAACCATCAGTCAGAGCAGGCATTGGATGAATGGTTAAACGAAAGTTCCATATTTCTTCTTTCAAGTCCTTCATCTGCAAATCCATAAACTCCTTTCCTTCAGGAATCGAAAAACGCTCCATAGCTTGGGTTGGAACTATCAGTTCTTTCTCAAGATCAGTTGTCGTAATAAGTTTCGAGAACAGCTGTTGCACGGAGACAAGATTTAAGTATTATTTACGACATTTCAGCTGGACATATTTCTATCACAAGTCACAATCGTCACTGTTATGCCAAGTATATGCTTAAAGCTCACATGCATACCTTAGTACTCTGCCATAGATTAGATTGCGCAGATGTCATGTGTGGGCGCAACTTCAACATTCGTGGAAACATCATTATCTTATTTATCTCTCGTTCTTCTTCTTGGATACTAGGATCTAAGGGCGTTCTTCTTGCAACAATAACTTCTTCATCATCATCAGTCCACCCTGTTCCTTCATCAACATCAAACCACCCTCTTGGAGTACTAGTCCTGCTAATCTCTTCATCATCAGACATGGTTAGACTTTCATCATCAGACATGGTTGGAGTATTTGATGAAATGAGGGGAGCTCTCAAATCTGTACTCTCTTCAACTTCATCATCAACCACTGATGTTGTATTTGATGAAGCAACGTGAAGGAGGAGAGCACTTGAACCTGTAATATCTTCTTCACCAACCACCGTTGGAGTATCTAATGAAACGCCTTGAATGTGAGGTGATAATGAATCAGTAATCTCTATATCAACCACCGTCGAGGTATTTGATGAAATAAGTTGACTCTCGATTGCTGACGAATTCGTAACTTGTTCATTATTTTTAAAAGCCAAGGCAACAGCAGTAATAGCAAGGACTAGGGGAAAAACTGATGCATTCAACTTGAGCTTTACTTCCAAAGTTGCGGAAATAAAGTAAATGCAAGTAACAATCAACTGGACAATAGAGAAGACAAGCTCTATCACATTAATTTCATTTTCAACTTCCGATCTGCTTTTTGTGAAATTGTAACCGGTTATAAGGAAACCAACTAATGATACGAAAACTGACGCAACAAGGAAATCCAAATGGCTTCCTCCATACTGATCCAGTATAAATGATATTGCTTCTAATACAAGGAATAGAACCCCAAGTGTACGTTTCTTGTATCTGAACATCTGTGATTTAGAATCAAGTAAGTTATACAAGTTCAACAGTCTCTAAACCAATGAAAATGATCACAAGAATACCCAGAAATTGAAGTGCAGTAGCACAACACAAATTACTTAAAACTAGGTGAAGTTTCCATGAAGGACTACAAAGCCAAAACAAAAACAGACTCTGATTAGCTAATTGCTTACCCAGAATATTAGTTAGAAAAATAGCAAAGAATCTAGAATTACTAACACCAATAAAATAGCTAATGCCCTTACTTTACACATTCTCTTACTTTGAAGTTTTCTGAGATTTTATTTTTTCATCTTCTTCATAGAGGTCTGTTTAACAAACCTTCAATGGAGGTTGAACATCATAACATTATCAATACATCTTCATTGGATAATTAGTTTAGTAGCGCTATGCAACCGCATTCAAGGGTTGAGCTCCCCGCTAAGCTCGCGGTAGTCGAGTTGAGGTCAGCTCGTAAGGGGGAAAGGGGCAGTGCCCCCAGAGCTTTTTTTTCAATTTAAAACCCTAATTGGGTTTCTTTTCATTTATTCTCCAAGTCTTTTGTAAACCTTAAGCTGGATGTGTGAATTTTGAATCTAACTGAAAAGGCTCGGAGACTATTTACAAAGTCTCGGAGATACAAAATTAAAAAGCTTGGATTACTGTTGAAAAGGTTCGGATACAGTTTTAAAAGTCTTGTAGATTCAAATTTGTCAAGCCTATTCATAAAAAATTAAAAAGCTCGGATTACTGTTGAAAAGGCTAGGAGATAGTGTTAAAAGTCTCGGAGATTCAAATTTGACAAGCCTATTCATAAAAAATTAAAAAGCCCGGATTATTGTTGAAAAGGCTTGGAGACAATGTTAAAAGGCTCGTCTTCTACACAAATTTTTCATAAATTAAAACCCTAACCTAACCCAGATTGTCGTCGATTTCGGGACTGTAGCGTCGCCGACGGTGAGTTCACCATCAGATTTTCAGGCGTATATTGTTGCAGTTGGTTGCTTTCTCTTTCTACTGTTTTCTCTCTAGGTTTGAAAACGACACAAAGTGACAACAAAAAAAAGAAAAGAAAAAAAAAAGAAGGTATTTTTGTCTGTCACCTAAATAGGTACCTTTTAAACTTGAATTAGTAATGTTGTGAGTTTCTAACAAAACCCAGCCCAAATAGTGACAAAACAAATTTGAGCCCTATTTTATTACAACGTGAAAATACAAAAAAATAAGTTTATTATTTCATTTTGTGGATAAAAATGCCCTTAACACTGTGTTTGGTATGAGGGAAAGATGGAGGGAGGGAGAGGTCTAATCCCTTGTTTGGTTAGAGGGATGAGAGGGAGGAGAGGAGAAGAGGAGGGAGAGAAGATCCATCCGGGCCCACCATATTAGATCCATCCAATGATGGGCGGATGAGAGGAGGGAGAGAGGAAAGACAGGGGAATTACTATAATGCCCTCCATTTTTTTTAAGGGTAATATAGTAATTTTACAAATTAAATACCAATTCATCCATTCAACCCTCTTTTCAATACCAAACAACATGAATGATAGATGTTATCCTCTCCATCTCTCCTACTCTCTCTCCCTCTTAATTCATCCATCCCTCTTACCAAACATAGCAATGAATTTTATCATGTAAAATTGAAAATTGACAGAAAGAGAGAAAGACTATAGAGAGAGAGACAAAGATATAAGTTTTTTTTTTGTTTTTTTTTTTCCGATGTGTATGCATTTTGATATTTTTATGTATAAACATATTGAAATTTCCAGCGTGTAAGCATTTTCAAAATTTCAGTATGTAAATATTTTGGTATTTCAACCTGTAAGAATTACAAAGAAAAAATTGGAAGAGGGAAAGTCATTGTTGATAATGAAACTCGATAAATTTCAATTTCTAACAACTTTAAATGTTGAGTTTTACATTTCAATGAGTAAGTATGTTTAATTTTCAACGTGTAAAGTATGTTGAAATTTCAGCATGTAAAAATTTTGGGATTTCAACTTGTAAGCATGTTGAAATTATAGCGTGTAAGCATATTGAAATTTCAGCACGTAAGCATTTTGATATTTCAGCACGTAAACATTTTGATATTTCGAGATGTATGCATTTTGATATTTTTATGTATAAACATATTGAAATTTCCAGCGTGTAAGCATTTTCAAAATTTCAGTATGTAAATATTTTGGTATTTCAACATGTAAGAATTACAAAGAAAAAATTGGAAAAGAGAAAGTCATTGTTTTATAACGAAAGTCGATAAATTTCAATTTCTAACAACTTTAAACGTTGAGTTTTACATTTCAACGAGTAAGTATATTTAATTTTCAACGTGTAAAGTATGTTGAAATTTCAGCGTGTAAAAATTTTGGGATTTCAGCTTGTAAGCATGTTGAAATTATAGAGTATAAGCATATTGAAATTTCAGCACGTAAACATTTTGGTATTTCGATGTGTATGCATTTTGATATTTTTATGTATAAACATATTGAAATTTCCGGCGTGTAAGCATTTTCAAATTTTCAATATGTAAATATTTTGGTATTTCAACATGTAAGAATTACAAAGAAAAAATTGGAAGAGAGAAAGTCATTGTTGATAACGAAACTCGATAAATTTCAATTTCTAACAACTTTAAACATTGAGTTTTACATTTCAACGAGTAAGTATGTTTAATTTTCAACGTGTAAAGTATGTTGAAATTTCAGTGTGTAAGTTTGGGTTAGCCCATCTTGCAAATTAGGCCCAAACAAGAGCCCAATCAAATACCCAATCCAGAAGCCCACATCAGAACCAAGATCTGTAAAAGCTTTCAAATCCTATCAGATAAGCTTGCTGAGTCACGTGATGAAATCTGACGTGGCAAAGGCACATTGGCTAAGGCAGATTTCTGTTGACTCATCAGATATGCATATATAAGGAATCAGGAGAGAGCAGACTGAACACGACATTCATTCTGTATTTCTGATTAGGGTTGTTCAAAATACTCTCTCTCTCTCACGAAACGTCTCTCGACTGTTCTTGGTGTGATCTTTGCGATTTCTCAGTGAAACTGAGTGTAAGATTGTGTAATCATTGTGAGATAATTGTTCTCTGTAAGATCTGAGTGCTTCTGCACTGTTTTGGGAAAGTTTGAGTGTGTTCGTGTGTGTGATTTGTAGAATCTGAGAGTTGTGAGATCTAATCTCTGTGAGAACAAATAGATCTAGAGTTCTTGAGGGAGTTCTGGATTGTGTGAGGTATTTGTTGGTAGATCTTGTTGTAAAGAGACATATATAGTGGAGAGAGCTCTTCTGTGGAAGGCTCAACGTGGATGTAGGCCGATTTGGCCGAACCACGATAAACCCTTGGTGTTGTTCTTTCTTCTCCTCTTCTCTGACTTCTCTCATCTTGCTCTGCATTTGCATGTTTTTCTTGTTGATTTCTTGTTTTTGTTATTGCATCTTTGTTTAGCATATATACTGCTTGGTTGTGTGTAGTGTACCTTGTATCTGCTCGTATTGAAAGGTATCATTTACAGATCCTGTGTTGGTTAATATCTGTTGTTGATTGGATTAGATACTCTTGTTGTATCTCTGATCACATGTTATAAGCCTATATAGTTGACATTACTTGGATTAGTATATTTAGGCTTGTACATGTTAGGGTCTGATATAAGCAGAATATATAGGTTGCAATAAGTGGAATATTTGAGTGATTCAAATACTGTCACGAATTGTTAGTTATATTTGTATGCTACAAATCTCGTCACTGTTGGTACATATTAGTACTGCAGTTTTTATAAGTGGATCTTATAAGTTTTATAAGTGTTAACTGCAGGTGTTAGAGATTCTTGCATAGGTACAAGATTCCTAACACAGTGTGTAAAAATTTTGGGATTTCAGCTTGTAAGCATGTTGAAATTATAGCTTGTAAGCATATTGAAATTTCAGCACATAAACATTTTGGTATTTCGATGTGTATGCATTTTGATATTTTTATGTATAAACATAGAAATTTTTAGCGTGTAAGCATTTTCAAAATTTCAGTACGTAAATACTTTGGTATTTCAACATGTAAGCATGTTGAAACATTAGCGCATAATGATGAAGATTTTAATGTGATATTAAACACTTTCAAAGGACTTTTGAGAGGGTAAATGATATAAGATTTGCGTTCAAAATATATCGTTGGAATCATTTCAACGAGGAGAGCAAATGAAAGAGAGAAAAGAGAGAAAACATTACAGGAAATGGGACCCCACTACAAGAATAAATAAGATTTATGACACAAAATAATGATGGTTTTTTAAAACTATCAAATAGTCTTGATGGTTTTTAAAAACTGTCATAAGGTTTTGATAGTTATTAAAAACAGTCATAAAAGTATGATAATTTTAAAATCCATCATAAAATCATGACAGTTTTTAAAATCCATCATAAAATCATGACAGTTTTTAAAAACCGTCATGAAGTCATGATGGTTTTTAATCATGATAAATCCATGACGGTTTTTAGTCGTCATAATCTTTTATAATAAAAAATATAAAATTTACAAACCCTAATGACCCTACACTCTTTTTATCACTTACATTCTCTCACTGCAGCCACCATTCTTTTATTCTCACTCTCTCACATTCTATTTTTCCTCTGTTTCTTCATTATCTTCTTCTTCATCCACCACAACTCGAGGTTTCAACTACATCTTACTTCTTTTCACCTTATTTATATGTTTCTTTTACTATTTTTTTTTTTTTTAAATATGATTGTTTTATATTTTTTTCCTGCATATTTTGGGTTTTATTTATATGATTGAGCATTTTTTTTGTTCTTTTTATATGATTGTGTTTACTAGATTCTTATACAATTTTAATTTTGTATTTCTAGTTTTTATTAATGTTATTGAAATTATTCTATACCACTTGTGTTTATTTTTATTTTTTTTATTGATACATAACTTTTTTTTTTTTTTTTTTTTTTTTTTTTTTTTTTTTTTTTTTTTTTTTGTGTTTCAATCATGCAGGTTATCGACATGAAGATTGTAACATTCTCTAGAATTATTTGTTCAAATCGAAGTATTATTAGATGAACTTTGCAATTGTAATTTTTTTAGTTAAGACATTTTATATTTTGTATCTATGTTTTTTTTTTCACAGTTATTTGTTGTATATGAGATAAATTTTGTTGAATAAAAATTTGGATTGCTTTTGATTAATACTACTTTTTTTCTTGAAATTCTTTTGTGTAATACTACTGCATATTTTTTATGTTTATTTATTTATTTATTTATTTATTTATTATTATTATTTTTTTATAACTATTTATTGTGTATGGGATTTTTGTTCAATAAAATTGAAGAATGACATTTATATTTTTAATGATTTATTTAATTTCAGAAAATTAATTAAATTAATTAAATTTTAAATATGTATTAATATTAAAAGATTTAATAAAAATAATAATTAAAATTATTTATTAAAAAAAAAAAACAATTTCACAAGAAATATGACGGGTAAAAACCATCAAGAATTTATGATGTGAAATGCCGTCATAAACTTATGACACTCTTAAAACCGTCAAGAAACTGTTCTTGACGCTGAGATTAATGACGGTTTTTAAACGTCATAAATTGTCTGTTATGACGGTTTTCCTCCATCATAAACCCTTGTTTTTCTTGTAGTGCCCCCACTGGTCCCAATGTTCCTCTGCCCCTGAGGTCTACTTGTATTCACTGTCAATCTCAATTCTGTACTCGTCCCAAAAAATTTCATTTCGCAGCTTATAGAAGGTGACTTTATCATCAGGTACAAGATCTTTAGCTCGCACAAATTCAAGCCAACCATCAGTCAGAGCAGGCATTGGATGAATGGTTAAACGAAAGTTCCAAATTTCTCCTTTCAAGTCCTTCACCAGCAAATCCACAAACTCCTTTCCTTCAGGAATCGAAAAATGTTCCACAGCTCGGGTTGGAACTATCAGTTCTTTCTCAAGATCAGTTGTCGTAATAAGTTTCGAGAACAGCTATTGCATGGAGACAAGATAAAAGTATTATATAGCTATTAATCCCAGGATCCCAAATACATTTTTACTAAAAATTTCTTGGCTAATACATGGGGTTCAACTCAAAAGCTTAAACCGTTAGGAAAGAGCTCAGAATTCAGAAATATATTTGACTACTCTAATTTAATTAAGATTAATATTTTTTTATTTATTTTTAGTTAAACCTCATGGAGGAGGTGTCCTCATTAGCTATCATCACTCTTAGCATCCCAATCACAATTTTACTATTAAAAAAATAATAATAATTCAATTTCTTGCCTAATTTATTAGATTTCTATCATCATAAGAGCTTGATTATTTTCAAAATTAGCCAAATTGTAATCTGATAGAGTGATAGCATTCGAATAAGTTGTGAAGTTATATAAACAAAAATTTCCAAAGAATTGAGCAACTTTACCTTGCAGCAAAAGTCCCACACACAAGTGTAAGCCATTCTCCGGCGAAAAAGTCTGAGACACTTTCCACTCAATTCTAGCTCCTCTTGTTTGCAACCAAAGATGCACATTTGGGGAATGGGGATGGATATAGGTCCCCCCATCTCCATCCCCATCCCCACCCCCACTTCCCAAACCCATCCCCCATCCCCCCTACCCCCATTTCCTTGTTTGGGGAAAATGGGAATGAGAAATTTTGGGAGGAGATATATCTATCCCCAACCCCATTTTACCCGTTACCCCCGTTCCCCAATTTCTTCATTTGACTAAAAATTACAAATTAAACTAAAACAACAAGCATTCCATTACAAATCTTGAGAGAAGATTTTAGATTTAGGTTTTAGATTTTGTCTTTAAAAAGAGAAAATGAGTATATATAGTTAGGGTTCTCAAAGAATATTTTTAAAAATATATATATATATATATATTATAATTATATTTATATATGTTTGGGGGAAATGGGGAAATTGGGATGGGGAATGGGGTACCCCCTCATTCCCCATCCCCATTTCAATTTGGGGATGAAAATCATCCCCATCCCACCCCCCCACCCCCCATTTCCCCATTTTCCCCAAAAAAAAAAAAAAATAAAAAATAAAAAAAAAAATCCCCAAATGGGGATGGGGACATAGGGATTTGAGAATCCGGGGAAAAGTATGCATCTCTATTTGCAACAGAACCAGCGAAATCGGCCTATTAAGTATTAACATTTACAAGTCATTTTAAATATTTTAAAATAATAATTTTCAATATTAACAAATAAAAATAAATATTATTTTGTTTAGTATTGGTTTTAAATATTTAAATTATTTTTAAATAAATAATTTTAATTATTTTTTTTTTTCAAATTTTAATTTAAATAATTATTTTAACCAGTCCAATTATATACAACCATTTTATCCAGGTGATATGGGGTTATTTAGTCCCATGTTTTTTTATAAAAAAATTCTTCTTCTTTTATTTTTTAATTTAATTATAAAATTTTATATTTATTTAATATATCTTATTTTAATATTTGAAAATATTAAATATTAATTAAAAATGTTATTTTCTTTAATATTAGTTTTAAATCTCTTTATTTATTTTTTAAAAAATTAAATAATTACTTTATTTAAAAATTATTTGATATAATTTTATACTCAATTTCATATTGTATTAAATATAGAGCAAATTGCACTCAACCTCCCTGAGGTTTGGTCTCTTGTATACAGAAACAACTTTATCAATTTTTGACACTCACATCCCCTGTTGACTTTCTATTACCCTTAAAAGACTAAAATACCCCTATCCCTAAATTAAATAAATAAATGGGTAATTTCATTAAGTCCCTACTATTTGACGAAATGTCACTTATTTAAATATCTTTATCATATTAGTAATTTAAGTCCCTTATTTTTTCAAAATACATCATTTTAGTCTATTTGACCAAAATACTAATGGTCAATTCTAATTATATGTATAAAAGTATAATTTTACCCTTGTCAAATGATTTATTGAGTTTCAAAAATAAATAATATTAAAATGGTTTATAAATATAAATTAACAACAAAAATTTATTTTCTAAAAAAATATATTTAAAAACAGAAAAAAAAAAAAAAAACTAATGGATGGATAATGGAAAATATAAAGTTAAAATAAATAATAAATTGAAAGTACCATTTTATAAAAACTAATTTTTTTATATCCAATTTTGTCACAAAAAAAAAAAAAAAAAAAAAAAAAAAAAAAAAAAAAAAACTGAAAAAAGGATGGATAATGAAAAAAACTAATGGATGGATAATTGGGAAACAAAAAAAAAAAAAAAAAAATTGGCGACAAAATTGGATATAAAAAAATTGTTTATTATAAAAAAAATAAATTTTTTGGTGATAAAATTGGATATAAAAAAATTATAGGACAAATTTTATAACGCTATAAAATAAAAGTATTAATTTATATATATATATATATATATATTTCTTTTGGGAACCATGAGGGAACCCTAGGAAAAAAAAAAAGAAAAAAGAAGTGAATAGTGGTCACTACTACAGTAATTCCGTCGTTGCTACAGTAATTCCGTCACTGCTACAGTGCCACTACAGTCGTCAATGCTACAGTGTTTTCGTCACTACTGCTACAGACTGCTACAGTGTTCCGTCTATGCTACAGTGTTTCTGTCATTGCTACAGTGCCCTCGCTACAGTGTTCCGCAGCTGCTACAGTGTTTCCGCTACAATCTCGTTCACTGCTACAGTATCTGCTACAGTGATTTCTCTACAGTACTTCCGCTACAATTTATCGAGCTCTATGGATCCTATGTGCATGGAGGCCGCTTTGTCTATTTTATCTCCGGTGGCGGTGTCTTCCACCTTGAATAGTCAGGTTGGTCTAAGTACGATGAGTGGAGTGAATTCCTCTTCTCGAGTTGTTCCTCTCGCATCTGGTGAGATGTGTTCTTTGGTTGGTGGGCCGATTCCTCCTCAACCTGAGGGGGGTGTTTTGGTGATTGTTCCTGATTCGGTTACAGGTCTCATTCAGAGTTCAGCACCTATGGTCTAAGGTGGTATGTCACAGGCTTCGGATCGTGTTCCTATGAGTGTTGGGGTCTCTATGCATGGTTCAGTTCAAAGCTCTGGACTATTGGTTCAGGGTAATAAGTCTTATGCGGACCTCTTCAAGACTTCTCATTCTTTGCCTAGAGGTAAGGCTATTGTTGGGGAGGTGGATCTGCCTGTGGGCAGTTCCTTGCCTCTGTCATCTATTAGGGGCTCTTCTTGTGCGGATCTTTTTATGGCTACCCAAATTCAAGAGGATAATGTTTCCAGTCATTCGATTCTTTCAAAAAAGGGTGGTTATGTGGCTGTTCAGGTGGATCCCTCTACTTATAAGTCTAGATTCGAAGTTTGTAAGTTTTCTCTTATTGGTCGAGTTATCCTTTCTAATGGTGAAAAGCCTTGGAAGTTGGCTGATCTTAAAGCCAAGATGCAATCTATTTGGAAGTTGAACTCTGTTTGGAGGCTGATTTCTTTAGGTAAGGGGTACTTTCAGATTCTGTTGAATTTAGATGCTGACAAGAATATGGTTTGGAGTTTGGGGTCTCTTAATCTCAAACCAGGTGTTTTACGGCTTCAGCCTTGGATTCCAGATTTTAATCCAGCATTACATAAGTCTTCAAATGCTCAGGTTTGGGTCCGTTTTATGATTTGTCATAGGAATATTGGCATCTGAAGATTATTTCTGATTTAGCTAGAGGGATTGGAGTGCCTTTACGGCTAGACAGGGCTACTGTGGAGAGTGATTTTGGACATTTTGCGCGTATTCTGGTGGATATTGATGTGTCTACTGTGCCTCCGTCTTCTTTGCTTCTTGAGAGGGATGAATCTCATA
Organism: Acer saccharum; assembly: GCA_030490815.1. Classification (NCBI taxonomy): domain Eukaryota; kingdom Viridiplantae; phylum Streptophyta; class Magnoliopsida; order Sapindales; family Sapindaceae; genus Acer; species Acer saccharum. Next base: position 32,137,110 of record CM059871.1, read on the forward strand.
GTTCTTTCATTTCGGTGGAATATGAGAATCTCCCAGCTTTCTGTTCTATTTGTTCCTTCATTGGTCATTTTCTCAATGTTTGTCGTTGGAACAAGTCCGACAAGGGGATTCCTGTTAGTTCTAGTAAGCCCGATTCGGCTAGAGATGGTCCGGCCACGGTTGTTGTAGATGAGGGGTTTCAGGTTCCTCACAAACATGCTCCTAAATTGGTTTTTCCTCAGGCAGAAGTTCCAATTTCTAATGTCTTTGCCGCTATTCAACAAGATTTAGGGTCTTTGGATTCAATTGTGGTTCATTCTTCGGCAGGTTCAAATCCGATTTTGGGTATGGTTTCTTCTGCTAGTCTAGTTGATTCGCCATGTTAAACTTCTTTGGTGGCTCCTACTACTTCGGTGGTGGCTACTCAAGTCTGTCGGTCCCAGCAGGTGGGGCGGAGTGAGGATTCTCTTATTGGTGTCCCTGTTCATTCCTCCAGAGTGGGAGCAGTGCCTGTTTCTTCAGAGAGCCCTTCTTCAATTCTTGATGTTTCAGTTGGTGCTGTTGTTTCGATCTCTTCAGTTGTTTCAATGGTCGGGCAGGGGTCGAAGGTTGGTAGGGATTCTGTTTCTCCGTTGGTTTCTTTTGCTCAACCCATTATTTCTTCAGTGGTTTCAATTGATGAGTTGGACGATAGGGTGGGTATAGTTTCTCCTTTGGTTGAAACGGTTGAAAGGGTTGTTTTGAGGAATGAATCTGGATCTTCATGTTCCCCTATCTTGGATGTGGACTCTGATGTTCAGGTACAGGGTCCTGAGCGTCCGTTGTCTGATTCCCAATCTGAACTTCGTCCTATTGCTGATTCTTCCTGGGCTGACCAGGTTGAGGAAGAAGAGTTAGATGATACTATTACTATTACTCGAAGGTCCACTAGGATTACACACAGACTGGCTTCTTATAAGTCCGAGTCCCGGGCTTTTTCGAGGGTTTCTGATGATTAGTGTCCTATATTGGAATTGTCGTGGGATTGGAAAGGGTTCTACGAGGCAGGTTCTCAGAGATCTGGGTTGACTGTATGGGTCGGGAGTCTTTTCGTTTTTCTTGTTGTTTTTGTTTTCTAGTGTGGCCTACGCGCCACTTTTCTAGTTGGGGATTTTGCTCGTGGTGTTTTTGTGGTTGGTTTAGTCTTTGCTACTTTTTGTTCTTTTCTTTTTTTATTTATATAGTTTTATTTGATTGAAAAATATATATATATAAATAAATAAATAAATAAAAGAACAAGTGCTGAAAGCCTTAAACACAGTTGTTTACTTGCTTAATTTCTTGGAATTTTGAAATAATAAAAGAAGACTTTTTTTTTGGTAATTTGAGGAGACATGGATTGAAGGTAAACAAACTTATCTCTAGCAGCACTTCAACATGTCAAAGAGGCATGAATATGCCCCACGTTACATCAATTGAAAACCTCTTGATCGAACTCATGCCAACACACACACACCCACTTCTCTCACAGCTCATTTCAAGTTTCAATTACTATATATATTTTACGACTTTTAAAACAGAAATAGGGATAAAATTAGTAAAACAAATCCTAAACCATAGAATAATTAATTTATTAAACCAGGTTAAATTCTGGGAAAGGTGGCATGAAATTGAACTGAGACTCTGGCCCCCACCGGCCCCCACCGGCCCCCATCTTCCTCCGGCCCTGAGGGCTACTTGTATTCGCTGTCAATCTCAACTCTGTACTCGTCCCCAAAAATTTCATCTCTCAGCTTATAGAAGATGACTATATCATCAGGTACAAGATCTTTAGTTCGCACAAATTCAAGCCAACCATCAGTCAGAGCAGGCATTGGATGAATGGTTAAACGAAAGTTCCATATTTCTTCTTTCAAGTCCTTAACCTGCAAATCCACAAACTCCTTTCCTTCAGGAATCGAAAAACGCTCCATAGCTCGGGTTGGAACTATCAGTTCTTTCTCAAGATCAGTTGTCGTAATAAGTTTCGAGAACAGCTGTTGCACGGAGACAAGATTTAAGTATTATTTACGACATTTCAGCTGGACATATTTCTATCACAAGTCACAATCGTCACTGTTATGCCAAATATATGCTTAAAGCTCACATGCATACCTTAGTACTCTGCCATAGATTAGATTGCGCAGATGTCATGTGTGGGCGCAACTTCAACATTCGTGGAAACATCATTATCTTATTTATCTCTCGTTCTTCTTGGATACTAGGATCTAAGGGCGTTCTTCTTGCAACAATAACTTCTTCATCATCATCAGTCCACCCTGTTCCTTCATCAACATCAAACCACCCTCTTGGAGTACTAGTCCTGCTAATCTCTTCATCATCAGACATGGTTAGACTTTCATCATCAGACATGGTTGGAGTATTTGATGAAATGAGGGGTGCTCTCAAATCTGTACTCTCTTCAACTTCATCATCAAACACTGATGATGCATTTGATGAAGCAACGTGAAGGAGGAGAGCACTTGAACCTGTAATATCTTCTTCATCAACCACCGTTGGAGTATCTGATGAAACGCCTTGAATGTGAGGTGATAATGAATCAGTAATCTCTATATCAACCACCATCGAGGTATTTGATGAAATAAGTTGACTCTCGATTGCTGACGAATTCGTAACTTGTTCATTATTTTTAAAAGCCAAGGCAACAGCAGTAATAGCAAGGACTAGGGGAAAAACTGATGCATTCAACTTGAGCTTTACTTCCAAAGTTGCGGAAATAAAGTAAATGCAAGTAACAATCAACTGGACAATAGAGAAGACAAGCTCTATCACATTAATTTCATTTTCAACTTCCGATCTGCTTTTTGTGAAATTGTAACCGGTTATAAGGAAACCAACTAATGATACGAAAACTGACGCAACAAGGAAACCCAAATGGCTTCCTCCATACTGATCCAGTATAAATGATATTGCTTCTAATACAAGGAATAGAACCCCAAGTGTACGTTTCTTGTACCTGAAAATCTGTGATTTAGAATCAAGTAAGTTATACAAGTTCAACAGTCTCTAAACCAATGAAAATGATCACAAGAATACCCAGAAATTGAAGTGCAGTAGCACAACACAAATTACTTAAAACTAGGTGAAGTTTCCATGAAGGACTACAAAGCCAAAACAAAAACAGACTCTGATTAGCTAATTGCTTACCCAGAATATTAGTTAGAAAAATAGCAAAGAATCTAGAATTACTAACACCAATAAAATACTTGATTAGATGCGATAAATTACCATTATCATATCAACTTCTTACTATATCCATACATATTAGGATCCTATGTATGCTCATCTCTCTTTCTCAATCTCTAACACAACAAAATTTGTAGAGGGACTCCAGTAATACATGGGGAAACTCTGATGCAAGAAGGGTAAAATGGGCTCCGGTAAAATCTTGCAATCGTTCAACTCAAAAGCTTAAACTATTAAGAAAGATAGATAACCAGTAATAGTATTTGATCCACTATAATATCAGCTTAGTAAATTTTTATTTTTTTATTTTTAGTCAAACCTGATGGTTCATGGAGGGGTGTTGGAGGCCACCCTCCTCATGAGCATCCCAAATACATTTTTACTAAAAAATTCTTGGCTAATACATGGGGTTCAACTCAAAAGCTTAACCTACTATGAAAGAGCTCAGAAATATATCTGACCACTCTAACTTAATTAAGATTTTTTTTTTTGTTTTTAGTTAAACCTCATGGAGGGAGTGTCCTCATTAGCTATCATCACTCTTAGCATCCCAAACACAATTGTACTATTAAAATAAAAAATAAAAAAAATTCTTGCCTAATTTATTAGATTTCTATCATCATAAGAGCTTGATTATTTTCAAAATTAGCTAAATTGTTGTCAAAATCAAATCCAGTGAAAGCAAAAACAGTGTATACAAGATTGTAATCTGATAGCATTCGAATAAGTTGTGAAGTTATATAAACAAAATTTCCAAAGAATTGAGCAACTTTACCTTGCAGCAAAAATCCCACACACAAGTGTAAGCCATTCTCCGGCGAAAAAGTCTGAGACACTTTCCACTCAATTCTAGCTCCTCTTGCTTGCAACAACCCCACAAAACAAGCGAAGTCGGCCAAATAACATTTCCAAGTCAAGTCAATGCTATTTGATAGGTCTGATATATATTTTCTTTAATATTAATTTTAAATCTCTTTATTTATTTCTAAAAAATTTAAAAAAAAATTATTTAAAAATTATTTAATATAATTTTATATTAATCAATTTCACACTGTATTAAATATATGAGAAAATTAATTTTTTTTATCCAATCTCATACCACACCAAATAAAAGACATGATTGTTTTAATCCAATCTCATACAGCACCAAACACATCACAACACTAAATTTAGTCAAATCCTATATCATCCAATCCAATCCAATCCAATCCAATCCAATCTCATGAAAATAATCATATCCTATCACATGCACCAAACAAGCCCTAAGAGCGTTAATTCAATCTAATAATATCTTAAGTTTGAGTCGTTGACATTTCAAGTGGTATATATACAGTAATTTATTAGTGATTTATTTACATGCCAGTATTTTATTTATTTAAAATATTACAACATAAAAATTACAAAAAAGTAAGTTTATTGTTCCATTTTGTGGATAAAAATGCCCTTAAATGAGTTTTATCATTTAAAATTGAAAATTGACAGAAAAAAGGACAAACAAAGTAAATCTTGAGATAGGGAGAGAAAGGCAGTGGCGGACCCACGTGGAGACCAGGTAGGGCCCGTGCCCTACCTCAATTATTTTTAAAAAAAAATTGATTCTTTGTATATTATATATATACATATTTATTAAGAACCTTTATCATTATATTGCTGTTAGTATAGCTGGTAATGGATTTTGCGTTTTAGACTTAGGGTGCTCGGTTCAATTCCCACCTCAAGCAATCTTTAATTCAATTTTATCTTATCTTCTAATTTTTTATTTGTCTTTTTTAATTCAATTTTATCTTCTAATTTTTTATGTCTTATTTTTTTTACCATCATTTTCGATTCATTTTCTCTATTCTGTCGTTGTCAATTTCGTAACTACCACTAATCTGTATTTACTTAATTTATATTAAATTATATATTATTATTGTGGATTTTTATTATTTTTAATAGTTTTAATTTGACATACCTAACACGTCCAATCAATAAACCCTAAAATCTCATATTTTACTTTATTGGATTAAAATAGTCAATCTAGTACTATGATTCATTTTATCTTATCCTTAGTATTTTTCTTTATTTTATAGTTTTAATTTATTTAGAATCAATAAATCAATAATTTACCAATAATTTGAAGAATAAATTTTTAAAAAACATGTCTAGTAATAGTTATTAATAAATTATTTTTGTATAAATTTAAATTGAGTTCATTATAAATGCAAAAAAAAAAAAAAAAAAAATTCTTATTATAAAATTAGATGGTAATTTATTCTTCTAATTTTTTTTCATTATTTATGTTGTTTTTCTTGTTCTTATTTATTTTTTTAAATATTTTTTCTTATTTTTATTTCTTTTTTAATGTAAAATTATTTAATTTATCTGAATAAGTATTCTATTTATTTTATTTTATCTAAAATAACTATTTTACTATGATTTTAATTTTTCATTATTTTTTCATATAATTGTGATTTTAATTTATTTAAGTGCCCTACCTGATTAATATTCTTAGGTCTGCCACTGGAGAAAGGTATATATATATATATATATATATATATATATATATATAGAGAGAGAGAGAGAGAGAGAGAGAGAGAGAGAGAGAGAGAGAGAGAGAGAGAGAGAGAGAGAGGAACAAAGATATAAGTTAAAGAGAAAAAAGAGAAAATTGGAAGAGAGAAAGTTATTGAGAAAATCGGTAGAGAGAAAAGATTGGAAGTTAGAGAGAGAAAATTACTAAGAAAAAATTGGAAGAGAGAGAGTCATTGTTGAGATCGAAACCTGATAAATTTCAATTTCTAGTAACTTTAAATGCTGAGTTTTATACTTCATCGGGTAAGAGCATCTCCAATAGTCTTAGACCCCCTTAAATAAGGGTGAATGTTGTTGTAAGGGGTCATTAAGGCGGTATGTGTTCCAACAATAATATTTTTTATTATTATTATTTTGATGTTTTACTTTGTAATTATTGTTGTAAAACAAATTACTCATTGGATAATAAATGGTATTGAGATTTAAAAGTTAAATATCTTGTGCTTTTCAAAAAAAAAAAATTAAATTAAATATCACCCAAAAAAATAAATTTAAATATCACCCCTTAATAAAGGGAGGGAGCTCTACCAAAACACATTTAAGAGAGCCTTTAAGGGACTTGTTGGAGCTGTAAAAATACAGTTTCTCCCTTAATTAAGTTGGGGGGGTCTCTAAGGGAGACTGTTGAGATACGCTAAGCATATTTAATTTTCAACGTGTAAGTATGTTGAAATTTCAACATGTAAACATTAGCTATCATCACTCTTAGCATCCCAAACACAATTGTACTATTAAAATAAAAAATAAAAAAAATTCTTGCCTAATTTATTAGATTTCTATCATCATAAGAGCTTGATTATTTTCAAAATTAGCTAAATTGTTGTCAAAATCAAATCCAGTGAAAGCAAAAACAGTGTATACAAGATTGTAATCTGATAGCATTCGAATAAGTTGTGAAGTTATATAAACAAAATTTCCAAAGAATTGAGCAACTTTACCTTGCAGCAAAAATCCCACACACAAGTGTAAGGCTGTAAGCCATTCTTCCGGCGAAAAAGTCTGAGACACTTTACACTCAATTCTAGCTCCTCTTGCTTGCAACAACCCAACAAAACAAGCGAAGTCGGCCCATTAACATTTACAAGTCAACATTTTTTTTTTTCGAAATCAAGTAAATGTCTATTTGATAGGTCTGATCTGATATATGTATATTTATTTTGAAAAAATGCGTTATAAATTTTACTACTTTAGTGGATTTCCAGCATTGGACAATTGAAGTCTCTATGGTTTATATATACATACATGATACATACTTGTTAGTTAAGGATTTGATCATCTTGTGAGTATTTTCTTCACTTCTTCTACACAATTCATTTTTATTCCCTTTATTTATAACATGCAGGATTTATGTAAATATAGAGGTTTGTAATAGTAATTTATTAGTACCTTCGACGCCCAAGGTGTCCAAATAGTAAGAGCGCTAATTCTAACAATGTCGTTCGAGTCGCCGACATTTCGAATGGTATATATATATATATATATACAGATTTTCTATTATCAGTTCGTCCTGACAATAAATATATCAGGACAAAAAATGTGGACCACTAAATTTACATACTTTGACTCAAAGTGTATGCATTTGTCAAAACTTCTTCATAATCTGTAGTCCATATTCTTCGTCTTGATATATTTATTATCAGGACGAACTGACAATAGAAAGACTGTATATATATAGTGATTTATTTACATACCCGTATTCCATTAGTGGAATTGGTGGAAAATGCAAAACAACAAATTTCATATTTCATAGCATGCGATGAATGCTATTATAAGTAATAGATAGCGTTTTTACCAACGCTAACACAGCCAAAGCAATTAAAAGTATGCTATCTATTATTGCAATTTATGAATTCTATTGAAAAAGTGTTATATATTATTACAATTTATGAATGCTATATAAAAGGTGTTTTTAAATGCTATCAGAACTCAGAAGTTATATAATAGCTTTTTCCAAATGCTATAAGTTCTTTTCATTGCAATCTTAAAAGCTATAAAATATTGACCAAGTTAGTAGCTTTTCAAATCATAGTTGTTCTTATATGCTATAAAATCTATTTTATTGCATTTTAAAGAAACTACAAATTATGTCTAAACTGCTATTATTTTGTCTAAACTACATTCTTAAGGCTTCCAAAGTCCTCACTGGAAACCCATGAAACTGCCTCCTTTGAATCACTGGAAATAATGATTTCTCTCCCAACAGTATTTTGGGCTATCAGTACATGAATATTCATCAACGATGTAGTCAATGGATCCAATGGTTAAAGTTTTTGTAGCCAAGAAAAGGTGTTGTTTTAGAGCCTAAAATCACTATTAATTTCTTCATAGCACAGATTCTACAAAATAGAATAAAGAACAATAATCAACTTCACAAAATAACTAAAAAATTACAAAAATTAAATCTTTAATAAAAATTTATATATTAAATTTCAAGATAAAATAAAGAAGCTAAAAGTATTATAACTTACCCTGCATGTTCAGATTTCAATCAATTTGGTTTTCCAACAAACTTCATCATGAATACTATCAACAATAAGTGTCTCAACAAATTGAACCAAAAGCCAAGAAAATTAATAACAATATCCAGAAAAAAAAAAATTGTTGATTATTTATTTGTAGTAGAAATAGTGACAACCATTGGATGAGAGAGATTCTAACCAAATAGTGGAAATGGCTTCATAATAAAGAGATTAACCATCTAATAGATGTAGGAGAGGTTGAAGAAAAAAAAAAATGATTTGAGGAAGATGGAAGTGAGTGGCAGCCAAAACAAGTTTGAAGAGGATAAACAAAATAAAAGATGGGGTTTGGAGATGTTAAAAAAGTAAATAAATGACATTTCAAAAAACAAAAAGTGTAAATAGAGGGAAAACAAAAACTGGGCGGAACTTTTCCCTCTTACTTTTTGGGTAATATTTCAAATTAATATCCTATTATAGCATTTCTTAAATGCTATGTTAATTAATATAAAAAGTTTTATAATTTTATGGCATATCACAGCACTATTAAAATGCTATGTATTTTAAACATTTAATGTTATTTTATGGCATCCATAAAATGCTATATCATTCAACTTAAAATTGAGGGAAAACAAAAACTGGGCGGAACTTTTCCCTCTTACCTTTTGGGTAACATTTCAAATTAATACTACTATAGCATTTCTTAAATGCTATGTTAATTAATATAAAAAGTTTTCTAAATTTATGGCATATCATAGCACTATTAAAATGCTATGTAATTTAAACATTTAATGTTATTTTATAGCATCCATAAAATGCTATATCATTCAACTAAAAATGCTATAAAAAAAAAAATGGTATTTTTATTATAGCATTGTGCTTTAAATGCTATAATAAGTGCATATTTTATAGCATTCTTAAAAGAATGCTATAATGACATTCTATAAAATGTTATATTTGTTGTAGTGATGTCACATTTTTTAATTGATTTGGTGGCAAAGTGAGTGCTTTAATAAGTTAAATTTAAAATACACCTATTATGGTGAACTACCAAAAATACCCTTACTTTACAGATTCTCTTACTTTGAAGTTTTATGAGATTTTATTCTTTCATCTTCTTCATAGAGGTCTGTTTAACAGACCTCTAATGGAGGTTGAACATCATAACATTATCGATACATCTTCATTGGATAATTTGTTTAGTAGCGCTACGCAACCGCATTCGAGGGTTGAGCTCCCCACTAAACTTGTAGTGGTCGAGCTGAGGTCAGCTCGTAAGGGGGCAGGGGGCAGCGCCCCCAGAGCTTTTTTTTCAATTTAAAACCCTAATTGGGTTCCTTTTCATTTGTTCTCCAAGTATTTTGTAAACCTTAAGCTGGATTTGTGAATTTTGAATCTAACTGAAAAGGCTCGGAGACTAACTGAAAAGGCTCAGAGACTATTTACAAAGTTTTTGAGACTAATTGAAAAGGCTCGGAGACTATTTACAAAGTCTCGAAGATAATTGAAAAGGCTTGGAGACTATTTACAAAGTTTCGGAGATACAAAATTAAAAAGCTCGGATTACTGTTGAAAATGTTCGGATACATTGTTAAAAGTCTCAGAGATTCAAATTTGACAAGCCTATTCATAAAAAATTAAAAAGCTTGGATTACTGTTGAAAAGGCTCAGACAGTGTATGAAAAGACTCGGAGACAGTGTTAAAAGTCTCGGAGATTCAAATTTAACAAGCCTATTCATAAAAAATTAAAAAGCCCGGATTACTGTTGAAAAGGTTCGGAGACAGTGTTAAAAGGTTCGTCTTCTACACAAATTTGTCATAAATTAAAACCTTAACCTAACCTAGATTCTCGTCGACTTCAGGACTGTAGCATTGCCGCTGGTGAGTTCGCCATCAGATTTTCAGGCGTATATTGTTGCAGCCGATTGCTTTCTCTCTCTACTGTTTTCTCTCTAGGTTTGAAAACGACACGAAGTGACAAAAAAAAAAAAAAAAAAAAAAAAAAAGGTATTTTATCTGGTCACCTAAATATGTGCCTTTTAAACTTGAATTAGTAATGTGGTGAGTTTATTACAAAACCCAGCCCAAATAGTGACAAAAAAATTTTGAGCCCTATTTTATTACAACGTGAAAATTACAAAAATAAGTTTATTATTTCATTTTGTGGATAAAAATGCCATTAACACTGTGTTTGGTATGAGGGAAAGATAGAGGGAGGGAGAGGTCTAATCCCTTGTTTGGTTGGAGGGATGAGAGGGAGGAGAGGAGAAGAGGAGAAGAGGAGGGAGAGAAGATCCATCCGGGCCCACCATATTAGATCCATCCAATGATGGGTGGATGAGAGGAGGGAGAGAGGAAAGACAGGGGAATTACTATAATGCCCTCCATTTTTTAAGGGTAATATAGTAATTTTATAAATTAAATACCAATCTATCCATTCAACCCTCTTTTCAATACCAAACAACATGAATGATAGATGTTATCCTCTCCATCCCTCCTACTCTCTCTCCCTCTTAATTCATCCATCCCTCATACTCTCCCTCCCTCTTACCGAACATAGCAATGAATTTTATCATGTAAAATTGAAAATTGACAGAAAGAGAGAAAGACCACAGAGAGAGAGACAAAGATATAAGTTTTTTTTTTTTCGATGCGTATGCATTTTGATATTTTTATGTATAAACATATTGAAATTTCCAGTGTGTAAGCATTTTCAAAATTTCAATATGTAAATATTTTGGTATTTCAACCTGAAAGAATTACAAAGAAAAAATTAGAAGAGAGAAAATCATTGTTGATAACGAAACTCGATAAATTTCAATTTCTAACAACTTTAAACTTTGAGTTTTACATTTCAACGAGTAAGTATGTTTAATTTTCAACGTGTAAAGTATGTTGAAATTTCAGCATGTAAATATTTTGGGATTTCAGCTTGTAAGCATGTTGAAATTATAGCGTGTAAGCATATTGAAATTTCAGCATGTAAACATTTTGGTATTTCGAGATGTATGCATTTTGATATTTTTATGTATAAACATATTGAAATTTCTAGCGTATAAGCATTTTCAAAATTTCAGTATGTAAATATTTTGGTATTTCAACCTGTAAGAATTACAAAGAAAAAATTGGAAGAGAGAGTCATTGTTGATAACGAAACTCGATAAATTTCAATTTCTAACAATTTTAAACATTGAGTTTTACATTTCAACGAGTAAGTATGTTTAATTTTCAACGTGTAAAGTATGTTGAAATTTCAGCGTGTAAAAATTTTGGAATTTCAGCTTGTAAGCATGTTGAAATTATAGCGTGTAAGCATATTCAAATTTCAGCACGTAAACATTTTGGTATTTCGATGTGTATGCATTTTGATATTTTTATGTATAAACATATTGAAATTTCCAGCGTGTAAGCATTTTCAAAATTTCAGTATGTAAATATTTTGGTATTTCAACATGTAAGAATTACAAAGAAAAAATTGGAAGAGAGAAAGTCATTGTTGATAACGAAACTCAATAAATTTCAATTTGTAACAACTTTAAACGTTGAGTTTTACATTTCAACAAGTAAGTATGTTTAATTTTCAACGTGTAAAGTATGTTGAAATTTCAACGTGTAAAATTTTTGGAATTTCAGCTTGTAAGCATGTTAAAATTATAGCGTGTAAGCATATTGAAATTTCAGCACGTAAACATTTTGGTATTTCGATGTGTATGCATTTTGATATTTTTATGTATAAACATATTGAAATTTCCAGCGTGTAAGCATTTTCAAAATTTCAGTATGTAAATATTTTGGTATTTCAACATGTAAGAATTACAAAGAAAAAATTGGAAGACAGAAAGTCATTGTTGATAACGAAACTTGATAAATTTCAATTTCTAACAACTTTAAACATTGAGTTTTACATTTCAAAGAGTAAGTATGTTTAATTTTCAACGTGTAAAGTATGTTGAAATTTCAGCGTGTAAAAATTTTGGGATTTTAGCTTGTAAGCATGTTGAAATTATAGCGTGTAAGCATATTGAAATTTCAGCACGTAAACATTTTGGTATTTCGATGTGTATGCATTTTGATATTTTTATGTATAAACATATTGAAATTTCCGACGTGTAAGCATTTTCAAAATTTCAGTATGTAAATATTTTGGTATTTCAACATGTAAGCATGTTGAAACATTAGCGCATGATGATGAAGATTTTAATGTGATATTAAACACTTTCAAAGGACTTTTGAGAGGGCAAATGATATAAGATTTGCGCTCAAAATATATCATTGGAATCATTTCAACGATGAGAGCAAATGAAAGAGAGAAAATGTTATAGGAAATGGGATCCCCACTGGTCCCCATGTTCCTCTGCCCCTAGAGAAAATCTTGCATGCACCCTAACCAATGGGTGCATGCCACATGGTAGAGAGAACTCATTTGATTGGTTGTCCCTGCCATATGGCATGCACCCATTGGATGGGTGCAATGCACCGGGTGCATGCAAGATTCTCTCCCGCCCGTGATGTCTACTTGTATTCGCTGTCAATCTCAACTCTGTACTCGTCCCCAAAAATTTCATTTCGCAGCTTATAGAAGGTGACTTTATCATCAGGTACAAGATCTTTAGCTCGCACAAATTCAAGCCAACCATCAGTCAGAGCAGGCATTGGATGAATGGTTAAACGAAAGTTCCATATTTTTTCTTTCAAGTCCTTCACCAGCAAATCCACAAACTCCTTTCCTTCAGGAATCGAAAAATGTTCCACAGCTCGGGTTGGAACTATCAGTTCTTTCTCAAGATCAGTTGTCGTAATAAGTTTCGAGAACAGCTGTTGCACGGAGACAAGATTTAAGTATTATTTACGACATTTCAGCTGGACATATTTCTATCACAAGTCACAATCGTCACTGATATGCCAAATATATGCTTAAAGCTCACATGCATACCTTAGTACTCTGCCGTAGATTAGATTGCGCAGATGTCATGTGTGGGCGCAACTTCAACATTCGTGGAGACATCATTATCTTATTTATCTCTCGTTCCTCTTCTTGGATACTAGGATCTAAGGGCGTTCTTCTTGCAACAATAACTTCTTCATCATCATCAGTCCACCCTGTTCCTTCATCAACATCAAACCACCCTCTTGGAGTACTAGTCCTGTTAATCTCTTCATCATCAGACATGGTTAGACTTTCATCATCAGACATGGTTGGAGTATTTGATGAAATGATGTGTGCTCTCAAACATGTACTCTCTTCAACTTCATCATCAACCACTGCTGATGCATTTGATGAAGCAACGTGAAGGAGGAGAGCACTTGAACCTGTAATATCTTCTTCATCAACCACCGTTGGAGTATCTGATGAAACGCCTTGAATGTGAAGTGATAATGAATCAGTAATCTCTATATCAACCACCGTCGAGGTATTTGATGAAATAAGTTGACTCTCGATTGCTGACGAATTCGTAACTTGTTCATTACTTTTAAAAGCCAAGGCAACAGCAGTAATAGCAAGGGCTAGGGGGAAAACGGATGCATTCAACTTGAGCTTTACTTCCAAAGTTGCGGAAATAAAGTAAATGCAAGTAACAATCAACTGGACAATAGAGAAGACAAGCTCTATCACATTAAGTTCATTTTCAACTTCCGATCTGCTTTTTGTGAAATTGTAACCGGTAATGAGGAAACCAACTATTGATAAGAAAACTGACGCAACAAGGAAACCCAAATGGCTTCCTCCATACTGATCCAGTATAAATGATATTGCTTCTAATACAAGGAATAGAACCCCAAGTGTACGCTTCTTGTACCTGAAAGTCTGTGATTTAGAATCAAGTAAGTTATACACAGTCTCTAAACCAATGAAAATGATCACAAGAATACCCAGAAATTGAAGTGCAGTAGCACAACACAAATTACTTAAAACTAGGTGAAAGTTTCCATGAAGGACTACAAAGCAAAAACAAAAACAGACTCTGATTAGCTAATTGCTTACCCAGAATATAAGTTAGAAAAATAGCAAAGAATCTAGAATTACTAACACCAGTAAAATACTTGATTAGATGCGATAAATTACCATTACCATATCAATTTCTTACTATATCCATACATATTAGGATCCTATGCTCATCTCTCTTTCTCAATCTCTAACACATAACAAAATTGGTAGGGGGACTCCAGTAATACATGGGGAAACTCTGATGCAAGAATGGTAAAATGGGCTCCGGTACAATCTTGCAATCGTTCAACTCAAAAGCTTTAACTATCAGGAAAGATAGATAACCAGTAATAATATTTGATCCACTGTAATATCAGCTTAGTAAAATTATTTTTATTTTATTTTTAGTCAAACCTGATGGCTCATGAAGGGGTGTTGGAGACCACCCGGTCCACCCTCCACATGATTAGCTATTAATCCCAGCATCCCAAATACATTTTTACTAAAAATTTCTTGGCTAATACATGGGGTTGAAATCAAAAGCTTAAACTAATAGGAAAGGATTGCAAAAAAATATAGATTTCAATTATAACTAAGGTAGTATGACTTTACCAAAAAAGTCTCTCCCCTTTTCTCTGAAAAGTTGAGCGAGAGTGTTCTTCGTGTTTGGTCAGTTGTGAGTCTAAACAGTTTAGTTTTCTTTCCTTGTTATGGATTCGGAGGATATTATAGCTTTGTGTGCATCTCTTTCTATTAATAAACATGATGCTCCGTCTCAAGTTTTAGATGGACAGCTCATGGAGGCAGCTAAAAGTAGGTTGTCGTTATGTTTAGTTGGTAAAGTTTTAACTAGCAAACGTGTTAACAAGGATGCTTTTATGCGAGTCATCGGTAAACTTTGGAAGGTTCAGAAGGGTTTGGAGATCGAATCGGTTACTGGTAACTCTTTTACTTTTCATTTTCATGATAAGTACGATCTTGATAGAGTTTTGTCAGGAAGTCCGTGGAATTTCGACAATGCCCTTATTGCAATGGATACACCAGTGGGAAAGGAAACCATCGATTCTTTGGCATTTACTCGAGCGGATTTTTGGGTCCAAATTCACCAAGTTCCTCTTCTGTGCATGACGAAGGACATTGGGAGGTTTTTGGGCAGTATGATTTGGGAAGTTCTTGATGTGGATGGAGGTGCAACGGGGGATTGTGTAGGGAAATTTTTGAGGGTTCGGATTCGAGTGGATATTACGAAGTCATTGCAGCGTTGTTTGAGAGTGGATATTCTTGGTGATGGTTCGGAAACTACGATGCTTCTTCGTTATGAGAGATTAGTCAATCACTGTTTAAAATGTGGGATGATGGATCATATTACGTCTGAATGTTCTGATGTTGATCCGGTTCCTTTAGTTAATGGTAAGGCGGTTTTTTCCCTTTGGAATATGGCTTCGTGCTTCTGGCTTTCAAAGAGTTCCTTTTAATCTTTACCAAACAGGAAGTTCCTTTTTACTAAATAGGGCGGTGGCGAATTGGAGAATGGATAGAGGCAAGAAAGAGTTGGGGTTGGAGTCATTGGTAGGGAAAGGTACAGGGGAGGTCATCCATGAGGGAAGCACCTCGAAGTCTGGCCAGTTGGACTCTACAATGGTGGTTCCTACAGCTGAAGAAATGATGATGTTAGAGAAAGAGGGGGTCAATTCGGTTTTCCCTGCCTCGATGCCTGTGGAGCTTATCACCCAAATGCAGGCGGCGATGGTCGATTCTTCTATGGGCAAGGGGACAGCAGGGGGGAGCATTAAATGCATGGAGGTAGTGGGTGAGTCATGTGCTCCAAGTAATGTTCTTGGCGGTGAGAAGAGCAATATATCTCAGTCTACTGTTGATAAGGTAGGCCCAACTGTTGGTAGCAGTCTTGTTGGGCCAGGTTTTGATGATGGGCTGGTTGGGCTTGGTTCTGAGGTTCATCAGTCCACACAGCCACTTGAGGTGTTGGACAGCTGTGTTGATTCTGGCCCATTGTTGAGTAGGGAGTCTGAGGGTAATCAGGGGGCTATTAAGAGGAAGTTTACTCGGTTTGGAAAATCAAGGGTTGTTACCAACAAGGCAGAGATAGTATGTGGGAAGAGAAAGGCGTTTTCAGATGGCAACAGTGGTAGAATTAGAAGTTTGAAAACCAGGAAGACAGTGGATCGTAGGGATGTGTTGGAGGAGGATACAACGGGGGTTTGCATCCCAGGTAATGATTCTTCTACAGAGGTTACCGGTTCGTTGGTTTCGTCGGTGGAGGAGGAAGATATTGCAGCTTGTTATAGGTAAAAATTAGTCGTGAAGGACACGTCATCACCATAAAAGGCCATGCAAGCAGGAGTCAAGATAAGTCAACCTATGGAGCAGAAATCCCCCAAGACAACTTACTCGGAAAAAGAGTAAGTAGCCCGACTGCAAACAAAGACAATCAGCTCGGGCAGTAAATCTTACTCGGGCACATACTCGGGCATACTCGAGAGTCAATAAGATAGATAGTCACCAGCGCTCATATTCCAAACATAGAACATAATCAGCGACCAGCATCTCCACGATAAGCAACAGTGTGGCTGCTCAGAGTTCAAATAAGGAAACAAGTAGTTTTCCCGCAAATAAAGGAGGAGGAATCAGAATCAAACTTGGACTCAGCCAAATCAGGAAATATATTACAAAGAGGGAAACAGAATCCGTTTAGGGTTAGAACACACGCCCAAAACTTGGGCACCATATTACCAAACCCTAGCGGCAACATCAAACCCTAAAAAACAACATGTATAAGTACCCCCTTTTATACACAAGTAGGGGGTACGGGAAGAATAGAGAGAGAGAGAGAGAAATTATAGTGCGATATTTTTGTAACAATTCTTCATAGTGAATTTGGCTTCGTTGCTAAGGCAACAACCCGTGGATGTTTCTCCAATCCTTGGAGTTTTACCACGTAATTACTTGTTATTTCTTCTTGATTTTTAATCATTCTCGTTCACAAATTATAGCAATTCGAAGTAAATCATGACTCGGTGACCATCAAAAATCACCGTCAACACAATTGTTCTATCGACCGGTCGATCCCAATCGGCCCATCGGTCCCAATGATTCTTATGTCTTGGAATGCCCGGGGGTTGGGTAGTGACTGGGCATTCAATTCCTTGCTTTCTTAAAAGCAGGAGATCAACCTAGATATTCTATTTTTGATGGAAACAAAATCTGATCAAGCTAGGATGGAATTCTTGAGAGTTAAGCTCGGGTTTGAAGGAAAATTGGTGGTGAATTGCTCTGGAAAGTCAGGTGGGCTGTGTTTGTTCTGGGCTGCTAGTGTGAGTGTCAACCTTCTGAGTTTTTCAGTGGCTCATATTGATGTGCATGTACAGTTGGGGGTTGGGTTGTGGTGGAGGCTTATGGGGTTTTACAAAAATCCAGAGGCAAGTCGGAGGGGTCAATCGTGGACGCTATTGAGGAGGCTTGTTGGTATGTCAAATCTCCCTTGGTTGTGTTTATGGGACTTTAATGAAGTGTTGGATACTTCTGAAAAAGTAGGAGGAGTTCCAAAGGATTGGTCTCAGTTAGCTGGGTTTTGTGAATGTCTTGATGACTGTGGGCTTGAAGATTTGGGTTTTGTTGGTCCTCATTTTACTTGGTGTAATAAGAGAGCGGGAGAAGCGATGATCTCTGAGAGACTTGATAGGTGTATGGGTAGTTTGGAGTGGAAGGTGTGTTTTCCTGACTATGAAGTCTCTCATCTTGATTTTTGGCGTTCGGATCACAGACCCATTATTTTGAGAATTCAGTCTGTTTCTTTGGCTACTGGTCGGAATGTGAGACAAAGACGGTTCCACTTTGAGGAGTGTTGGATCGAGAATCCAGCTTGTAAGAGTTTGGTGGTGGATGGTTGGACTGTCAGTAGGGATAAAGATGCTGTGGATAATGTTATTGGTAATATTCAGAGCTGCGGGTATAGGCTGGATAATTGGAACAAGCAATGTCGCAGGAGGATGAAGGAGGTTATTATTAATATGAAGATGGAGTTGAAACAGGCCTATGATAACCTGAGCACTGGTTCCTGGAGAACAATTCTGAAGATCGAAGCTCAATTGGATTCAGTTTTGGAAACAGAGGAGAGGTACTGGAGGCAGAGGTCAAGAATTAATTGGCTTCAATGTGGAGACCGTAATACGAAATATTTCCACATGAAGGCTTCAGTGAGGAAAGCACGGAATAAAATTAGTGGTCTTTTGGATAATAACGGGCAGTGGCAGGCTTCGCGTCAGGTATGGAAGGAATTGTTATTGATTATTTCCGCCTGCTATTCCAATCTTCTTCTCCTTCTCAGGCCGATATGAATGTGGTTTAGAGGGGGTCCAAGCTAAGCTGTCCGCTCCTATGAGTAGGTTATTGGATGCCGTTTTTTCTGCTGATAAGGTCCGGATTGATGC